>LR738713.1:586102261-586124717 GCA_902687465.1 Secale cereale
CTTGGAACCGCCTAAGTTACAAACATCCACTCCGAGTAAAGAGCGATGCTCTCACTCGGGGGCTTAGCTGCGGTCCTCCGAGCCACGTCGTAAGTATAATGTGGCTTTGTCTTCCGAGCTCCGCCACAAATACAACGTAGATTGGAATCGCCTAAGTTACAAACACCAACTCCGACTGAAGAGCAGCCCTCCCACTCGGAGGCTTAGCTGCGGTCCTCCGAGCTACGTCATAAGTGTAACGTGGCTCTGTCTTCCGAGCTCCGCCACAAATACAACGTAGCTTGGAACCGCCTAAGTTACAAACATCCACTCCGAGTGAAGAGCGATCCTCTCACTCGGGGACTTAGCTGCGACCCCGTGGTTCGCCTAAGTTTCAGACATCCACTCCGAGTGAAGAGCAACCCTCTCACTTGGGGGCTTAGTGGCGGGCCTCCGAGCCCCGCCACAGGCACAACGTTGCCATCAAGACGTCGACTCAAAATGCAAGCGATCAAAAAGAGTCAGAAGCAAAGGATTCGAATCCAGATAAAAGTCCCGCAAGTTTCGAGCAAGAGTACCTGGGCCACAGGCCCACAAGAGTTTAACGATTACAAGATCACTCGGTATTCCGAGGCAAATTGAATCAGAGTATCAAAGTTCATTCACTCCTCGGGAGGAGGCGGACTCGCAGGTGCAACAAACTGGTCCAGGTCGATCCCATCGACGATGCGGGTGGCAGCTTCCAAGAAAGTCTCCATGAATGACTGGAACTAGAGCTCCCTCGTATTGGCGACCTTGAGCGCCGCAAGCCTCCTCTCCTTCACTTCCTTACAGTGCACACGTACCAAGGATAACGCCACATCGGCTGCGCAGCGGGCAGATGACTTCTTCCACTCCTGCACTCGACCATGAATCTCATTGAGTCGAGTCATCGGAGACTCGAGGTCGTTCTCCTGCACGACTCCTCTCCAGAGCGCAGCATCGATCCGAGCCATCACTGCTTTCAACCGACCCAGGTAGCCCGTGGCAGCGGTAAGGCGGGACTCCAACCTCAAGATATTCATGGCAGCTTCGTCCTTGACAATAGAATTGGCTAGGTCCAGACCGGGCTCGACCCGCCCAGTCTCTTCGTCGAAGTTGCAGCAGAATTCTACACCACAAGAAACACGTCGAGTCAGCAAGCAAAATACGAGTCGACCGATCTAACTTAGTCTGAGCCAAGGAGACATACCTTCGAGCACGAGATACCATTTCTTGGTAAGGTCGCTCAGATAAGCCTCCAGATCAATCCTCTTTTGGAAGAGGGCCTCGTATTTGTCGTTCAAAGCACTCTTGGCATTCTTCAGCCGAGTCACTTCTTGGTTGGCCGCGTCGAGTGAACCCTTCAGCCTAGTGATCTCCGCCTCAAGCGCGCCTACGGAAGCCAGCTTCTGCTCTGCCAGTTCTGTCTTCTCTTGAGCCTGCTGCTGGGCCGCCGCCAAGTAGAGGTCTTTCTGCTCCAAGGCCGCTTTCAGTTGACCTGTGATACGTCCAAAACGTATCTATAATTTCTGCTTGCTCCATGCTTCTTTTGTGTGATATTGCTATGATATTGATGCACTTCCATACACTTTTGATCATATTTGGACTAACCTATTAACTCAGTGCACCACAGTGCCAGTTCCTGTTTTCTGCTATTTTTTTATTTCAGGTTTCCCCCATATTAAAAGTGCTCCAAAAATTTCGGGAAAAATACAGGAAAAAACAGCGTACAGGAAGCTTCGCGAAGAACCAAAGCGGGGCCAGAGGGGAGCCAGGGGAGGCCCAGGCGGCCACCTGGCGCGGCCCCACCCCTGGTCGCGCCAGGGGGGCGCCTGGGGCCCCTGCTCTGCCTCTGGCTGCCCCCCTTCGCATATATATCCCTCTCGTCCCGAAACCCTCGAGGACAGAACCCTTTTTCCCGATCTCGCCTCTGTTCCGCCGCCGCAGCGCTTCCAAGATCGGGAGCATCAGGAGAACTCTTCCCGGCACCCTGCTGGAGGGGAGAACCACCACCGGGAGCTTCTCCACCACCATGGACGCTTCCCGGATGAGTTGTGAGTAGTCCACCTTGGACCATGGGTCCATGATCAGTAGCTATGTGATGTTCTCCTCCCATCTTTCCTCTTCATGGTTTAGACCTCGTGAGCTGCCCTACATGATCGAGGCACATATGTAATCTTTCTGCTGTTGCTTTGCTGAGTTTGCTGGAATCTGATGGATTATGAGACTATGTTCAGCTTGTGTTTGAGTAATATATTTGATTCACCTCTTTTATATCTTTGTTCTTGAGTAATTCTTGCATGTTCTCCGTTGTTGTTTATTGCTTTGGCCAAGTAGTAGGTAGTAACTCCAAGAGGGAGCGTTATGCTTGATTGTGGGTTCATGCCCCCTAATGACTAGCTTGAGTGACAGAAACATGAGTCTAGGGGATGTGCTGTTGCCACAAGGGGGAAAACAACGGTGTTTGTACTTGCGGGTGCAAGGATTGTTTACTTTACGCAAAGTTCTTTTAATGCAGTTGTCTGTTGCTTTGAGTTTACACTTTGGGTGGGATTCGCAACTTAATACCAGCGAGATGTTCTGGATAGATATCTCAAGGTGGATGATTAGTAGTAGATGCAGATGGATTTCGGTCTACTTGCCTTGGCGTACCGCCCATGCTTTTGAGCCTCTACCTTTCTTTGCAGCATAGTTAGCATTGGTTTGCGCACATAATCCTGTCAATTGCCCAGCTGTAATTTGTTTACCTCGCCTTGCTGTTTTATCGTCTTTTGGGAGAGAGACATCACTAGTGAACATCATGGGACCCCGGTCCATATTGCCATCGCTGATCACACCTTATATTTACTTCCTGCTTTTATTTCCTAGTTGCGGTCATAGCTATCATTATTATCTCTTGTGTTTGATCCTTTGTAAACAACAAGGCCGGAGGGATTGACAACTTCTCTGTACTCATTGGGAGCAAAGTTATCTGTATCTGTGTGCAGGTCCTGTCAACCGCTAAGTTTCTGGCGCCGTTGACACCTACTTGTCGACCCTCGGAGTCTCACGGGATTCGATCCTTGGTATCTTTGCCAAGGGAAATTTGCCGCTACGCTACATCACAAACCTTCCACTTGGGGTAACCAACGAGGGGCGAGAAGCCATCAAGCAAGTTTCTGGCGCCGTTGCCGGGGACTCCACTCTTCAAGATAGGGGAGTTGCACGCTATCTTTTATCTTTGCTTTTTAGCCTTGTTAGTTTACCTTTCAGTTTTTGCTTTAGTGTCCCTTACCAAAAATCACAAAAATAGTTATCTTGCTTGCTGCTGCTATGGGTTCCACCGAGAACACCAAGTTGTGTGACTTCACTAGTCATAACAACAATGACTTTATCTGCACGCCTATTGCTACACCTGCCACTTCAGCACCTTATGAGATTAAACCTGCTTTGCTGAACCTAGTTATGAAAGATCAATTCTCCGGTGCTGGAGATGATGCTGCTTTGCACTTAAATAATTTTGTTGAGCTCTGTGATATGCAAAAGTACAAAGAAGTAGATGGTGATATTGTTAAGCTTAAGCTTTTTCCTTTCTCCTTGAGAGGAGGAGCTAAAATCTGGTTTCAATCCTTGCCTAGGAATAGTATAGATTCTTGGGACAAGTGCAAGGATGCCTTTATTGGGAAGTACTATCCCCCTGCTAAAATTATCCAATTAAGGATTAACATAATGAATTTTAAACAATTGGATAATGAACACGTTGCCCAAGCTTGGGAACGCATGAAATCTCTTGTCAAGAACTGCCCTACTCATGGTTTGACTACTTCGATGGTTATCCAAACTTTTTATGCAGGCTTGAACTTTACCTCGCGGAACTTGTTAGATTTGGCCGCGGGAGGAACCTTTATGTCAACTACACTTGGTGCTGCCACTAAGCTTCTCGACGAGATGATGACCAATTATTCCCAATGGCACACCGAACGCGCTCCAACAGGTAGGAAGGTAAACTCTGTCGTGGAGATTTCCTCCCTAAATGAAAAAGTTGACTTGATCATGTCTCTACTTTCCAAGCAATCTTCTATTGATCCTCACGATGTTCCTTTAAATTCTTTGATTGCTCAAGATCAAGTAGATGTGAACTTTATCTCTAGAAACAATTTCAATAACAATGCTTATAGGAGTAATTTTGGTAGCAACCCTAGACCATTCCCCTCTAATTCCTATGGGAACAACAATACTTATCCTAGCACCAAGAACTCCACTTCTGAACTAGAGATTATACTTAAAGACTTCATCACTACCCAAAAGGCCTTCAATAAGAGTGTAGAAGAAAAACTAGACAAACTAGATAATCTCTCTTCGAAGGTAGACAATTTAGCCCATGAGGTAGAGTTGCTTAAAATTAGAACTTCTCCTCTTGAGGAGAGGAAGACCACTCCTATGAATGCTATTCAAGTGCAAATTAATGAAAACATTAGGATGATGGCTAACCTTAAAGAGAGATGGGATAGAGAAAAGGAGGAAGAAGATAGAATTAAGAGCCTTCCTACCCACCACACTGTTGCTACTATCCAAGTTGTTGAGGATATCCAAACTCTTAGCACCCAATGCACTCCTAGTCCCATTGGACCTATTAATGGTGATGCTATGACCTCAACCGTAGAAGAAGAAACTCCTATGACCATAGAAGCTACCAAACAAGTGAGCCTAAAGGACACCACTACCACTTTACTTGATAGTAGTGACCTTGATTTTGATAATTGCACCCTTTCTGAAGTTATTGATTTTCTTCACAAGATGTCTAGAGATCCCCACACTAGCACACTTAATCTTGCCTTCACGGAGCATTTCACTAATGCTCTCATCAAAGCTAGGGAGGAGAAGCTTAGGGTAGAAGCCTCCATACCTAGAAAGCTAGAAGATAGTTGGTCCTATGATTAAAATTAAGTTGAATAACTTCTCTTGCTATGCTTTATGTGATGTTGGAGCTAGTACCTCCGTTATGCCCAAAAGAATGTATTATATGCTTGAATTGAAACCTTTTGATCCTTGTTCTTTTGGTGTTCGTCTTGTTGATTCTTCCGTAAAGAAACCTTTGGGGAAGATCGACGATGTTCTTATCATTGTCAATGACAATTATGTTCCCGTTGATTTTACTATTATGGATATTGAATGTGAACCTTCATGTCCAATTATTTTGGGACGTCCTTTTCTTCGCACCGTTGGTGCTATCATTGACATGAAAGAGGGGAATATAAAATTCCAATTCCCTCTCAAGAAAGGGATGGAACACTTCCCTAGAAAGAATATTAAGTTGCCTTTTGAGTCCGTTACATGGGCTAGCTATTCTCTTACTCTTGATAAAACTTGATCTTCTCTTTTTGCATCATGCCTAGCTTAAAGGCATAAAAGAAAGCGCTTTTGGGAGGCAGCCCACAATGAATTAGGTTTTATTTTGCTTTTGTTGTGTCTTGATGTTTGTTACTACAGTAGCATCATCATTGTATCTTTTCTTTTCAGCTTTGTGCCAAGTTTAGCCTCCGATTGCAAGAAAGTTCAAAAGTTGTGACGTGCTGTCCAGAAAACAGATTCTGTCCTTGGACAGAAAAATTCGAATAAAATCACCAGATCATCTTTTTGATCTGAATTATTTTGACAGCGTGCTCTATACAATTGGCTTTCGAGCGTCTGTTCTGAGTTTTTTGATTTGAGTTGCAGAAGTGCCCCGAAAAAATTATTTACTACCTGCTAGTCTGTTTTTCACAGATTCTGTCCTGTTTTGCCTTTTCTTCGTTTTGCAAACCTTGAGCTTGCTTTTTCTTTGCAAAAACCTTTTGGCAATCTTGAGAAACAATAGCTCTTCAAGATTATCTTTATTTCCAGTAGGGAAAAGTTATTTTATTGTGGGTACTAACCTCGCTAATCAGATTATGATGAGTTATGTATGAAGGGAGTTTTCAAGTGTGCGAGGGAAGATGATAAAAAAAGATTTAGGAGGGTCAAACGCTCAAGCTTGGGGATGCCCCCGTGCACGCCCAAGAAATATTCAAGAAGATTCAAGCGTCTAATCTTGGGGATGCCCCCATGCATCCCCTTCTCCATCAACAATTATCAGTTCGTCTTTCGTTCCACTATATTTTTATCACTTCATGCGTTATGTGCTATGCTTGGAGCGTCTTGCTCTTAGTTTCCTTTTTAGTTTTCTTTAGCTTTGCTTGCTGTTCATAACAAGTTAGAACCCATCTTTCTTTGTGTGGGAGAGAAACACGCTCCACTTTAACCTAGAACACAACATAGGATTTTCATGCTTATCTTTGTTGTGTGTGTTCTTTGTCTTTCCATAGCTGCTGTCATGTTTAGCTCTTAAGTTTTCATGCTTTTCTTTTCAAAGAGCTTTTGTTTAGCTGGTTGCTGAACTCTCTTGAGTTTTCATGTTTATCTTGTTAAGAGAGTTTGCCTGTTGCACTGAGTTGTGTGTCTTAACTTAAAGTAGGTAATTGAGGTTGCTATTTAATTTTAGTAGTAACTTGCAATAGTTTTGAGGTATTGCCATGAGTAATGTCTGAACTTTTGGTGTCAAGAGCTTTAGCCTATTACTGATAGATGTCGTATTTTGGGCAAACCGTGTTTATTTTCGAAAACCTACAAAATAGTTGAGAACTTTAGCTACTAGATGGATCACTAATCTTTGGAGGGATCGAATATTAGAGTACACTCACGTACCATGAGTCGAGGATGCGCAAGGATAACCAAACCCCCATACACTCCTCCTCGGGGTACTTGTCTCTTTGTGAACCTCCTAATTAGATTGAGAGTTACCGATAATAAGTGCATGAGTTCTTCGGACTAATGTGAGTATTAGAAAGTTGACACTTCCACCTAGCCATATTTTTCTAGCCTCTTCGGTACCGTGCATTGCCCTTTCTCACCTTGAGAGTTGGCGCATACCTCGCCGGTGCATCCAAATCCTTGGCACGATACGCTCTGTCATCATAAGCCTCATTATATCCTTCCTCAAAACAGCCACCATACCTACCTATCAAGGCATTTCCATAGCCTTTCCGAGATACATTGCCATGCAACATCCATCTTCTCATGACTTGATCTTCATGTCATACATGCTTTTTGCTTGATCGATGAGCCGCATGCTAGTTGGGCCTTGCCCTAATCATTGCTACATGACGCGCTAGTATAATTGCATATCCTGCTACACTTGCAGAGGCATACATTTGCATACATCATGATAGTTTCATTTTCTTTATGTTGAGTACTTTTGTAAAGTGTGAAAGATCTTCTATACTTCTGGTAATACATAGAGTGTTGCCCCTAAAGTGAGGAAAAGATCTCAAAGAGGACAAAATCAAAAGATCCCAAAGAGGACAAAATCAAAAGATCCCAAAGAGGACAAATGAGAGTTAAATAGAAAGAGCCATTGAGGCCACAAAAAAAATAGAAAAAAAGAGAAAAAGAAACAAAAAGAGAGAAGGGGGCACACTACTATTCCTTTTGAGAGATCCACACTCGTACTCCATCTTATACCTTGTACTCCATAGAGATTATCATTCATGCATATAGCTATGTGGGGACCTTCACACTATAGAACTTGGCTTGTATATTCCAATGATGAGCCTCCTCAAAAGAGCTCTAGGTCTTCTTGAGCAAGCAAGTTGGATGCACCCCCACTAGTTCCATTGGTGAGCTTACCTTAGCTCATATGTGCATCCGTTGCATGGTAATCCCTACTCCTCACATCATATCTATCATTTGGCTTTGTCTCGCCTATGATTGTCCTCATTGATGTGAGCCTTTCACACCTTTTTTGTCTTCCCCCTTCATCATTTTTCTCTCTTTGCCATCCTAAGTGTCAACGTTCTTGCTTACGCTCATCCATTGCATGAGTGCTCAAAATATCGAAATGGAGTGGATCATTTTGACTTGTACCTGGCTAGTGGTCTGGGGATGAGTCAAGATAAGATTCCAAAGAAGACCAAGTGTGAAACTTTAGTAGATTAAGTTCTCAACAATACAAAAACTATGTTTTACTCTCTCGTATATCCCTATCCCCTTTCTTGCACGCAAACACCATTTGGAGACATTCGAGTCACGGACAGCGAGAGCTCTTGCACCTTTATGTTCTTATGTTGCTTGTTACAATGCTAATATAGACTCTTGCTTGTTATGACTTGAATTGAATTACATGCCTTGATTGCTTTACTTAAAAAGTTCTTATATGGTTGGTAGCATGTCACCACAGAAATTATGCTTGTTATCATTTACCTACTCGAGGACGAGCAGGAATTAAGCTTGGGGATGTTGATACGTCCAAAACGTATCTATAATTTCTGCTTGCTCCATGCTTCTTTTGTGTGATATTGCTATGATATTGATGCACTTCCATACACTTTTGATCATATTTGGACTAACCTATTAACTCAGTGCACCATAGTGCCAGTTCCTGTTTTCTGCTGTTTTTCTATTTCAGGTTTCCCCCATATTAAAAGTGCTCCAAAAATTTCGGGAAAAATACAGGAAAAATCAGCGTACAGGAAGCTTCGCGAAGAACCAAAGCGGGGCCAGAGGGGAGCCAGGGGAGGCCCAGGCGGCCACCTGGCACGGCCCCACCCCTGGCCGCGCCAGGGTGGCGCCTGGGGCCCCTGCTCCGCCTCTGGCTGCCCCCCTTCGCATATATATCCCTCTCGTCTCGAAACCCTCGAGGACAGAACCCTTTTTCGCGATCTCGCCTCTGTTCCGCCGCCGCAGCGCTTCCAAGATCGGGAGCATCATGAGAACTCTTCCCGGCACCCTGCCGGAGGGGAGAACCACCACCGGGAGCTTCTCCACCACCATGGACGCTTCCCGGATGAGTTGTGAGTAGTCCACCTTGGACCATGGGTCCATGATCAGTAGCTGTGTGATGTTCTCCTCCCCTCTTTTCTCTTCATGGTTTAGACCTCGTGAGCTGTCCTACATGATCGAGGCACATATGTAATCTTTCTGCTGTTGCTTTGCTGAGTTTGCTGGGATCTGATGGATTATGAGACTATGTTCAGATTGTGTTTGAGTAATATATTTGATTCACCTCTTCTATATCTTTGTTCTTGAGTAATTCTTGCATGTTCTCCGTTGCTGTTTATTGCTTTGGCCAAGTAGTAGGTAGTTACTCCAAGAGGGAGCATTATGCTTGATTGTGGGTTCATGCCCCCTGATGACTAGCTTGAGTGACAGAAACATGAGTCTAGGGGATGTGCTGTTGCCACAAGGGGGAAAACAACGGTGTTTGTACTTGCGGGTGCAAGGATTGTTTACTTTACGCAAAGTTCTTTTAATGCAGTTGTTTGTTGCTTTGAGTTTACACTTTGGGTGGGATTCGCAACTTAATACCAGCGAGATGTTCTGGATAGATATCTCAAGGTGGATGATTAGTAGTAGATGCAGATGGATTTCGGTCTACTTGCCTTGGCGTACCGCCCATGCTTTTGAGCCTCTACCTTTCTTTGCAGCATAGTTAGCATTGGTTTGCGCACATAATCCTGTCAATTGCCCAGCTGTAATTTGTTTACCTCGCTTTGCTGTTTTATCGTCTTTTGGGAGAGAGACATCACTAGTGAACATCATGGGACCCCGGTCCATATTACCACCGTTGATCACACCTTCTATTTACTTCCTGCTTTTATTTCCTAGTTGCAGTCATAGCTATCATTATTATCTCTTGTGTTTGATCCTTTGTAAACAACAAGGCCGGAGGGATTGACAACCTCTCTGTACTCGTTGGGAGCAAAGTTATCTGTATCTGTGTGCAGGTCCTATCAACCGCTAAGTTTCTGGCGCGGTTGACACCTACTTGTCGACCCTCGGAGTCTCACGGGATTCGATCCTTGGTATCTTTGCCAAGGGAAATTTGTCTCTACGCTACATCTCAAACCTTCCACTTGGGGTAACCAACGAGGGGCGAGAAGCCATCAACCTGCAAAAGACATCACTGGACAGATGAACATGAGGGGACACAGAGCATATTTATCAAAGGTCAGTCGACGAATTGCTCGCATCAGTTACCAGCTACGTCGTCCTGCATCTTCTTCAGGTGGTCCCGAGCCAGCTGCAAGTCGAGATTAAGCTGGATCTGCTTCTTCTCAAGGTCTGCAAATTTGGCTCCAAACTCGCAAGATCTCTGCATCAACACAATAAAAACAGGATTCTAATACTACAGTCGAGTCAAACACTCAACCGCAGTCTCGGGGACTACTCCCAGTGGGTGCACTGAGCGTGCCCCCACTGGTTCTCACTCGGCCAAGATCAGTCTAGCTCGAGCTTAAAAAAACAAGGAGGAAAGTTCTATCATCAGACCATGGCCGACTACCAGCAGTCGACCACGGTCTCGGGGACTACACCCAGTGGGTGCACTGAGCGTGCCCCCGCTGGTTCTCACTCGGACAAGATCAGTCTGGCTCGAGCTCAAGGGAAGTTGAAAGCAAATGCTAAAAGGCTACACGTCAAGACAACACCCAGTGGGTGTGGCATCATCTTACGAACAAAGCAATAGATTTTTTTCAAACTGAAGAATTTTCCAGCGTAGCAAGCCAATCAGTTGGAGGAAACAAACCTGGACATTGGTCCGAAGGGCAGAACGAGTGTCGTAAGCAGCCATGCTGGCCTCGTACGCCGCCTTTGTGTTCTCCATCATAAGCCCCGCCTGGCGAACGGCTTCTTGAGCCGCCCCCACGGGATCCTCCGGGAGGCGATAGGTGGAGAAGAGAACGGACGACGGAGCAGGCGCTGGGTCGACGGCCGGAGCGGGCGTTGGGTCGACGGCCGGAGCGGACGTTGGGTCAACAGCTGGGGCAGGCGCTGGGTCTACGGCCCCTCCAGCCGACGAAGCAGGGCGCTCAGTCGACACAGGGACGGCGAAGGAGACCGTGGCTCGGACCGCATCTTCCTGTTGCTGGGCCTCTGGGCCAGAAGGCACCTTCCGGCCCTTCTTCCCCGTGCAGCGTCGAGCCCCTCCCAAGCGCTCCTCCTCATCATCATCGTCGCTGGGAGGTCTATGACATGGCGCGACACTTCAAAACAAGCAATTGTGAGGCTCAGTCGACCGTCAGCTCTAACCGACGAAAAGCAAAACACGATCAACAACTCGCACCTGTGCGGGATGTTGCAGCATCCGCGGTCTCCTCATCGTCCCGGCCCTTGTCGATGTCCATCGAGGTCGCGGAAGCAGCAGCACTGAAGAATTTCCTCGAAGATGAGTCGACAAAGGCAGAGTCGACCTTCGAAAGGCAGAAAGAAACAAAGCTGAATGGCACTTACGTGGAGGCAATGGGAACATCCACCTTAATCTTGCGCAGAGCCTTCCGGGGCTTGGCGGTGGTGACCTTGGGTTGCTTGGGCGCCTTCTCAGATGGACCAGGAGTGGCCGTACGAGCTCGCTTAGGCGCCTGGGAGCTGGAGGGACCCGTCCGAGGGCGCACAGCCCCCGGGTCGTGCTTCCCCTTGGATCGCTTCTCGTCACGGGGAGGTGACTCGACCTCCTCCCCGCTGATGTAGTCCTCGCTCTCCTCTTCGGTCTCTTCGTCTAACTTCCACTCGGAGACGTCGCCCACGCCCTCTTCGCCCTCTTGGACCTGGTCCCCGTTGGGCACCGAGTACATTTCAGTATAGATCTACAAAAAAGGAAGATCAGCCTAATGTCAGTCGGATTCATCAAGACAATTACAAGCCAATAACAGGAACACCACTCGGAAGCCAAGGACAGACCTTGTCAGGAAGGTGGTCAGCGTCGAATGGGAGGACCCTCCCGGACCCCCTGGGGTTGTCTTCGTTCCCCGTGACGCACTTCAGGCACTGCGCCACGTACTTCACGTCTGCCGCCTCCGGGTGGACTCGTGACGAGTCGTCGGTGCCGGAGTACAGCCACATCGGGTGGTCCCGAGCCTGGAGCGGCTGGATCCTCCGCATGAGGTATACCTCAAGCAGGTCCAACCCCGTGACTCCCTCGCGGACCAACTGGATGACCCGTTCCACCAACATGTTCACTTCCGCCCTCTCGGCCCGACCCACAATCATTGACGGGGGCTGGCTGGCTCGACCAAGAGAGAAAGGGGGGAGTCCGGTCGACTGACCGGGAGTTGGACTGTCCTTGTAATAGAACCAAGTCGACTGCCAGCCCCGAATCGACTCCAGAAGAATCATAGGGGGACAAGTGCTCCTATACCTAAGTTGGATGCTGAGCCCGCCGCACGCCTGGAGGACGTGCGTTTTCTCGTCACTCGGGTTCGCCTTCTTGAAGGTTTGCGAGCGGCATGTAAAGATGTGTTTGAACAAACCCCAATGCGGCCGACAGCCGAGGAAGTTCTCGCACAAAGAGACGAACGCGGCAAGGAAAGCGGCGGATTTGTGCGTGAAGTAATGCAGCTGGGCGCCGAAGAATATCAAGAAAGCACGAAAGAAAGGGTGCGGAGGCATGGAGAAACCTCGGTCGACGTGGGTCGCAAGAAGGACGCACTCGCCCTCCCGCGGCCGAGGCTCGAGCTCGCCCTCCGGCACCCGTCAGGAGCTGCGGGCGACCAGCCCCTCCTCCTCCAACTCCTCCAAATCCTCCGCCGTGATGGTGGACCTGATCCAATCCCCCTGGATCCAACCAGGAGGGAGCCCGGACCTCGACGACGATCGGCTGCGGCCGGACCGCCTCCCCTTCCCCGTCGCCGCCTTCTTCGAACACTCCATCGCCGTGGTCTTGTCCTTGCCCATGGCACGCGGGCCGACGGTTGCTGTGGAGAAAGCGAGAGGGAGCAGAGGCACGGCGGAGAGGCAGAGGCGAAAGAACAGGGAATGGGCGCACAGTGCCCCCGCTTCGGGCTCGGCGCACACTTATAGCACCCCGGTCGAGTGGCTGACCGATGGCCTCGAGCGATCTTATCAAATCCCGCAACAGGCGCGGACGCGATACGTGGCGAAAAAGGTGGCGCGAGGATTGAGGCGTCCTGAGCATATCCGTCCGATTGCTGCGGCACGACCCGCCCCACGCGCTTCCCGAAATTTCGAAATCCCATGAAATCCGGCGACCGAAGAGCAACCAACCCCGCCGAAAACTGCGCACGTCAACGGCACCCGGCGCCTAGTGCAAAGTTCAGTCGACGGAAGACGCAACAAACGCACTCGACGGTTCCAGAATCGATCAATGCGACCAAGACCAGATTGAGGAAGACAGCCTAGTCCACTAGCTCAGAAGAAGACTACCCCAAGGGCGTCGAGCCAGGACCAAGGCTCCCTTCAGCACTCTCTCTCTCCTGCTCAAGCCTCGATCCATTCGGGGGCTACTGACGAGGTTACAGACCTAGGATAGGGTCACGGGCCTGGCCAAAGTACCCCACCCAAGGTCACTACCCCAGAAGATCAAAAGACAAAACCTACGATGCTAAAGACAGTCGACTGAGACGACCCAAGAGGACGTCCCACTCGACTAGACGTCACCTGCAAGACGACTCAACTCCACTCGACCAATCCAAGGCACTCGACCCCCGAAGGTCAAAGGTCCCTTAGGACAGCAGCAGTCTGGTATTTACTTGCCGTAGTGAATGCCTTTATAGCTCTTTACTGCAGACGTTACCAGTAACGTTTGCCTTAATGTACATTGAACCATTAGTAACGTGGAGCATGGCTGTGGTCCCGGCGCACTATATAAGCCACCCATCCTCCTGTACAAGGGTTCGCACCCTTGTAACTCACACATATACACATATCAGTTGACTGCCTCCGGGCACCGAGACGTAGGGCTGTTACTTCCTCCGAGAAAGGCCTGAACTCGTAAAACACCTCGTGTACAACTCCACCATAGCTAGGGCCTTACCTCCTCATTCGTACCCCCTACTCGTATTGTCAGGCTTAGAACCACGACATTGCCCGCATCACCCGGTGGCTTCCAGCCCGTCCCTGTCCCTCGCATCTACCAGATCGGCCATCTGCGACTTGGACCCCTCAACCCCAACCTCATGCCGGCCACCCGGGGCTACATCCAAATTGACTGAGACTACGTCTGCAAGTGCACCACACTAGCAGACGTCTACGTCGACCATCGCTGCAATGAGGTCATCCTTGCCGTCTATGGCCTCAACCTCACCCGCAACGCTTATTATAAACTACTGCGTTGTAACTCGTTGCGTTCTAGATGCATAGCAAGCTGACGACGGCTACACGATGTAATGCAGACTACATGGGGACGAGTCGTTCCAATAATTTTCTCCTTGCAGTCTCCATGGGCAACAAGCTCAGGATGCAGATGTTGGACGGTGGCTATGTGCACGATGTGCTGCTCAATGCGGCATGGTTTAAACTGGAGATGGAGACGGAGGTGCTGCAGGACCTACTTCGCCTGCAAGGGTACGACTGCAAGCTCGTCTTCGCGGGGCACTCGCTTGGCTCCGGCACCACAACGGTCATGACGGTGCTTGTGGTCAACGCCTGCAGCGGCGTCGGGGTGCGTACAACCACTACACACCCTCATCCATGAATGATCACGAGGCCGACACGCCGTCGCCATTCCGCCACGTCGGTGGCGTCGAGCCGCCTCTGTTGATTTTGATTTCAGTACAGAGAGAGGGGAGGGGATTGAAAATAAGGATGAATATGACATGTGGGGTATGGATGTAAGTGATAGAAGACTTTGATCACGGTCGGGATGAATCGTTACCCAGTGCGCCAAACAAGCTCTGGGTTAGGCCAACTCCACCGCGCGACCCTATCCTGTCCGGCCCATCCGTTTGGGGTAAAACGGACGAAGGAGACGGCCCAGCGCACGACGGCCCGGACCCATCTTGTCCGTTTTGTGTCCGGGCCAACCCATTTCAAGCGCAAACTTGCGCTGGGTTTGGGTCGCGGCGGACAGTGAACGGACGCCTCGAACGTCCGCGTCGGGGCCGCGTGGCAGGCAGCCACCTACCTCCCACCCACCCACATAAACGCGCACGGGCGGGTGGCCCCACCTGTCATCCGCACGTCGGGCGTTCGCCGTCCTTCTTTAAGTGAGAAGCGTGGACGGGTCGTCGTCCACACTGCCCCACGCCACCCCGCGGCCTCCTCGAAACCCGACAGGCCAAACCCTTGTCCTCGAGCTCGCCGGCCGGCCAGCCATGGGGTGCTGGAACCGCAAGGGGAAGCACGACCGTGAGGCCGGCTCCTCCTCGGGGCGCCGCCGCGGCTCCGTGAAGAAGGAGGAGCCCGCTTTGCCATCGCCACCACACCGGGCCCCCGCGCCGGCTGCCTTCTCCATCGCGCCCACGTCCGCCGGAGAGCGCGACCGACACTACATCCGCGTGGATGTGTGCCGCCGTTATTGGGAGACGAGGACGCCGCTCCCCTGGAGCGACGTCCACCTCCCAAATAACTGGCATTTGTCTGCCGACCGGGTCCCTATCCCGTCGGTCCCGACGAGCGGCCGTGCGCGCGACGAGGAGATCCAGCGCCGCCGTCGCCTCCTCCCCGACGACCTATTCTACGATCCCAGGTACGCCCCCGACTCCGTCTTGTGGAACACCTGGTTTCGTGATGAGCACGACACCAGGCGCGCGTCCTTCTGCGCCGGCACGTCGACGGGGCCGCGGCGGCCACGACAGGCGCGCGCGGCGCCTGCTCCCCTGGAGCGCGGGCGTATGCGTGTGCACGGCGTCACTCCGACGCCGTCGCCTTCCCCGTCTCCGTCGCCACCTCCCCCTCCTCGCATGTCAGCGGAGGAGGAGGCCCGTCTCCTGCAGCAGGTCATGGATGACTCCATGAACACGCATGACGAGCGGCAGTGGGACGGCCTGGAGGAGGCCATGGCCCTCTCTGCCGCCGGGGACGTCGCCTTCCCGGAGCTGCAGAGGGAGGAGGACCCGCCGGCCGCGTTCCAGCAGTTGCTGGGCCAAGGGTGGGGCTGGACATGCACTGCTCCGGAGATGGCCGCCGGCGTGGGCGTGAACTGGTGCCCCACTCCGCCGCGGTCACCAGAGCGGGAGGCGTCACCACGGGGGGAGGTGGTGCAGGCACCTCCGGCCATTCAGCCCGCCCCCGTCTACCACGCACCGCCGGCCCACCTGTGGATGCCGCCGGCCTACGTCGACCTCGTCAACGACGACGACGACACCGGCGGTCAGTGAAGACGGCGACGGCCACGGCATCGACGGGCGCGGCAGAAGCGCGCGGGAGGCGGTTTTTGTTTTGCTTTTATGTTAATTATGAAACTGGGCCTTTTAAAGTGGCCGTGGAGACTGGGCCGTTTTGTGGCCGACACATATATATGTTTTATGTTTTTTTAAATGTGTTTATTTGCTTTTTTAGTTATTTCATATAGTTTTTTATTCACGTCCGCCCCAGACACGATGTGGGGTGCGGCTGCACGGTGGGCGCACGGCAACCCAGCGGACAAAGGCGGACACGGGCGAACCCATCGACGCCCCAAAGGAACAAAATCCGGCCATTCCGAACGTCCGTTTGGGATCGTGCGGTGGAGTTGACCGTAAACTACCTCTATAGAAATAGGGTATAAAATACACTTCACTTATGGGCGGATCACGGATCACGGATCGCGGCACGTGAGCAATATCTCCCTTTTCTTCTCTCTGGTGCAACGCAAGCACGTGATCTGGCTCTTGAGTAATGGCTAGTTGGCTACACACACTTGGGCAAGTCATCGATACCCCAGTGAACAGGGGTAGAGTAGTACTGGTAATTAATAATGGACCGAGTACATGGGTTCGGTGGGCTCCTTCGTTAACTGGCGTGGCATCCAGTGTCATTTCAAGTTTTTCTTTAGAAAAAAATACCCATATATTAATTAATTAAACTGAAGGTTATCACCCGCAAAAAAAAAAACAGTCATTGCAGTATAAGCCGCGCAGGGCAGAATAAAATTGACGAGCAACCCATCAGACCTACTATTAAAACTAAACTCAGCAATCTCATGTGCCACCTCATTGACATAGATTTATATTCCAAAAACTCAAATTTTGAAACATCTTGACGATACTTAGAACCTCTTTCTTCACATCAACTAGAGGACATCTGTCAAGCTTGTCATTCTCAAGAAAAGAACATACGAAAGCATAGTCAGTCTCCAAAATAATAGACTGGTGAAGGGTAATACCGATATAGAGACCTGCTAGGCAGGCGCAGAGCTCGGCTTCATTGACACTAGTACACTGAACAATAAAATCCCACGAGGACAAGATAATTTCGCCAGACGAATTCCTAGCGACAACCCCCACACTGGCAAAGCAATGACATTGGTTCTTTTACTATCGAAGTGGTTGATTTGATTGTTAGAAGGATTGTGGTATTCCAATTCATCAGGGTTTAAGTTCTACATTTGTCACTAATGCTCGCATTTTTCTAGGTTATTTCAGTTATTTTCTTTCGGCGATGTGCATTCAGTGGGAGGAGATGTCTCATCGACCATGAAGGCATATGTGGCAACTACATCAATCTCAACATGACATTACGGCTCTGTATCTCAAAGATGCTCATAGAGATTGGGTGTGCGTGCATGATTCATATGGATGAGTGTATGTTGTGTATGAACGCTAATACAACCCAAAAAAATTGTGCCTCAGAACTGCTTCTTTTGTTGCCACGGTGGTTGCACAATGGTATAATAATTTACATGCATGTACTTTTTCTCTTTTTTGGGAAAAGGATCTAGAATTATTATCAAAGTTTACCGGAAGCACAATAAAAATTACATCAGAATTTTGAGACCATCAAACGGCCACTACAACCGTCAGAACGAGCCGCTGCCGAGTCGTTGTCGCTGCCCCACTACCAAAGCCGGTTTGACCTTGCCGATAACAACCGAGAAGTCTTCGTCATATACCTCTAAGGACCAACGCCATGGAGCAGCATTCATCATTGTTGAATCCTTGAAAAGATGGCATCAAATCTTGCTACACGATGAGAAACCCCTCACCACCCCAAGAAGATGGCAGAAATCTACGTCGAAGCTCCATCGACTACGTTCAACTGGATGAACTCGAGAAGTGTAGGAGTCCGAAAAACAAACTCAGAGAAAAAATGATGTCAACTACGCGAGCGCCACACATGCGATGAATAAAAAACCTAATCTAAACTACTACTAACCGGAGCAATCAGGATTCCTCTCCCTGCTACCGAGCATCGGAGCTGCAGGTAAAGGGAAGGCAAATCCACATGCTCGTTGTGAAGTTTGAATGAAAGAGTTTGCCCTAGTCGTTAAAGGATATGAGAGAAAAAAAAGTAAACACGTGTGGTACATGCATACACGTTGCACGTACATCACTACATATCCACGTACGTGCCCATCCCGGGCTCAATTAGGTTCTTAGCATAAGAGAGCGACAGAGAACTAAAATGAAGGAGAGAAGAATCAATATTGAATGGTTCCACCTTTCAGAAAAAAAATCGAATGGTTCCATGCATGCAGCCATCCGGTGTGCCGGCTGCCATGACGCTGATCAATTAAACATCAGTAGCTAGCTAGATGCCCATATTTTCGTGGCCACGCTAGAAATCGTCGATCGCCCGTAGCAGCCACGGTGCTGCAGCGAGTTGAATTAATGCAAGGTCGGTCCGTTTACTTCAGGTCAAGGGCATATATATATATATATATATATATATATATATATATATATATATATATATATATATATATGCAGGCGAGCAAGCTTGAGCTAGCTTGGAATAATCCTTTTATCTTTGGCGAGGAGATTGGAATGATACCTGTAAATTATGACGAAAAACATATCGACGGCTGAACACTCCAGTCCGGATGGATACTAGAAGGTGATGTGCGCCTTGCTGCACTGTTTTTCATTATTATTGTAAAACCAATTCGATCTTTTTCTTTTGTTACGTGTCGTTAGTAGGCTGAACATGTATGTGTTTTACCATGTATCATCAAAGTCATGTAATAGGTGGCGCTGAACAGTACATGACATGTTTTTACCATTGGGATATTTACAAACTTTATCATTGGGATATGTGTTTTTACGTGCTCATTGGGATATTTTGTTTTTGGGTTCAGTCATTGGAAAACTCCATTTTCATCCAAATATGAATTGGAATACATGAAATGCTGCAGTACAACTGTATGGATCTAGCACATGATATTCGCTATATATGTGCGGCTAGCAAGATGTGGAGAATAAAAAATGACGGCAGTCTCCCCTTGAATGTACACAGGAGACATGTTTAAATAACGGATTTTTTTCGAAACTATGATGATTTTTATAGCAAATTCGGAAACTATACGGCCTAATGCATAAAAGTCGAAACTATGACCCCGTCGGCCTTCTGTTGGCCGAAGAGGGACTTTTCGGCCTACCGTTGGCCGACGTGGGCTCTTCTACCTCCCGCTGGCCGAAGAGTGCCATCTTCGGCTTCCTGTTGGCCGAAGAGCACTTTTCGGCTTCCCGTTGGCCGAAAAGTGTCAGGGGCACAAAACGTAATTAAGATGCCCTCAAATAAAAAAGTTATCAACATGAAAAATCTTCGTCTCGTCGAAACGGTTGATTTTGATATAAAAATCATCCTAATCCAAGGTCGTATGCAATCTATAGAGCCAAAATAAGGTCAGGGGCAAAAGCTGCAGAGTTACTTCGGACAGACCGAATGGATGTCAGAAAATTTGTCACGGGACACCCGGTGCACTCGGTGAGACCGTGTGAAATATAGAAGAGTACACAAGTTTGGTCACGTTCACTCTCTGAGACCGAACCAAACCACTCGGAGGCTCCGAATGGATCCAAAAATTACTAAAGATTTCTGTCCGAGTTAAAGTTAGGATTTTTGATCCAAAAAATTGTTCGTCTGCATCGGGAAGACTGCTTGCGTACTGCGCTTCCGGCCGGGTCTCCTTCGACGTGAGCTATGGTGCATCACCCCCAGCGTCGAGGTGACCATTGCCTCTACTTTGCATGGTGGATGACGCCACCACCGAAAGTTTTCGTCTCAATTCCTGCCATCGCAATGGAAACATTTCTTCAATGCCGACATGTGTCTTCCCGGTGCAGACGAACAATACCCACATCAATTTATGAGGCGGATGGACTTCCCGTACAATAAAAAGACTAAAAATTATATCCAAAAATCTTTGGCAATTTTTCGGAGCCTCCGAGTGGTTTGGTTTGGTCTCACCGAGTGAACGTAACCAAACTTGTGTACTCTTATGTATTCCACACGGTCTCACCGAGTGCACCGGGTGTCCTGTGACAAATTTTCTGACATCCATTCGATCTGTCCGAAGTAACTGTGCAGCTTCTGTCCCTGACCTTGTTTTGGCTCTACGGGTTGCATACGACGTCGGATTAAGACAATTTTTATATCAAAATCAACCGTTTCGACGAGACGAAGATTTTTCATGTTGATAACTTTTTCATTTGAGGCCATATTAATTACGTTTTGTGCCCCTGGCACTTTTCGGCCAACAGGAAGCTGAAAAGTGCTCTTCGGCCCAACCGGGCACTCTTCGGCCACTGAAGAGCCCACTTCGGCCAACGGTAGGCCGAAAGGTCCCTCTTCGGCCAATGGTAGGCCGAAAAGTCCCTCTTCGGCCAACAGAAGGCCGACGGGGTCATAGTTTTAATTTTTATGCATTAGGGCGTATAGTTTCTGAATTTGCTATAAAAATCATCATAGTTTCAAAAAAAATCTAAATAACGTGTGGGGCCTAGTTGGTAAGTACACCCCTTTCATTAGATGACATTCTGGTCCCACATCCCCAATTCAACCAGGGAGCTCCATTTCTCGGGAGCTTAGAGCATCTCCACTGGTTCGGCCCCCCCAGCGCATAGGCCGACCCTATTCCGGGTGCTCGCCCGGTGATTTTTAGGCCCTGGGGCGATTTAGGTCCCAGCCACGTCCCAGATGCCGTCCCCAAGGCGTCGCAAATTCAAACTTGGTCCATTCCCGCTCCCAGAAAACGCCACAAATCCGGCGATCAGCGCCACAGTTCGGCGATCACCTTACCACAATTCAGCGATCAAATGAAAAGTTCGATGTGCAGCAAAAAGAAAGGACGCGTTGGCAATGCATCAAACGGCGATGTCGGCCTCCGGCGTCAGAGTAGTCGGCGTGCGCGGGCTGGGCGGTGTCGGCACGGCTTCTATGTTGGGCGACATCGCCGCGGCTTCTGTACTGCTGGGCGTCGTGGAGGCATCATCGCTAGGGCTTGGCGGCAGCGTTGGCGGCGCCGTCGACGGCATCTGGTTCAGGATGAGGCCGTGCTCCGCCAGGTACCATGCCTTGAGCTGCGGGTCATCGCTTCGAAGCATGTCTGCCCCGCCCATCAGGAAAGCCAGGTCGGTGTTCCTCTTCTTCGCGGCGACGTTGATCCGGAGCAGGTCGAGCTTGACGACGCTGTTCGCCATCAACGCCGACTACCGTGCCTCGGTTTTCTCTTCCCGCAGGGTTGCCTGGGTCTGGGCGTCGGCGAGGCAATGCTCGATGGACTCTTGCACGCGTGTGGTAGCCGATTCAGTGTGTTTCCCCTTCTTGGCATCTTTGTTGCCGTCCGGGCGCTGTCGGCCGCGCCCGGCGTCGGCGTGTCCGGCTTGTACGTCTCCTTGGCCTTGGCGGGGGTGCACCGGACATCCGTCCACTTCTCGCTCTCCTCGATCCGGTTGAAGATGTGGAGGTACCTTAAATCTTGATCGCCACTGTCCTAGCGAAACATGGCGAACATCCGCACCAGCTGCATCGAGGAACAACAGTCGGCGGGTGCGCACACGACGAAAAGAAAAGGGAGAGACCGACGTGCCATACCTGATCCTCGATGTTGGCACCGCTCTCCGGGCGAGCCGCGATCTCCTCGATGACCCCATGGCATTTGCTGCACGCCGTTTGGATGAGCCCCCAATGGTTCGCCATTGCCTTCGACCCGCGCTGCATATAGACGCCTTTGAAGTAGGGGTCAATGAGCTTGCGCTCGTCGAACTCGGCCTTGATGCGCTCCCAATACGTGTCGACGCTCTGGTTTGTGCCGTTGATCGGGCCGAGGCAGACGACTTTCCAAGCTTCGATGAGGCACTCATCCTCCTTTGACGCACACTTGATGCGTGACTCGCCGGTCCTGACTGCTCTCTTCTTCTACTTCTTCTTCCCTTTTTCTCCCTGGAGCAGGCGCCGACTCCTCCTCCTCTGGCTCCTCCTCGCTGTAGTCGAGCTCGCCGTCCATGTCGCCGTTGAGGTCCATTGTGTTGTCTTGGGCAGTTGATACGTCCAAAACGTATCTATAATTTCTGCTTGCTCCATGCCTCTCTTGGGTGATATTGCTATGATATTCATACACTTCCATACACTTTTGATCATATTTGGACTAACCTATTAACTCAGTGCACCCGAGTGCCAGTTTCTGTTTTCGGCTGTTTTTGTATTTCAGGTTTTCACATTACGAGAACTGCCAGGAAAAATCCAGAAAAATTATATAAAAAATCAGCGTTCCAGAACCTACCGTGCGCCCGAAGGACAGCCGGGGGGG
>LR738713.1:586139639-586203347 GCA_902687465.1 Secale cereale
CGGCGGTGCTGGGATAGCACAAACAACCGAAGATACGAAGGCCATCATAGGATGGAGGAGAACCGAAGAGAAGGTGGTGGGGAGTATAGTTCCAGCGAGGATGGCAAGGCCTAATGTTAACTAAGAGAGTGGTGGTGGCAAGGGCATCGGGCCAGAACCGAGGGGGCACGTTGGAGTGAAACAGCAGCGTGCGGACGCAGTCATTTAGAGTGCGGAGGATCCGTTCGGCTCGGCCGTTCTGCTGGGATGTGTATGGGCATGTGAGACGAAATGTGGTGCCGTGAGAGGCGAGAAGGTGGCGAGTGGCAGTGTTGTCAAACTCTTTTCCGTTGTCAGTCTGAAGGGCGAGAATGGGACGCCCGAATTGGGTAGTAATGTGGGCGTAAAAGGCCGTGAGAGTGGCAAGCACATCGGATTTGCGACGGAGCGGAAACGTCCATGCAAAATGAGAGAAATCATCAAGTAACACAAGATAATATAAGAAGCCCGTGTTGCTTGCAACGGGAGAGGTCCAAACATCACTATGGATTACCTGAAACGGCAAAGAGGAGATAGTGTTTGACTCGCTAAACGGACGACGAACATGCTTGCCGAGACGGCAAGCATGACAAGTGTGTTCGTCGAATTTATTACATGAAAATGAAAAACTCCTGAGAATCTGGCGAAGGACGGTGGAGTTCGGGTGACCCAAACGTGCATGCCAAAGGTCAACACTGGCGGAGAGGGCGACTAGAGAGGTGGCGGCGGCGGTGGAGGCGGAGTGCACTGGGTACAAGTCATCAGGGCTGTCACATCGGTGCAGCACCATCCTGGTACGGGCGTCCTTCACAGAGAAACCAAGATCATCAAATTCAATGGTAAGAGGATTATCACGGGTAAGACGACGAACTGAAACGAGATTTTTTACTAAATGAGGCGAGACAAGCACATTAGACATGTTAATGTTGGAAATATGCCCTAGAGGAAATAATAAAAGTATTATTATTATATTTCCTTGTTCATGATAATTGTCTGTTATTCATGCTTGAATTGTATTGTACGGAAACAGCGATACATGTGTGAATATATAGACCACAATGAGTCCCTGGTAGGCCTCTAGTTACCAGCTCGTTGATCAACAGATGGTCACGGTTTCCTGACCATGGACATAGGATGTCAGTGATAACGGGATCACATCATTAGGAGAATGATGTGATGGACAAGACCCAATCTTGAGCATAGCACGAGATCGTATAGTTCGTAATGCATAAAGCTTTTCGGTGTCAAGTATTTATTCCTTAGACCATGAGGTTGTACAACTCCTGGATGCCGTAGGAATACTTTGGGTGTGCCAAATATCACAACGTAACTAGGTGGCTATAAAGGTAAGCATCGGGTATCTCCGAAAGTGTCTGTTGGGTTGGTACGAACCGAGACTGGGATATTGTCACTCCGCATGACGGAGAGGTACCTCTGGGCCCACTCGGTAATACATCATCATAATGAGCTCAAAGTGACTAAGGAGTTAGTCACGGGATGATGGAGCACGGAACGAGTAAAGAGACTTGCCATGACGAGATTGAACAAGGTATCGGGAATACCGACGATCGAATCTCGGGCAAGTACCGTACCGATGGACAAAGGGAATAACTACGGGATTGAGTGAATCCTTGACACAGTGGTTCATCCGATGAAGATCATCGAGGAACACGTGGGAACCAACATGGGTATCCAGATCCCGCTGTTGGTTATTGACCGGAGAGTCGTCTCGGTCATGTCTGCGTGTCTCCCGAACCCGTAGGGTCTACACACTTAAGGTTCGGTAACGCTAGGGTCGTAGAGATACATGCACGTGGAAATCTGAAAGTTGTTCGGAGTCCCGGATGAGATCCCGGACGTCACAAGGAGTTCCGGAATGGTCTGGAGGTGAGGAATGATATATAGGAAGTCCAGTTTCGGCCATCGGGTGATCTCCGGGGGTCACCGGGAGTGTCCCGGGACCACCGGAGGGGTCCCGGGGGTCCACCGGGTGGGGCCACCCATCCCGGTGGGGCCCCTAGGCTGCGTGGGGGAAGTGGCCAGCCCCTGGTGGGCTGGCGCACCACATGGGCCCCCTCCCCATGCGCCTAGGGTTGAAACCCTAGGGGGAGGGGGCGCCCCCTTGCCTTGGGGGGCAAGACTCCCCCCAGGTCGCCGCCCCCCTGCAGATGCCATCTGCAGGGCATGGCGCACCCCCTGGCCCCTATATATATGTGGGGGGGGGGAGAGGGCAGCCGCACCAAGTCCCTGGCGCCTCTCCCCCTCCCGTCACACCTCCATCTCCTTACGCAGGGCGCCCGGCGAAGCCCTGCAGGATTCGCCACTGCATCCACCACCACGCCGTCGTGCTGCTGGATCTTCGACGACCTCTGCTCCCCCCTTGCTGGATCAAGAAGGAGGTGAGGTTGCTGTACCGGACGTGTGTTGAACGCGGAGGTGCCGTCCGTTCAGCGCTAGATCATCGGTGACGAAGAACGCGAAGAGTACGACTACTTCATCCACGCTTCTTCGAAAGCTTCCGCTCGCGATCTACCTAACGGTATGTAGATGCACTCTTATTTGCTCGTTGCTAGATGTCTCCTTAGTTGGATCTTGGTGAAAGCGTAGAATTTTTTTTGAATTCTGCTACGTTCCCCAACAGTGGCATCTGAGCTAGGTCTTATGCGTAGCATCTTGCACGAGTAGAATACAAAACAGTTGTGGGCGTTTGAGTTTGTTCAACTTTCTTGCCGTTACTAATCAATCTTGATTCGGCGGTATTGTGGGATGAAGCGGCCCGGACCGACTTTACACGTACGCTTACGTGAGACTGGTTCCACCGACAGACATGCACTAGATGCATAAGGTGGCTGGCGGGTGTCTGTCTCTCCTATTTTAGTCGGATCGGATTCGATGAACAGGGTCCTTATGAAGGGTAAATATAAATTGCCAAATCACGTTGTGGTTTTGGTGTAGGTAAGAAATGTTCTTGCTAGAAAACCTATAGAAGCCACGTAAAACTTGCAACAACAATTAGAGGACGTCTAACTTGTTTTTGCAGCATGTGCTATGTGACGTGGTATGGCCAAAAGAAGATGTGATGAATGATATATGTGATGTATGAGATTGATCATGTTCTTGTAATAGGGATTCACGACTTGGATGTCGATGAACTTGACAACCGACAGGAGCCATAAGAGTTGTCTTAATTATTGTATGACCTGCGTGTCACTGAATAAACGCCATGTAATTACTTTACTTTATTGCTAAACGTTAGCCATAGTAGTAGAAGTAATAGTTGGCGTGACGACTTCTTCGAGACACGATGATGAAGATCATGATGATGGAGATCATGGTGTCGAGCCGGTGACAAGATGATCATGGTGCCCCGAAGATGGAGATCGAACGAGCAAGATGATATTGGCCATATCATGTCACTTTAATTGATTGCATGTGATGTTTATCATGTATTTGCATCTTGTTTACTTAGAACGACGGTAGTAAATAAGATGATCTCTCACTAAAATTTCAAGAATTGTGTTCCCCCTAACTGTGCACCGTTGCTAAGGATCGTTGTTCCGAAGCACCACGTGATGATCGGGTGTGATAGGTTCTAACGTTCGCATACAACGGGTGTAAGCCAGATTTACACACGCAATACACTTAGGGTTCACTTGACGAGTCTAGCATGTACAGACATGGCCTCGGAACATGGAAGACCGAAAGGTCGAACACGAGTCGTATAGAAGATACGATCAACATGAAGATGTTCACCGTTGATGACTAGTCCGTCTCACGTGATGATCGGACACCGGCTAGTCGATTCGGATCGTGTATCACTTAGGTGACTAGAGAGATGTCACTCTGAGTGGGAGTTCATTAAAATTTGATTTAGATGAACTTAATTATCATGAACTTAGTCTAAATTCTTTACAATATCTCTTGTAGATCAAATGGCCCATGCTCAAGTTTCCCTCAACTTCAACGCGTTCCTAGAGAAAACCAAGCTGAAAGACGATGGTAGCAACTATACGGATTGGGTCCGTAACCTGAGGATTATCCTCATAGCTGCCAAGAGATCATATGTCCTTGAAGCACCGCTAGGTGATGCACCTGCTCCCGATGCGGCCCAAGACGTTTTGAACGTCTGGCAGTCGCGTAGTGATGATTACTCCCTGGTTCAGTGCGGCATGCTTTACAGCTTAGAGTCGGGGCTCCAAAAACGTTTTGAGAACCACGGAGCATATGAGATGTTCGAAGAGCTGAAAATGGTTTTCCAAGCTCATGCCCGAGTTGAGAGATATGATGTCTCCGACGCATTCTACAGTTGTAAGATGGAGGAAAACAGTTCTGTCAGTGAGCACATCCTCAAGATTTCTTGATTGCACAACCGCTTGTCTCAGCTGGGAATGAATCTCCCAGATGAAGCGGTCGTTGACAGAATCCTCCAGTCGCTCCCACCAAGCTTCAAGAGCTTTGTGTTAAACTTCAATATGCAGGGGATGGAGAAGTCCATTTCCGAGGTGTATTCGATGCTGAAATCAGCGGAGGTGGACATCAAGAAAGAACATCAAGTGTTGATGGTCAATAAAACCACTAAGTTCAAGAAAGGCAAGGGTAAGAAGAACTTCAAGAAGGACGGCAAGGGAGTTGCCGCGCCCGGTAAGCCTGTTGCCGGGAAGAAGCCAAAGTATGGACCCAAGCCTGAGACAGAGTGCTTTTATTGCAAGGAAACGGGTCACTGGAAGCGGAACCGCCCCAAATACTTAGCAGACAAGAAGGCCGGGAACGTTAAAGGTATATTTGATATACTTGTTATTGATGTGTACCTTACCAGCGCTCGTAGTAGCTCCTGGGTATTTGATACCAGTGCAGTTGCTCATATTTGGAACTCTAAGCAGGAGCTGCGGAATAAGCGGAGACTGGCGAAGGATGAGGTGACGATGCGCGTCGGGAATGGTTCCAAGGTCGATGTGATCGCCGTCGGCACGCTGCCTCTACATCTACCCTCGGGATTAGTTTTAAACCTTAATAATTGTTATTTAGTACCAGCTTTGAGCATGAACATTGTATCTCGATCTCGTCTTATGCGAGATGGCTACTCTTTCAAATCGGAGAATAATGGTTGTTCTATTTATTTGAGAGATATGTTTTATGGTCATGCCCCGCTGGTCAATGGTTTATTTTTGATGAATCTCGAACGTGATGATACACATATTCATAATGTAGATGCCAAAAGATGTAAAGTTGATAATGATAGTCCCACATACTTGTGGCATTGCCGCCTTGGTCATATTGGTGTCAAACGTATGAAGAAGCTCCATTCAGATGGACTTATAGAGTCTCTTGATTATGAATCATTTGACACGTGCGAACCATGCCTATTGGGCAAGATGACCAAGACTCCGTTCTCAGGAACAATGGAGCGAGCAACCAACTTATTGGAAATCATACATACCGATGTGTGCGGTCCAATGAGTGTTGAGGCTCGCGGAGGCTATCGTTATGTTCTCACCCTCACAGATGACTTGAGTAGATACGGGTATATCTATTTGATGAAACACAAGTCTGAGACCTTTGAAAAGTTCAAGGAATTTCAGAATGAGGTTGAGAATCAACGTGACAGAAAAATAAAGTTCTTACGATCAGATCGTGGGGGTGAATATTTAAGTCATGAATTTGACACACACCTTAGGAACTGTGGAATTGTTTCGCAATTGACACCGCCCGGAACACCTCAACGTAACGGTGTGTCCGAACATCGAAATCGTACTCTGTTGGACATGGTGCGATCTATGATGTCCCTCACCGATTTACCGCTATCTTTTTGGGGTTATGCTTTAGAGACTGCCGCATTCACTTTAAGTAGGGCTCTGTCGAAATCCGTTGAGACGACTCCGTATGAACTTTGGTTTGGCAAGAAACCGAAGTTGTCGTTTCTAAAAGTTTGGGGTTGCGATGCTTATGTCAAGAAACTTCAACCTGAAAAGCTCGAACCCAAATCGGAAAAATGCGTCTTCATAGGATACCCAAAGGAAACGATTGGGTATACCTTCTACCACAGATCCGAAGGCAAAGTCTTTGTTGCCAAGAATGGATGCTTTCTGGAGAAAGAGTTTCTCTCGAAAGAAGTGAGTGGGAGGAAAGTAGAACTTGATGAGGTGACAGTCATCCCTCCTGAAAGTAGCGCAGCGCAGGAAATCGTTCCTGAGGTGCCTGCACCGACAAGGGAGGAAGTTGATGATAATGATCATGAAGAAATAGATCAAGTTACTACTGAACTTCGAAGGTCCACGAGGGCACGTTCCGCACCAGAGTGGTACGGCAACCCTGTCCTGGAAATCATGTTGTTAGACAACGGTGAACCTTCGAACTATGAAGAAGCGATGGCGGGCCCGGATTCCAATAAATGGCTTGGAGCCATGAAATCCGAGATAGAATCCATGTATGAAAACAAAGTATGGACTTTGGTGGACTTGCCTGATGATAGGCACGCCATAGAAAACAAATGGATATTTAAGAAGAAGACAGACGCGGATGGTAATGTGACCATCTATAAGGCTCGGCTTGTCGCTAAGGGTTGTCGACAAGTTCAAGGGATTGACTACGATGAGACTTTCTCTCCCGTAGCGATGCTGAAGTCAGTCATAATCATGTTAGCTATTGCCGCATTCTATGATTATGAGATATGGCAAATGGACGTCAAAACATCATTCCTTAATGGTTTTCTCAAGGAAGAGTTGTATATGATGCAGCCGGAAGGTTTTGTCGACCCAGAGAACGTTAACAAGGTATGCAAACTCCAGTGCTCGATTTACGGGCTGGTGCAAGCATCTCGGAGTTGGAATATTCATTTTAATGATGTGATCAAAGCGTTTGGCTTTATACAGACTTATGGAGAAGCCTGTATCTACAAGAAAGTGAGTGGGAGCTCTGTGGCATTTCTCATATTATATGTGGATGACATATTGCTGATGGGAAATGATATAGAATTCTTGGAAAATGTAAAGGCCTACTTGAATAAAAGTTTTTCAATGAAGGACCTTGGAGAAGCTGCTTACATATTAGGCATCAAAATCTATAGAGATAGATCAAGACGCCTCATTGGTCTTTCACAAAGTACATACCTTGACAAGATATTGAAGAAGTTCAATATGGATCAGTCCAAGAAAAGGTTCTTGCATGTTTCGCAAGGTATGAGATTGAGCAAGGCTCAGTCGCCGACCACGGCAGAAGATAGAGAAAAGATGAGTGTCATTCCCTATGCCTCGGCCATAGGTTCTATCATGTATGCCATGCTGTGTACCAGACCTGATGTGAACCTTGCCATAAGTTTGGTAGGGAGGTACCAAAGTGATCCCGGTATGGAACACTGGACAACGGTCAAGAACATCCTGAAGTACCTGAAAAGGACTAAGGATATGTTTCTCATTTATGGAGGTGACGAAGAGCTCGTCGTAAAGGGTTACGTCGATGCTAGCTTCGACACAGATCTGGATGACTCTAAGTCTCAAACCGGATACGTGTATATTTTGAATGGTGGGGCAGTCAGCTGGTGCAGTTGCAAGCAAAGCGTCGTGGCGGCATCTACATGTGAAGCGGAGTACATAGCTGCTTCTGAAGCAGCGCAGGAAGGAGTCTAGATGAAGGAGTTCATCACCGACCTAGGAGTCATTCCAAGCGCGTCAAGCCCGATGACTCTCTTCTGTGACAACACTGGAGCTATTGCCATTACCAAGGAGCCCAGGTTTCACAAGAAGACCAAGCACATCAAGCGCCGTTTCAACTCCATCCGGAATTATGTTCAGGATGGAGACATAGATATTTGTAAAGTGCATACGGATCTGAATGTTGCAGACCCGTTGATTAAACCTCTTCCACGGGCAAAACATGATCAACACCGAAACTCTATGGGTGTTCGATTCATCACAATGTAACTAGATTATTGACTCTAGTGCAAGTGGGAGACTGTTGAAAATATGCCCTAGAGGAAATAATAAAAGTATTATTATTATATTTCCTTGTTCATGATAATTGTCCTGTTATTCATGCTTGAATTGTATTGTACGGAAACAGCGATACATGTGTGAATATATAGACCACAATGAGTCCCTGGTAGGCCTCTAGTTAACAGCTCGTTGATCAACAGATGGTCACGGTTTCCTGACCATGGACATAGGATGTCAGTGATAACGGGATCACATCAATAGGAGAATGATGTGATGGACAAGACCCAATCTTGAGCATAGCACGAGATCGTATAGTTCGTAATGCATAAAGCTTTTCGGTGTCAAGTATTTATTCCTTAGACCATGAGGTTGTACAACTCCCGGATGCCGTAGGAATACTTTGGGTGTGCCAAACGTCACAACGTAACTGGGTGGCTATAAAGGTACGCATCGGGTATCTCCGAAAGTGTCTGTTGGGTTGGTACGAACCGTGACTGGGATATTGTCACTCCGCATGACAGAGAGGTACCTCTGGGCCCACTCGATAATACATCATCATAATGAGCTCAAAGTGACTAAGGAGTTAGTCACGGGATGATGGATCACGGAACGAGTAAAGAGACTTGCCATGACGAGATTGACCAAGGTATCGGGAATACCGACGATCGAATCTCGGGCAAGTACCGTACCGATGGACAAAGGGAATAACTACGGGATTGAGTGAATCCTTGACACGGTGGTTCATCCGATGAAGATCATCGAGGAACACGTGGGAACCAACATGGGTATCCAGATCCCGCTGTTGGTTATTGACCGGAGAGTCGTCTCGGTCATGTCTGCGTGTCTCCCGAACCCGTAGGGTATACACACTTAAGGTTCGGTAACGCTAGGGTCGTAGAGATACATGCACATGGAAACCCGAAAGTTGTTCGGAGTCCCGGATGAGATCCCGGACGTCACGAGGAGTTCCGGAATGGTCCGGAGGTGAAGAATGATATATAGGAAGTCCAGTTTCGGCCATCGGGTGATCTCCGGGGGTCATCGGGAGTGTCCCGGGACCACCGGAGTGGTCCCGGGGGTCCACCGGGTGGGGCCACCCATCCCGGTGGGGCCCCTAGGCTGCGTGGGGGAAGCGGGCAGCCCCTGGTGGGCTGGCGCACCACATGGGCCCCCCTCCCCATGCGCCTAGGGTTGAAACCCTATGGGGAGGGGGCGCCCCCTTGCCTTGGGGGGCAAGACTCCCCCCCAGGCCACCGCCCCCTGCAGATGCCATCTGCAGGGCATGGCGCACCTCCTGGCCCCCTATATATATGTGGGGGGGAGAGGGCAGCCGCACCAAGTCCCTGGCGCCTCTCCCCCTCCCGTCACACCTCCATCTCCTTACGCAGGGCGCCCGGCGAAGCCCTGCAGGATTCTCCACTGCATCCACCACACGCCGTCGTGCTGCTGGATCTCCGACGACCTCTCCTCCCCCCCTTGCTGGATCAAGAAGGAGGTGACGTTGCTGTACCGGACGTGTGTTGAACGCGGAGGTGCCGTCCGTTCGGCGCTAGATCATCGATGACGAAGAACGCGAAGAGTACGACTACTTCATCCACGCTTCTTCGAAAGCTTTCGCTCGCGATCTACATAACGGTATGTAGATGCACTCTTATTTGCTCGTTGCTAGATGTCTCCTTAGTTGGATCTTGATGAAAGCGTAGAATTTTTTTTGAGTTCTGCTACGTTCCCCAACAGTTAATAGGTGTGGAGTTAGACGGAAAGAAACTGTGACCGACATGGGTAATGGGAACGGAAGAACCATCACCAAAGGTGATGCGGTTCGAGGTGGTGATAGGGAGGGAGGAGACAAGGTTACCAGGGTGCGACGTCATGTGGGTGGTGGCCCCCGTGTCCATGTACCAATAACCGCCACCTCCGTAGTTGGAGGGAGACGGCGCCGAGTGAAGTGCAGCGAGCAAGGCGGGATCCCATGGAGCCGGAGGTAGCGGAGCCGATGCGGGCGGTGGCGCGTAGCCAAAAGCGGCGGGCGCCGGAGGGGGCACGTCGCCACCTGGAGCGTAGCCGCCCGGTGCATAGCCGCCCCCACCCGCCTGGTGAGGGGCGGCGGCGAGATGCGCCTGAGGACCAACCGGGTGGGGCCCGAGGATGCCCGCGGCCCGTGGGACCGGCATGTGGTAAGCATGGACCACACCGGTCCATGGGTTGGGGCCGACGGCCCAGGGCGGGGAGGGCTGGTGCTGGCGTGGAGCCCCCCCGTACCCTGGCTGCTGCTGCTGCTGGGGGCGACCGCCGTCCCTGCCCCCGCGACGCCGGTTGCGACGATCGCCACCCCCGCCCTGCTGCTATTGCTGCGGAGCTGCCGGGGCGGGCGGAGCAGGCGGGAGGGGGAAGAACCCCGGGGGCGCCGGTGGGCGGGGATGAGGCGGGGCGGTCGGTGGCGGGCCGCGGGAGGTCCCGGCGGCAAGAGCGGTGTGCTGAACACGGGCCTTAACCTTCTTCATCCGGCGTTCCTCCAAGCGTAAATACGCCATGACGGACTGGAAGGTTGGGTTCGGCAGCAGGGAGAGGTTCGATGCCACGTTGCCGAAATCCTCGTTGAGGCCGGCGGTGAGAGTGCTAAGCATGAGCTCGTCCGACACCTTGGCGCCGATGTCGCGGAGCTCGTCGGCGAGGCGCTTGAGGCGCATGCAGTAGTCGTCGATGGAGGAGTCATCTTGGTGGCACCCAAAACATTCCTGCTGCAAAAACACAAGACGTTGAAGCTGATTATCGGTGAAGAGGTTGTTGATCTTGGTCCACACGACACACGCGTCGTCGGCATCCGAGACGACCGCGTGGAAGATGTCAGGGGAGATGGTGAGGTAGAACCACCGGATGAGGGAGGCCTCAATGGCCGTCCAGTCCGGGTCATCCGCCATGCGGTCGCCATCGACGGTCCCGTCGACGTGCTCGAGGAGGTGGTACTCGCGGAAGACAAGGTTGAAGTAGGTCTTCCACGCGTAGTAGGAGGAGGTGAATTGATCGAGCTTGATGGGAACGCGGGTGTGGATGTCGAGATCGCGCACGGCGGTGGCGTCGGGAACGAGTCCAGCGAACGGGTTGGTGTTGTTGGATCCGGGAGATGCCATGGAAGCTGCTGCGGGAAGTATAGGGCGGCGGCTCAAGTGGGGGATGATGACGGCGGCGGCGCGGGTAGGGTTAGGGTTGGGTGGTGCGGCGGCGTCTAGGGGAGGCAGGGGGTGGGGCAGCGGCGGCGGAAGGAGGGCGGCGGCTGCAAGGGAGAGAGGGAGGAGCGGCGGCGGCGGCTTGGAGCGGAAGACGGGAATAAGATCGGCATGCTAAACTGATACCATGTTAGTTAGGAAGAATAAGATTGCACGAATCGATAATTTATTGATCGTGTGCATGGGCACATATATAGGTACATGGTGGACCGGCCTCTACTTATCTCCCAAGATGTACAAATATACGAGAAGAGAGAGAGATACAACGGTATAAATATAGACCCCTAGTCCTATACATGTACGGTGGACAACGTATTCTCAACAGACGGCAATGATGGAAGGGAAGTGACTGATGGAAAAAAAAATTTAGACCGGTCCGTTGCTTCTCGCGCACATGGACGCAGCGACCCATTGCTGGAGGAGACCTCCTCACGGTAAGCCGGCCCATTTACATGTTTTGTGTGTTTCTTTGTATTATTTTAATTTATTTATAGACTAAAAAGTTATAAAACTAGCCAAAACATTTTTAGAAATAAATAAAAACATCATAGGAAAACAAATACGACTGTGCGTATAACATGTCCACCCTGTAATTAATTGTCAAAAAAAATGTCCACCCTGTAATTTTTTAAATATTTGTTTCACATTTGAAAAAAAATCCTCGCGTGTTTGAAAATGCATATATCCATTGAAAAATATCTCATATATTTTCTTAATGGTCATCACATATTTTTAAATAATATTAGAAAATATATATTAGAAAATTGTTAATAGCATGCTAAAAAGTTTTTCATGTATTTAAAAAAATATTAATCAGTATTACAAATGTCACAATGAATGCAATAATTCTCATCGTGCATTCCAAGAAAGTCCATTTTTTGCGCTGGATAAAGTTCACGTTTATAAAGATACATAGCATAGGGAAAACTTGATCAGCAATATTATATAAAAAACGAAAAAACCAACGGATCTCGAAAGAGAAACAAGAAGGCACATAAAAGTTAGGAGGAAAAGAAAACCAACGTCGGCACGCAATGTGGTCCACACTTTTTTGGCAAAGGGATCCTCGGAAAGATAAATTAATACCATTCGTCGATGGAATTTTGTGAGCTCTAATTTTCGGCCGTAAAGCTATAATCGAATCGATGGATGACACTCATTGGATCCGGGTTGTGCTCAGACTCTACCACACTCCCACTGCGATTGGAGAGCGGAGATGCGATACGGGCTCTGTTTAGTTTGCTTCTGGGCGGTGCTACCTGGCGCAGTCAGCGATCTCGGAATCCGATTTCGCCACAGGCGGGTGGACACGAACCAAACACACCCAAGACAACTCATTGTCAGGATCATGGTCACTCACTCAATAATTTCAGTAGCTAGCCCAGAATTCGGAGGATCATCTAGCTAGGGTTTATATTAACCAAGGGAAAAGTAGAGGCCAACCACTCCAGTGGCGGCTAGGGTTTACATTCCAGTTACAACTCAATGCCGTCTCCTCAGGAATCCTAGGCTTTATAAAAGTCATTACACCGAAGAAATATTAACAGGTGAAAAAGAGACAGCTTAATGAGACATGATCAGAAACAATAAAAGGTTCCAGCTAGGTAATTAAATGTAGGCCGTTGGATAGAGATCGGAGATGGCTCGTAGGCCATCTCTTTGGTGGCCCGCGTACCGGTTCTCTAGCTTCATCCAGGCCGTTCGATCTTGATCGCAGTGTTTTCATAGCGTGCCGGAACCGATACATCTAATTAAAGATAAAAACCAGTGTAGATTCAGTAATGAGCCTGACACTCACGGACTCCACAAGTTCTCCGCCCCTACGATAGGTTCATCAATGAGAATAAGCATGGTACAAATGTGTAGTGGTGAGTACATATGGAGCTCGAATTATTAACGAGGGACCAATGTGCGCAATTATTTGCAGAAGAGCAAGTTACAACTTACAACCTACTGTAGTACATGCAGTTTACTCATCGGTTAGTCAGTCCCTAGGGTTAGGGAGATATATATAGAACTTATATATAAGCCCGAGTTAACTATCCAACGAAGCCTAGAACGATGTAGTACACGATCAACACGGGCAACGATGCCAGCGTCCCGAATATAACCCTGCAAGATTCAGCAGGACACGCACAGTTTCAGACAACACGTACGCATTCAGAAATCAAGCCTAATTAACCAAGCAGACAGCGTAGTTATAATACCACTCCATTACACTTACGCGGTGCTGAGCACATCGGCGTGCAGGCCGTATTCCTTGGCGAACACGAAGGTGGTGATGGACTGGGGGAGCGCAGCCTGCCGGTACATCGATCGAATCGTCCGGTGAAGCAATAGCGTTAACACCGGGAAGAACATGCGTGTCAGTCGATGTACGGCGTGTATACATCATTCAGAAATCGAACTCGTTGTAGTACTAGATTGTAGGGTGTGACCTGTATGATGGCGAGGCGCAGGACGTCGCCGCGGAGCCCCAGGGCGACGGCTCCGGCCGCGGTGGCGGCCGGGCCGGCGACGAACCGCAGCGCCATGCCCAGAGCGGTCAGGCCGGCCCCGCAGACGATGATCTTCTCCTGCAGCGCCATGAACAGGCCTGCATGCAACCAACCAACTCATAGCATCGACAGACAGATACACGCTTCTCGGTAGTTTCATTCGTGAGTTCTGTTCCAACAATTTGCTTGCTTGCTTGCTTACCCATGCTGAACATGGCGAGCCCGACCCCGGTCCTGGACATGATCAGCACCGAGCCTTCGATGATGCTCGGCGTCACGATGTGCCACCTGCATATGCATGGAACTAATTGAGGAACGGCCGATCAAGAATTCAAGATGAGAAGGATGCCAAGTGCCAGTGTGCCAGCGTCCCGATAGGACTATGTGCTACTTTGTCTGCAGCAGTGGGACGAACGCAAAGTGCACCGGATGCAACACGAATCAATCCGATTTGGCTGGAAGTTGATTTGATTATAGATGGTTGAGCACATGATCTCTTGTTTCTTCGTCGGTTCCACTAATAAGGAGCATTTATTCTGCCTCGGTTATTTCTTAGTGCGAACCACCAAAGCTTGCTTAACACTTTAGGAGGGACAGAGGGTACATGTTCCATTAACTTTGATGCAACTCTGCGTGATTATTATATGTTGGGGTTATATTGTTGTGCTGTGAATCCATCGTTCACAGTTTAATTGTAGGCCTACAGCTTTCAACTTGCACCACTGGCTACAACATTTGCCGACAGAAAAGGTCACAACCAACAGTCTTAGAATCCTCGCAAAAAAAAAAAAAAAGTCTTAGAACATACCTAGTTTTTTTAGGATCAACATAGTCTTTTGAAGCGATGCATCTGTTATATTATTTGTCTTTTTTTCGGAATTACTTGATTTCCAACATACTTTTTTGAGCCTTTTGGATTTTTAACATTAACACTTCCGAATTTGTTGGTAAATACTACCTGTAAACAAATATAAGACGTTTTAGGTTACAGAGGGAGTACTTCTTAAGATTCACACAATTTTGTTTTTTTCTATTTTTTTAACCATTTCTATCTTTTATATTAGGATTTTGCCATTAATTTTTTCTTCGAATCCTCCTGAAATTTTCTCACAATTTTTTAACTTGTCTTATTTTGTGTCTTGACAGAGCTACAATGTTTATGAAATTACCGCCATGCCTCATATGACTTTGATGGTCACAAAACCAAATATGCCTAACTTTGAATAAGGGTCAAAATTATATTGTAATAGAATTTAGGGACAACATCTAAAATTGGCTTCAAGGCATCAAAATGGAGTCTATTTCGAAATAAATAGGGTTGGAATTCCGGTTTGATTTTCCGTGGAACTAATGTCAAACGGGTGCATTCATTGGGAATTTTACAACTCCAATCGATCCTATGATTTAAAGTTCCTTATTTACAAGATTTATTTGCAAGTCTCTAAATTTTCTACCAGTCCTTCTTGATTTTCTTGTGTGTTATGTCTTCCCTTCCCTCCCATCTTTCGTTCAGTATCACCAATACCCAATCCATTAAGTACAACATAGCCATCCCTAAGGAACTGACAAGAAAAACAAACTTTCGCCCAACCTTTCCTTTCCAAATCCTAGGAGAGGTTATATATGGACGCACCCAACAGCCACCTCTCCTCCACCGGTAGGTTGCAGCCCCACCGATCCTCATCCGTTGGCCCTACTAGCATGTGGAGTGCTGGGTGCCCTTGATCTATCAGATGGAGTTGTAACTTTTTTCGATTAAGGGATTTTAGGTAGGTTTCCGTTATCTGTTGATTCGGCCCTTGCGACGGTGGCGGTGGCGGCGCTCAATAAAGACTTCTCAAGTGGCACATCTGCGCCGGGCAGTCTTATAAGGTTGCCTCAAATCTCTCCATCTCAACGGTGACGTCTACGACTGTGTCAATGGCTCGATGGCGTATTTTCCCGTCGTCTGTTTTGATCAATGAGATTATAGTGTAAAGATCTAGCTGGCATGGCGACTGTGGCTTTCCTTTGCAGTTTGGTTCTCTAGTCTCACCTCACGGCCTTTTAGTGCTGGGGTAAGGTCTGTGATAAATAATTAAGGTTTGATTCTTGTATCCGCGACTCTTTCAGTGGTAATGGTTTCTTCTCTGTGATGTTGTCCCGGCAGGACCATTATCTTGACTACTTCCCGCCCTGGATCAACAATGACAGGCTAGCTCTGGTGATGGAGCGACATACGATAGGTGTCATAGGCCCATTTGGGGGATGAAGATGGTCGACCTCATGGATTTTGAAGTAACTTTTTTCCGCTGGTGTTTGTAGTGCTGGTTAGATTAATAGATCCGTGTGTTTTTGTGAGAAAAAGAAATCCATGGCAAAAGAGAATCCAACAAAAGTTGATACAACTGCAAGAGCAGTTAGCTATCCTTAACCCAATCAATAACAAAATTTCCATGGCATCCCAATCGCATTATCCCTTCCCTGTCATATGAGTCTTGGTATATATGCCAGCAACAAAAGAAGGATCTGATCATGTAGAGGATGAACCCCTGGCTTGATGGTTGGTTGTGGCAGTGGCCACCTAGCCCGCCCAAGATCGATCCTCACGTTTTTTTTTTGCTTTTTCTTAAGAGTGTTGCATGTGTATAGTTTGTAGATCTTTGTAGGCGCATAGCGGGTGTGTATAGTACTGTGCGTGCGTAAGTGTAGTGTGTGTTGTGTGTCTATTCTAGCCCACGTCAAGTATCAATGTAACCAAGGCTATAAAAAAAATGTGATGCTATCTACTAAAAAAATTATGATCCCGTCAAACCATGGATACCGTCATCACGCATGAATGCGTATGTCTGACTCATAGAACAAAGTTGTATGTGGCAAAGTGTGGTTTTGCTATTTCTCATGTGTCTGAACTATTTTGTTACGTCTGTCACTTTTTCTTTCTTCCTTTCTTCTCCCCGAGCGCACGAGATGGGGAGGCCGAACCTTACCGGAGAAGAAGCAACCTTGTCGGAGAAGAACCATCCCACTATCTATCTTAGAGTAAGCCATAGCCTCATATCCATCTTAGGGGTGGGGGCGCAAGGGATTGTTGGAGTTTTTCACTGGTGTGGCGGGGTTTAGAGGGATGGTCGCGGTGGCGGCCAACGATACATGTGAGGGGAGGTTGAGCGGAGGGTGTGGGCGGCGAGGTGGTGCACGGTAGCATCTGCTGGTCGTGAGGGGTGGAGGCAGGCGATGGGGCGGGGTAGGCCGGTGGTCGCAAGGGAAGGGTATATTAGATCGTGATTGAGAGGAGGAAGCCCGTTGGAAGAAGGAAGATGACGTGTGAGCGGTTAGATGTAGATTGGACGGATAGGGAAAGAAGTGACCGATGCCAAACGTTTTTTCTGGTACCTGACATTCAGAGGCTCCCAGCAAAGTATGGTGCGTGCATGCAGAAACATACTCCCTGTTTGTGGATCCTAAAAAAAAAAACATACCTGTTTGTGACGCACGACCACGCGACCCCGAGGACGCCCGCGTACACGTTTGGATTCCGCGCCACCTTAAGCCACACCGCTCTCACCAACGGCCATACCGGCTCGCGCCGCCTCCTTTCCTCCGCGCCGCCATCCTCTATGTCGTCGTCGCTCGCTGAAACCCCCACCGCCTCCGCGCCAGGCTTCCCTGCGCCACCACCACCACAGGCACGCCTGGCCTCGAACGCCAGCAGGAGCAGCGGGAAGTAGACGATGATCTGCACCACCGATATCTGCACGACGAGGTCGCGCGCCCACCCGCCGTACATGGCGTCCAGCAGCGGCACGCCCACCACGAGCGTGTTGTTCAGCGTGGCAAGCGAGAAGCCGGTGATGCACCACGAGGAGGCCAGCTCCCCGCAACCCTTGGCGCCGGCGCGGCAGCAGCGCGTGGACGCGGCGGCCCAGGCGGCGAGGGCCAGCGCGACGGCGAGCTTGGAGAGCGCGTCGGCGGCGAGGACGCGGTAGTTGAGCGCGTAGGGGTCCATGCGCGCGGCGAAGTCGAAGGCGAAGAAGGGCACCGCGAAGTAGGCCACGAGGCGGTTCACGGCGTCGCACTGGTCCGGCGTGAAGAGCTTCCACCACCGCACGGAGCCGTAGCCGAGGCCGAGGGCGAAGTAGAGCGGCGCCATGGCGGCCACCACCTTGTACACGTCGCCCCATCCGATCATCTCCACTGCCACACTGACTACACTCTGTTCGATCGTGTGTCACACAAGTCACAAGCGCGCGATGTGTCTCGGTGCCGTTTCTCTTCTGGGTGCCTATGTGTGGGCTCGAGGTTGCATGCATGTATACGGAACACGCAGTATATGTTCTGATTTGCAGAACTTGGCATCAAACAGAAAGTAAGAAAGGGATTCACAGTCAGCATCAGCATCATTTCACCATGGATAGCCCTAGTGCGCAGCGCAACCTCCGCACTCGCGCATTCTTCGCCTCTTGTCTTTTCTTCCTCGCCGTCCACTGCCCCTTCCACTCCCCGTGATCAGGGCATTCTCCCCCTTGTTTTTCCATTCACGTCAATATGAAAACAATGATTATGTCTCAAGCATGGGTCTTCTTTTGGAAGACCATCATGCATGGCTAGGTTTATAAAATTAAGAGACTATAGATTGGAAGAACTTTCAGGCCTCTTTGATTCAAAGGATTTGTAAAGAAATCTTAAGGGATTCTAATCCTTGGGAGTTTTCTTTTTCCCTACATGGCTTGTTTATTTGTTTCGCAGGATTAGAATTCATAAGATTTTTTCCTTGGGATTGGTTTATACTATACTAGATTTTTGTCTTTGGTGGTGGTTAGAGTGTCGATGTTGCTGTTTCATCACTGCGACAGGTCTTTGTGTTTTTAATTCTCTATTTTTTAATTTGTTTTTCGTTGTGTGCATCATTGATGTATTTTGATATCTTGTTGATGCAGAGACTTGGTGTAATTGATATCTTTACGATATTAATATATTCCATTTATTTGGAGATTTCGTTTCATAGAAAAGTTTCCATCCACCCCAATCTCGTATGAAGATTACTACGTTTTTCCTGCGCAACAATCAAACGTCTATACAATCTCATAGTATTGAGGGTGACATGTTACTCTATCTCTATCTTTTTCCTATTCCCACGTTTAAGAAATCCTATAACCAAAGACACAATTACTACTAAGACACAAGGACTTAGCTAGGTAGCTATCTCATGAGCCGCTTTCTTTATTTTTCTTTTACGATAGAGGGAATATATTAATATCGCGAATATATCTTTATTTTTCTTGGAGAATGCTTGAATCGACAAGACAATCTGCACTGCCACCTTGCGCTGAATTACAACCAATAACGTTATGACTTATGTAAGAGAAATAGAGAGGAGATTGGTGAAATCGTAGATGTATTGCTTGACCCTCATGAGCGTATATATAGAAGTACATGATCTTCTTGTAGTATAAGACAAGGTGAAAAATATCATACTCTATCCTATATTTTCTAAACAACCACAATACTAAACACCCCCTGCAGTCATAACGGTAGCAACGTGGACGGTGAGACGGAGAAGAACCCGAAGATTGCAAGCCAAGAATATTACACGCAACTAAAAAACTGTTGATCAAAATTAAGAAACAAAAGGCATATGTGCTTACTGCTTAGTAGTCGTCATGGCTCCTATTATGAGTGTCAAACGCGAATCCGGATTCTGCACGATGCTCATCATGTCCGCCACTCGCAGGGTGCATGCTTGGGACGGATGCAGCTCCTCCGGCATCCCAAGCAGTGAGAGCCACTGACCCTCTTGTACCATTCGACTGGGCTCACGGTTAAGATCGAGAATATATTATAACTCCATCAATGCGTTTTATTCCTGTAGATATCAGAGAGCATGACAGCAGGAATCGTACAAAAGGTTTTAGTATCTCTGTAGGTATATGTTTCGCAGCCTTTTTTTCTAGACTTTTGCTAGAAAATCCACGTACTGTCGGAGGAATATGTAAGAGAAAACTACACATGCACAAACGAGCGAGTGTCATCACTGTACATCTCTTCTGCACTAATTTTCTCCTTGGAAGGCGCAGGTCATACCGTTCTGTCTGTGAGGAACCCTCATTCATGGCCGAGGTAGCGCGGCAGTGGTACCATCAAGGTACCAAAGGAGGTTCTATCGAGACAGAATAAGCGTCACCTCCACTTCCCAAGGAGAGAATTAGCACAGGTGAGATGAACGGTGATGAGCCCGACGAAGGGATGGTGTCGGCCGGGCCTGAGATGGAGCACCGGTATTGTGGGAGGTCATGCCACTCATGGATGGTGGACGATGTCGCATGGAAGACATGAGATGGGGTCGTGGCTCTAATGTTAAATTGACAATGATGATTTTGCTATGAGATGTTCCTCTGTACTTTGCCTCCATTTATAATAGTTTCAACTTGAGAATCAAGATACAATCGAAACAAATGAATTACTAGGATATTGAGATCCCTACACAATCAAAATTATCTCTAATTGATCATATGCCAAATACTACGAGATACTTACAGTAGCAACATGAACATGTTGCACAAGTCCTGAGTCTAAGGAGAGCCTTTTGTAAGCAAAGTAGATCACGGAAGCGTATGTGTGCCGCATACGTTGTTTAGCATATCGCAATGAGTATAAGGAGTCAGTGGTTTAGATCAGGCTTGGGTCCCATCATCAACCTACACAAAGAGGAGAGCCTACCTTATCGTAACAAATCAGATTACAACAAACTGAATGAACGTGTGCTACCCAAAAGCTCTAGAAGGTTTGGCTTATAATCCGCCAGTCCTTCGCCGCCTCGGTCCCCCCTCCTCTCTCCCTCCGATGGTTCGTGCCTCGCTAGAGGGGTGGATACTTGTCCCTTTTGTTCTTCTTTTCCATAGATGTTTATTTCCCTAATTTCATTGGATGAGGTGGTGGCAACAATGATACATTGAAATACGGTCTCTCGGGCCTCTCCCAGCCTTAACGACATTTGATTTGATGTCGATGAATGGAGGTTTTGTCATATTTGTTGGCTTTCTTCGGACCTTGATAGTTGGTGTGCCAATTGTGGGAAGCAGTTGGCTGGATCTTGGTGCGGCGACTCCAACCTCCTTTTTGAGTTATTACGCGGCTTGGCCTGGTATTCCAACCATTCGGATTGGTGCTGAAAGACTGTCGAACCTACATCGTGTGTGGGGGTGCTGCCCCAACCAATATTACTTCAGCAGTTACTAGATCTTATTTCTAGTGCCGAGTGGCTATTTCGGTCTTCAACGCCTTGTATGGCTAGGGCATTGGTAGGTGTCCTTTTCCCTTACTGATTGTTTAGTGCATTTTTCAAGCTCCAACGACAATGTACAATTGAAGGAATATAACGGCTAGGATGGCTTTTGATGTGATTTTATTTCTTGTTGGTCATATTTCGCCTTCTTGTATTTCCATTGTATTGCATATTGTTTTTCTTGATTATATTCAGTTATAGGTGCCCTTTTGGTGTCTTTTTTGAAGAAATAAGTGTTGTTCCTTGATACAATGGTTAACACGTCCAATTTAACATGCTCACTCACATATTTACCCTATTGAGATTACTTTTAAAATCTTCTTGTTGTTGTCTTGCTAGGGCTTTGGTGAAACCATTTGCAATTTGACAAACTATTGAAAGAAAATCATATTTTGGGCAATTTGTTAGCCACCATTTCTTGTACAAGACAACCTCGATATAATTGCATTGACCCTTGCATGAAATATTGGATTCATCGATAGATATTTGGTAGCAATGTTATAGCACCACAATCTAACAGGTGGAGAATGTTGCAACCCAAGTTCATCAAGTCGTGTTTTTTTACCTATGTTAACTTAGCAGTGGAATTAGCTAGTGTCTTGTATTCAACTTCCATTTGCGTGCACTCTAGGATATTAAACTTGCGCCAAAGAAAACAAGAAAACCACATGTTCACCATCTATTATCAAGACACCCACCCCAATCAACATATGGAAAACACTAATTAGAGTTGCAGTATGGTGAATTTCAACTCAATGCTCATAGAGCCTTGAACATATATTAATATTCTCTTGACTATTGTCCAATGTTGATAGGTATGAGAATACCAAACTGACATACCTTATTAGCATGAGATAAAATATGAGGTCTTGTCAAGGTTAGGTATTCTAATGCACCTATAGTACTCCTATAATTTGACGAGTCTTGGATTCTTGGTGCTTCACCTCCGTCTTTGAAAGTTTTCTAGAGGTAGAAAGGGAACAAACCTACTGGCTTGAGAATACCCAAGACACCTTTTTATTTTGTTAGGAGGATTCCACCCATACATATATGTCAAGTAATCGTGCAAGTCACCTAAATATTTCGAAAAAATAATCTTTCTTCAAGTCTTCTAACAATGCCATTGCCGCTTCTTGTGACGAACTAGCAACTATGATACTCAAACCATATTTCCCCTGCTTTACATATAAAGCAAACCACCACATCTAGACATCCAGACATCAAGTTCAAGCTACTAAAAGAAATACAAATAAGTATGTTGGGGAAACAACACAAACATGCCCAAAAAGAAAAAAGGTGATACAATACTCCATTGGAGAACTAGCTAGGATGCAGAGTAAGTTGATGTCCTGCCACACACAACACATCAATCATGCCGCCTAGGTGATCCTTTCCCAGCTGCGTAGAAAACGGGTGCCAGAGCAGAGTTGGCGACTTTACCTCTATTATTGTAAAGTAGCTTGAAGCCTATGCTTTATATATAGGGACACATACATGTTAATGTAGGCAAGTACATACTTGATATAATGAATCATATGGGATCCAACTCTTAGGGACTTTATACAGATGAAAACAATATAACAACCTGATACTACACAACTACCTAATATAATCCTAACAGCTACATAGGCACAACACACATGCCTACATACACACAAACACATATTTCGGCATACCCTCTCAATCATGGCTTGTCCAATTTGAGATAGCGCCTGAAATCCTCCGGCTGCTTCACAAACAAAGTTTCGGTGAAGCCATTTGCATCTTGATCACCTTTGGGAATGAATGGAATGTTTAGCAGTTTGCTTGCCACACTTACAAAGTGATAGTACACTTCAATATGATTTGTCCTTGCATGGAAGGCTGGATAAACCTACAAATATGTCATTGGGAGTTGGTACCAACTATTATCCATGTTTAGGAGGTTGGGATCCGAGTAGTGTGCCCGATGATGGGACCCGAGTAGTGTTCCTGATGACTTACATGTTCGTCTCTCTTACCAGGGAGCACACGATTAGGGTTCCTGCCAACCGTCATCAGCGCCGTCGGTCTATCTTGTCTCGTGTGACCTTAGGGCCATGGGGACATGATGGATCCCGACCCTTGCCGGCGGGGGGAGGGGGGGCTATGTTATTAGACATTTCTTTGAGTTTGATTAGAGTATGTGTCCTGCTTAGGATGGCAATTCGATGGAATTCCCTAAATATGGAATAATATTCTCCCCATCTAGCCCATCACGATGGTGTGTTCGTGTCATCGGAGGGCGCGTGGATGTGTTTCTTTGAAAAATCTCGCAAGATCCGGTCGGTGGTTGTCTTTTGTGGATCTACTCGGATCCAATCTTTGTTTGTCTGTGTTCATGTGTCTACATGTTGGATCATTTCGATCTACACTTCTCTTCATCAGTAGCTATTGTTGTTCTGGTGCGCTGATCCTATGATCCTTAGCACCGCGACTTCCTGAATGACTACTACAATTTTGTTTGCACGGTTCCGGTGAGGGAGGGACGATGACTGCGGCGTGCCTTAGGCTCACTTAAGTGCTTGTAGTCGTCACTAGGTGGTCGACGGATGCGGGTGTAATTTTTATTATTTCTGATGTGCGTTGTACTGACATGATTGAACAAGATTGGAAGTATCCCGCTCCCCCCTCCCAAAAAAGGGATCCGAGTAGTGTACTTGGGGAAGAACTAGGTATTCAGAGGTCAAGTAAGGGTTACTAATGCCACTTAAGACTTGCCTAATATAATATGAACCTTTAAGGCACGCAATTAAGGGGATGGGTTCAAACCGACTTGTATCTAAGTGGATATGAATCCTGCGTAAGTATGTCTATATAAGTGAGACGTGCAGAGAGTTAGTTCCAGCTCCACTGGATCACCTGAGCAAAGGATTTGGAAACCCATGTTCTCTTCACCTCCACGCATGAGTTTTGTAATCGAGTCTAGCAATTCGCCACCAGACATTCTGCTCCGTATGCTACAAGTACAAAAACGAGCATTAGGAGTGTCCATCAGAGGCAGTTGTGACCTAGCTGATCGAAGCCGCATGTAATACACCCAACGCAGCCAGTTAACATTGTTATTGACAACTTCGGAGGTGGTTAGAACAATGAAACAGTACGCTAGAAATATTACACGCGGTTGTTATTTTGGAACTACCTGAAATATCTTGTTAGCGCATGCAGTTTCTTCTCCGCAACTGCCTACATCTGGTTAATACATCGGGGCATAGCCTTCCTCTTCTCTTTTTCTTCCATTTCCCTTGTCCTTCCCCATTCCGCAGCCAAACCCTAGTAGAAACGACCTAGTCGCCCATCCGCCCATCCACCATGGCGCATCGCCCATTCGCCGTGACACGGTGGCCGATCCTACCATATGTGGATGCGAAGTGGCTGCTCCGCCCATCCGATGTGACACAGTGGCACATCTGCCCATCCGCTGTGGCATGGTGGAATATCCGCCTGTTCGCGGTGACGAGGTGGCTGATCCACCCATCTGTGGAAGAAAAGTGGTTGATCCTCTCATCCGAGGACTTCATTTTTGATACAGGTCATGAACTACTCTGACGGACTTAGACTTCATGCTAATGATGGTCCTGTCTATTGGCATCTTGCATTGACCGAGATGTTATGTACGAGTCTTTGCTAGCCTACGAGTAGGCACCCTGATCGAGATGTTCTACATGATCCGGTCGGCAACTCCGTCAAGGATATCCCAACCCTGGATAAATGCCGGCTGGTCCGGGTGAGTGATCCGGTCGGCAATGGGGGCCACCCTAATGGCGTACCCCTTCGCAAGGATGTAAGTTTATTGTTTCTAGTGTTTGTTATACTATCATGAATGAAGATGAATAGATTAAACTTTTCCCATGAAAAAAATTGAGGACCATCGATGGGTATCTTGATGCGGAGGATGTAAACTTAATCACCTCGGTCAATGAAGATGAATATGATCGAGATGCGGAAGATGACATTAATCACCTCGGTCAATGCAAGATGCCAATAGAAAGGACAGGCGGGTATCCGAGGTGATGCAAATGGTCTCCTCTGGCTGGACCGCGGTGAACATTAATGGCGAGGTTCACCCATACTTCCCCACATTCTATGTGGTGCGCCAGGGCGACCCCTTCTCACTGTTCCTCTTCAACATGGTTGTCGATGCTCTGGCAGCCATCTTAGATAAAGCCAAGGCCACGGGCCACATTAAGGGCATAGTCCCACATCTAGTTGGGGGGAACGGGATCTCCCTCCTCCAATATGCGGATGACACCATTATCACGATGGAAGGCTCAGCGAGCGTCATCATGAACTTGAAGTTCCTTCTGCTGTGCTTCCAGCAGATGTCTGGTTATACGTCTCCAACATATCTATAATTTTTTATTGTTCCATGTTATTATATTATCCATCTAGGATGTCTTATATGCATTTATATGCTATTTTATATGATTTTTGGGACTAACCTATTAACCCAGAGCCCAGTGCCAGATTCTATTTTTTCCTTGTTTTTGAGTTTTACGGAAAAGGAATACCAAACGGAGTCCAACTGACGTGCCAAATTTTGATGATTTTTATGGATCAAAAGAAGCCCCCGGAGTGAAAGAGTTGGGCCAGAAGAGTCCCGGGCTGCCCACGAGGGTGGGGGGGGGGGGTGCTGTAACGCCCCAGACACACCCGCCGGTGGTCGTTACTCCTGGCGGGATCTAGACTGGCCCCACATATCAAAACTAGTCTTTTCTATGCACTTTGTCCTCACTCGTGCGCACCCGGGAGCAACTTCCCGGTCGGTCACCCTTCCTGAAACTACTCCAAGTTGAGCACGCTTAACTTTGGAGTTCTATCCGAATGGGTTCCCGGAAAAGAAAGAATTCCTTATTGATATGAGTAGTCTATCATCCCTATTAAGCCAGGCTATCACATACACCCCCACTCAGAGGAACTGACGTCCTCGTCGGGCCACAGGAACGTTCCCTCTTGCCACAAACGTCTGTGCATCCAGTCCGATACATGTGCCATACCATGTGCCACGACGGGTCACAAACGTCATGAATAACATGACCGAGCACCTGCCCACAAACATCTGTGTAACCGCGAGGGTCGGCTCTAATACCAACTTATAATGCCCCGGACACACCCGCCGGTGGTCGTTACTCCTGGCGGGATCTAGACTGGCCCCACATATCAATACTAGTCTTTTCTGTGCACTTTGTCCTCACTCGTGTGCACCAGGGAGCAACTTCCCGGCTAGTCACCCATCCTGAAACTACTCCAAGATGAGCACGCTTAACTTTGGAGTTCTATCCGAATGGGCTCCCGGAAAAGAAGGAATTCCTTATTGATATGAGTAGTCTATCATCCCTATTTAGGCACGCTATCACATGCGCCCATCCCCCTGGGCACCCCCCTATCTCGTGGACAGCCCGGAGACCCCCCTGACTTATGCCCTACGCTAAAAACTCCTATAAATACCCAAACCTCCAGAATATAACCTAGATCAGGAGTTCCGCTGCTGAAAGCCTCTGTTGGCACCGAAAACCAATCTAGACCCGTTCCGGCACCCTCCCGGAGGGGGAATCCCTCTTCGGTGGCCATCTTCATCATCCCGACGCTCTCCATGACGAGGGAGGAGTAGTTCACCCTCGGGGTTGAGGGTATGTACCAGTAGCTATGTGCTTGATCTCTCTCTCTCTCTCTCTCTCTCTCTCTCTCTCTCTCTCTCTCTCTCTCTCTCTCTCTCTCTCTCGTGTCCTTGAGATGGCACGATCTTGATGTATCACGAGCTTTGCTATTATAGTTGGATCTTATGATGTTTCTCCACCTCTACTCTCTTGTCATGGATTGAGTTTTCCCTTTGAAGTTATCTTATCGGATTGAGTCTTTAAGGATTTGAGAACACTTGATGTATGTCTTGCATGTGCTTATCTATGGTGACAATGGGATATCACGTGATCTATTTGACGTATGTTTTGGTGATCAACTTGCGGGTTTAGTGACCTTGTAAACTTATTCATAGGGGTTGGCGCACGTTTTCCGGTAAAAACTTTGGGACACTCTTTAACGTTCTTTGTGTTGGTTGAATAGATGAATCTGAGATTGTGTGATGCATATCGTATAACCATGCCCACTGATACTTGAGGTGACAATGGAGTATCTAGGTGACATTAGGGTTTTGGTGGATTTGTGTCTTAAGGTGTTATTCTAGTAGGAACTCTATGATAGATCGAACGGAAAGAATAGCTTCGTGTTATTTTGCTACGGACTCTTGAATAGATCGATCAGAAAGAGTAACTTTGAGGTGGTTTCGTACCCTACCATATTCTCTTCGTTTGTTCTCCGCTATTAGTGACTTTGAAGTGACTCTTTGATGCATGTTGAGGGATAGTTATATGATCCAGCTATGTTATCACTGTTGAGAGAACTTGCACTAGTGAAAGTATGAACCCTAGGCCTTGTTTCAAAGCATTGCTATACCCTTTGTGCTCACTTTTATCATTAGTTACCTTGCTGTTTTTATATTTTCAGATTACAAAAATCTATATCTACCATCCTTATTGCACTTGTATCACCATCTCTTCGCCGAACTAGTGCAGCTATATTTTTTACCATTGTATTGGGTGTGTTGGGGACACAAGAGACTCTTTGTTATTTGGTTGCAGGGTTGTTTGAGAGAGACCATATTCATCCTACGCCTCCCACGGATTGATAAACCTTAGGTCATCCACTTGAGGGAAATTTGCTACTGTCCTACAAACCTCTGCACTTGGAGGTCCAACAATGTCTACACGAAGAAGGTTGTGTAGTAGACATCATCTGGCCTCATGATCAACTTCGATAAGAGTGCGGTTATGGTCTTGGGATACTCCCAAGACGAACGGCAGAGCATCGCGGATCGGCTCAATTGCCAGCTTGGGTGTTTCCCCACGACGTATCTGGGGATCCCCATTAGTGATTGGAGGCTCACGCTGGCTGAGCTGCGCCCACGGTAGGGAAATTTCAATACCGCATCGAGCCCTGGCAGGGCCGATGGCTCTCGAAGGCGGCCCGGATGGTGCTTATTAACTCGTCCCTTGCCAGCATGCTCTTATTCATCATGAGATTTTACAGCCTCCCGAGACTTTGCATCATGAGATTGCCACAGTTTAGGGGCGCTTCTTCTGGGCCGGCGAGGGCGATAAGCAGAAATACCACATAGTGCGCTGGTCGAAGATCTGTAAACTGCGCAATTAGGGTGGTCTCGGGATCATGTCCTCCAAACGCATGAACATAGCCCTCCTGGCGCGGTGGTTGTGGCAGATTGCCAACGGAGAAGGTGGCCTGTGGTTTCGCCTCATTCAACAAAAATACCTCAGTGGCCAGCCTCTCGCCTTCTGACAGCGGTCTGGAGGCTCCCAGTTCTGGCAATCCATCATTCAGCTCATGCCTATCCTCCGCATCGGCACCTCGATCGTGGTTGGATCGGGCACCGCCATGATGTTTTGGTTCGATAGATGGGCCGGGGACTTGCCCCTCGCGACCCATTTTCCCGACCTGTTCTCAATCGCGGTTGACTCGCGGATCTTTGCCACGACTGCCCTTATTGACTTAGGGCAACTCGCGTTCCGAAGAGCGTTTGGCCCGACGGAGAATGCTGATTGGCATGAGCTGCTGGTATGTCTCCAACGTATCTATAATTTTTGATTGTTCCATGCTATTATTTATGATGTTTTGGATGTTTAATGGGATTTGTCATACACTTTATATTATTTTGGGACTAACCTACTAACCCAAAGGCCCAGTCCAGATTGCTGTTTTTGCCCGTTTCAAGGTTTTACACAAAAGGGATATCAAACGGAGTCCAAACTGAATGAAAACTTCAGCAGCGAAATATTTTTGGAGAAAATCGCGCACGGGAGACTTGAGAACCACAGAGTAGGGCATACGTGGTGCCCACGAGGGTGCCCCCCCTATAGGGGGCGGCCCCTGCCTCATGGGCCCCACGTTTGGCCCCCGGTGCCCTCCTTCCTCCTATATATGCATACGTACCCCGAAACCTTCAAAACAACAGAGAAAACCCTAGTTCCACCGGCGTAACCTTCTGTTTTCGTGAGATCCCATCTTGGGGCCTGTTCCGGAGCTCCGCCGGAGGGGGGATTTACCACGGAGTGCTTCTACATCATCATCATCGCCTCACTATGAGTTGTGAGTAGTTTACCACAGACCTTCGGGTCCATAGCTAGTATCTAGATGGTTTCTTCTTTCTCTTTGGATCTCAATACAAAGTTCTCCTCGGTCTTCGAGGAGATCTATTCGATGTAATCTCTTTTTGCGGTATCTTTGTCGAGATCCGATGAATTGTGGGTTTATGATCAAGATTATCTATGAGAAATGTTTGGTTCATCTCTGAACTCTTTATGTATGATTATAATATCCCTGCAAGTCTCTTTGAATTATTGGTTTGGTTTGGCCTACTAGATCTATAGTTCTTGCAATGGGAGAAGTGCTTGGCTTTGGGTTCAATCTTGCGGTGTCCTTTCCCAGTGACAGTAGGGGCAGCAAGGCACGTATTGTATTGTTGCCATCGAGGATAAAAAGATGGGGTTTATATCACTAAGTTTGAGTTTATCCCTCTACATCATGTCATCTTGCTTAAGGCGTTACTCTGTTCTAATGAACTCAATACACTAGATGCATGCTGGATAGCGGTCGATGTGTGGAGTAATAGTAGTAGATGTAGAATCGTTTCGGTCTACTTGTCTCGGACGTGATGCCTATATACAATGATCATGCCTCAATAGTCTCATAATAATTCGCCCTTCTATCAATTGCTCGACAGTAATTTGTTTACCCGCCGTAGAATATTGCTATCATGAGAGAAGCCACTAGAGAACACTATGGCCCCCGGGTCTATTCTCAACATATTAATCTACAATTTACTTTACTTTTCCGCTTTTACTTTCTGTTCTTATAATAAAAAATACCAAAAATATCAAACTATCATCTCTATCAGATCTCACTTTCGTAAGTGACCGTAAAGGGATTGACAACCCCTTATCGCGTTGGCTGTGAAGTTCTTATTTGTTTGTGCAGGTGCGAGGGACTCGCGCGTGGTCTCCTACTGGATTGATACCTTGGTTCTCAAAAACTGAGGGAAATACTTACGCTACTGTGTTGCATCACCCTTTCCTCTTCGAGGGAATACAACGCAAGCTCGAGAAGTAGCAAGAAGAATTTATGGCACCGTTGTCGGGGTCGCTTATGCAAAAGTCATATACCAAGTACCTATCACAAACCCTTATCCTTCGCATTACATTTTTTGCCTCTCGTTTTCCTCTCCCTCACTTCACCCTTGCCGTTTTAATTGCTCTTCTTCTGCCATGTGTTTACCGTTCGCATGCCTCTTGTTTGCTTGTGTGTTGCTTGCCATCATGTCTAGCACACCTATCATTATCAACACTCCCGAGAGTGAGGTTCTCAACTTTAAACAAAGGGAGGAAGAACACTTAAAAGATGCCTGGTATAGAATTTGCAATGCTCAAAATAGATCTAATAGGAAGCTTTCCACTTCCGTGCTTCTTCACAATTTTTATGTTGGCATAACTCCGTGGAATAGATTTGTCTTAGATACCATTACCGGACGGAATTTCTTGGGTAGCCATACTTTTGATTCTTATAATGCTATGACTGAATTATTTGGCTCACCACCTCTTATGGTTAATGGGACCGTTTTAACTTTCGAGCATGTTATGCAAATGTTAGAAATCATTGAAAACAAAGTTGCAACGGTAGAACTGGTAGAGAACTTGGATAGAAAAATCCATAATGAAATTACCCAATACGGATCCAAGGTAGGAGTTGTTCTGAAAAATCTTAAGAAAAGGAACCCATAGTTAAAGAAAAGCTAGATCAGGATTCTACTAGAATCAATAAGCTTGAGGATATTATTACTAATGTGGGTTCTCCTCTTTCTGCTATAAAAACTACTCCAAATACTTCTACCACTAAATTATCTAAGTTCATGTATGTTCCTAAAGACAAGGGTGAAACATCTAGTAAAGGAATCGCGGATCTCAAATCCATAAGTGTTCACCCTAAATTTCTTACTTTTGCAAGAGACCCTTTTGACACTTTAGAATTTCTTGATTTCTTGCCCGAAAGTTTGATTTTCAATAGGGATAAAGAGGTGCCTAAGAATCATAAGTGCTTAATTAAACAATTGCCTCCCAAATATGGCAATACCTAGATCTATCCATGTATCATGCCTAGCTAGGGGCGTAACACGATAGCGCATGTTGGGAGGCAACCCAATTTTATATTTTTTGTTTTTGCTTCTGTTTAGGAATAAATATTGCATCTAGCTTCTGTTTAGATGTGGTTTTGTGTTTTGTTTAGTGTCTGTGCCAAGTAGAACCTTTGGGAAGACTTGTGTGAAGTTTATGTGATCTTGCTGTGAAAAACAGAATCGTTAGCGCTTGCTAGAATGGTCATCAGATTTTACTGGAGCGTGCTATTTAGTTCATTCTTTTTGCAGATGATTAATAGAAAAATTCCTCACGTTTACCAATTTAGTTTGATTTTTTTGGAGTTATATAAGTATGCGAAACCTGCAGATTACTTCAGACTGTTCTGTTTTTGACAGATTCTGTTTTTCGTGTGTTGTTTGCTTATTCCAATGCATCTATGAGTAGTATTGGGAAGTATGAACCATAGAGAAGTTGGAATACAGTAGGTTTAACACCAATATAAACAAAGAATGAATTCATTGCAGTACCTTTTGTTGGGGAACGTAGCAGAATTTTAAAATTTTCTACACATCACCAAGATCAATCTATGGAGTCATCTAGCAACGAGGGAGAGGGGAGTGCATCTACATACCCTTGTAGATCGCGAGTGGAAGCGTTCAAGAGAACATGGATGATGGAGTCGTACTCGTCGTGATCCAAATCACCGATGATCCTAGCGCCGAATGGACGGCACCTCCGCGTTCAACACACGTACGGAGCGGGGACGTCTCCTCCTTCTTGATCCAGCAAGGGGGGAGGTGAGGTTGATGGAGATCCAGTAGCACGACGGCGTGGTAGGGGAAACAGCGGGATTCCGGCAGGGCTTCGCCAAGCGCTGCGGGAGGAGGAAGGTGTGTCACGGGAGGGAGAGGGAGGCGCCAGGGCTTAGGTTGCGGCTGCCCTCCCCCCACTATATATAGGGCCCCTAGGGGGGGGGGGGCGCCGGCCCTAGAGATCTAATCTCTAGAGGGCGGCGGCCAAAGGGGGGGGACTTGCCCCCCAAGCAGGTGGGATGCCCCCACCCCTAGGGTTTCCAACCCTAGGCACAGGGGGAGGCCCAAGGGGGGCGCACCAGCCCACTAGGGGCTGGTTCCCTTCCCCTTTCAGCCCATGGGGCCCTCCGGGATGGGTGGCCCCACCCGGTGGACCCCCTGGGACCCTTCCGATGGTCCCGGTACAATACCGGTGACCCCCGAAACTTTCCCGGTGGCCGAAACTGGACTTCCTGTATATAAATCTTTACCTCCGGACCATTTCGGAACTCCTCGTGATGTCTGGGATCTCATCCGGGACTCCGAACAACTTTCGGGTTACCGCATACTTATATCTCTACAACCCTAGCGTCACCGAACCTTAAGTGTGTAGACCCTACGGGTTCGGGAGACACGTAGACATGACCGAGACAACTCTCCGGTCAATAACCAACAGCGGGATCTGGATGCCCATGTTGGCTCCCACATGCTCCTCGATGATATCATCGGATGAACCACGATGTCAAGGATTCAATCAATCCCGTATACAATTCCCTTTGTCTATCAGTATAATACTTGCCCAAGATTCGATCGTCGGTATACCGATACCTTGTTCAATCTCGTCATGGCAAGTCTCTTTACTTGTTCCGTAACACATCATCCCGTGACCAACCCCTTAGTCACATTGAGCTCATTATGACGATGTCTTACCGAGTGGGCCCAGAGATACCTCTCCGTTATACGGAGTGACATATCCTAGTCTCGGTTCGTGCCAACCCAACAGATGCTTTCAGAGATACCCGCAGTGTACCTTTATAGCCACCCATTTATGTTGTGACGTTTGGAACACCCAAAGTATTCCTACGGTATCCGGGAGTTCACCAACTCATGGTCTAAGGAAAGGATACTTGACATTGGAAAAGCTTTAGCATACGAACTACACGATCTTGTGCTAGGCTTAGGATTGGGTCTTGTCCATCACATCATTCTCCTAATGATGTGATGTCGTTATCAATGACATCCAATGTCCATGGTCAGGAAACCGTGACCATCTGTTGATCAACGAGCTAGTCAACTAGAGGCTTACTAGGGACACGTTGTTGTCTATGTATTCACACATGCATTACTATTTCTGGATAATACAATTAAAGCATGAATAATAGACAATTATCATGAACAAGGAAATATATAATAATAACCATTTTATTATTGCCTCTAGGGCATATTTCCAACAGTCTCCCACTTGCACTAGAGTCAATAATCTAGTTACATAGTGATGAATCGAACACCCATAGAGTTCTGGTGTTGATCATGTTTTGCTCGTGGAAGAGGTTTAGTCAACGGATCTGCGACATTCAGATCCGTATGCACTTTACAAATATCTATGTCTCCATCTTGAATATAATTCCGGATGGAGTTGAAACGACGCTTGATGTGCTTGGTCTTCTTGTGAAACCTGGGCTCCTTGGCAATGGCAATAGCTCCAGTGTTGTCACAGAAGAGAGTAATCGGGCCCGACGCGCTTGGAATAACTCCTAGGTCGGTGATGAACTCCTTCATCCAGACTCCTTCCTGCGCTGCTTCGGAAGCAGCTATGTACTCCGCTTCACATGTAGATGCCGACACGATGCTTTGCTTGCAACTGCACCAGCTGAATGCCCCACCATTCAAAATATACACGTATCCGGTTTGTGACTTGGAGTCATCCAGATCTGTGTCGAAGCTAGCATCAACGTAACCCTTTACGATGAGCTCTTCGTCTCCTCCATAAACGAGAAACATATCCTTAGTCCTTTTCAGGTACTTCAGGATGTTCTTGACCGCTGTCCAGTGTTCCATACCGGGATCACTTTAGTACCTCCCCACCAAACTTATGGCAAGGTTCACATCAGGTCTGGTACACAACATGGCATACATAATAGAACCTATGGCTGAGGCATAGGGGATGACACTCATCTTTTCTCTATCTTCTACGGTGGTCGGGCATTGAGCCGTGCTCAATCTCATACCTTGCAATACAGGCAAGAACCCTTTCTTGGACTGATCCATATTGAACTTCTTCAATATCTTGTCAAGGTATGTGCTTTGTGAAAGACCAATGAGGCGTCTCGATCTATCTCTATAGATCTTGATGGCTAATATGTAAGCAGCTTCTCCAAGGTCCTTCATTGAAAAACACTTATTCAAGTAGGCCTTTATGCTTTCCAAGATTTCTACATCATTTCCCATCAGCAATATATCATCCACATATAATATGAGAAATGCTACAGAGCTCCCACTCACTTTCTTGTAAATACAGGCTTCTCCCCAAGTCTGTATAAAGCCAAACGCTTTGATCACCTCATCAAAGCGAATGTTCCAACTCCGAGATGCTTGCACCAGCCCATAGATTGAGCGCTGGAGCTTGCATACCTTGTTAGCATTCTCAGGATCGACAAAACCTTCCCGCTGCATCATATACAGTTCTTCCTTGAGGAAGCCATTAAGGAATGCCGTTTTGACGTCCATTTGCGATATGTCATAATCATAGAATGCGGCAATTGCTAACATGATTCGGACGGACTTCAGCATCGCTACGGGAGAGAAAGTCTCGTCATAGTCAATCCCTTGAACTTGTCGATAACCTTTAGCGACAAGTCGAGCCATATAGATGGTCACATTACCATCCGCGTCAGTCTTCTTCTTAAAGATCCATTTATTTTCTATGGCGTGCCGATCATCGGATAAGTCCACCAAAGTCCATACTTTGTTATCATACATGGATCCTATCTCAGATTTCATGGCTTCAAGCCATTTGTTGCAATCCGGGCCTGCCATCGCTTCTTCATAGTTCGAAGGTTCACCGTTGTCTAACAACATGATTTCCAGGACAGGGTTGCCGTACCATTCTGGTGCGGAACGTGTCCTTGTGGACCTATGAAGTTCAGCAGTAACTTGACCTGAAGCTTCATGATCATTATCATTAACTTCCTCCCTAGTCGGTGGAGGCACCACATAAACATCTTCCTGCGCTGCGCTACTTTCCGGTTCGGAAGGGGTGACTATCACCGCATCAAGTTCCACTTTCCTCCCACTCACTTCTTTTGAGAGAAACCCTTTCTCCAGAAAGGACTGACGAGGTTACAAACCTAGGGTAGGGTCATAGGCCTGACCTAAAGGCCCCTCCCAAGGTCACTATCCTAGGAGATCAAAAGACAAGACCCACGACGGTGGAGACAGTCGACTGAAACGGTCCAAAGTGACACTTCACTCGTCTGACTCATGTACCCAGGACGACTCAACTCCACTCGACTGGATCAAGCACTCGACCCCCGAAGACTAAACGTTTCCCAGAACAACAACAGTCTTATATTTACTCACTGTAATAAACCCCTTAACTACCCTTTATTGCAGGCGTTACCAGTAACGTCTGCCTTAATGTACCATTAAGCCCTTGGCAACGTGGAGCATGGCTGGGGTATTGGCATACTATATAAGCCACCCCCTCCTCCAGAACAAGGGTTGGCACCACTGTAACACATACATACACACATCAGTCGACCAAGCCTCCGGGCACCGAGACGTAGGGCTTTTACTTCCTCTGAGAAGGGCCTGAACTCGCTAAACACTCTGTGTACAACCCCGCCATAGCTAGAACCTTGCCTCTCCATTCGTATCCCCTACCCTCACTGTCAGACTTAGAACCACGACAGATGGCACCCACCTTGGGGCGAGGCGTCTTAGCGACATTTGGTGAAGTTGCAATCCATTCCCCGACTACTTTCATCATGGTGTCAGGCGGCGCTTTGGCGTCGGGCCACGAGATTCGGCTCGGCGCACTGATCTTCGTCGCCAACGACTCCGTGTGGCTTAAGGAAGCCCCGCTCGATGTTGAGGCTCTATCCACCCGCGGAGCCACTCACTTTCGCGCCGGAGCTGGCGGCGTCCTCCTTCTGCAGCCGTCGACCCGGTACTCATCATCCACCACCCCCGCTGGACACCGCCGTAAGCGATCCGGTCGTTCACGGCTCCAGCGGTGGGTAAAACACGCGGTGGCTCGTCAAACGGCCACCCCGCAAGTCACGGCCATTGAGCCCGACGGTTACCTTTACGGGCCGGCCGATCAGTCAACCGGGCTCGAAGATTCCATTTCCGAGTGCGGAAGCAGCGACCCCACGGCGGAAATCCTCATGGTCAATCCGCGCTGTAGCCCGCCAGGTTTTCCTCGCGGGGAGAACGGCGGCAGCAGTGGCGATCAGGCGCACGACAACAACGGTTACATCCCTCAGCCCCTCACCTCCGAGCAGAGAGCTGAGCTCTGTCGCCGCAACGGAGATGCGCTCTTCACCCCCATCGTGGGAGATTCCCCAGAAGCTTTGGCCCTCGAAGCCACGCGCGTGGCCACCTTAGCCGAGCGCGCGCGCCTGGAAAACATCCAATGTTCAACAGGCCCGCCGACTGGCCCCCGAGTCCAGTCGACGGCCGCGGCAATCACGTCAGCGTGAGACTTAGGTGTTCCGCACACCAGTCCAAAACCTCGAAGCCGCGTCCCGTATCGCGGAGTCGATTCAGCCCTCCCAGTCGGAAGCAGGAAGAGGCCTACAGCAGATCCGAGCTTTGCTCCGAACAGCTGAAGAGCAAAACGCGGCTGTCTCTCAGTCGCGCAACAAGATTCACAGGAGATCGGTGGCTGCAGACACCGTATGGTCGGCCCACAGTCCAAGATCGCCCCTGAGGCGTGATGAACGTGGTCCACGGCATGACCGGCACCTGGGCCAGAACGACGACCCACTCGACCGTCGACACGGACGCAACGACCGCCGTCGAGTGCCTACCCCTCCTCCGGGGAGTGGGTCACACTCGCCTCCGCGACACGTGGGCAGGCGCCTGCAAGACGACGAGCGTAGGATTCCCCAAGATCCCCGGCGGCCGGGCTTCGACGCGAGGTCCATCCTTGTGCAGGGCCGGGTCGACCGTAACCGGGCATCCAGGGACGAGCGAGGCGGAGACCAGCCCTCCGGCAGCCGAGCGCCGGCCTCCGGGCCCGAGTGCTTCTGCAGCTCAATCAGGGCCGCAGAGATCCCCCCGAACTTCAGGCTGGCGGTCGGAGTAAGCAAATTCACCGGTGAGTCGAAGCCGGACACGTGGCTGGAAGATTACCGAGTGGCCGTGCAGATCGGAGGAGGCAACGACGACGTGGCTATGAAACACCTCCCCTTGATGCTGGGAGGCCCCGCTCGGGCGTGGCTCAACCAGCTAGCCCCCAGGAGCATATACAGTTGGGAAGAGCTAGCTCGGGTGTTCGTTCGGACCTTCGAAGGCACCTGCAAGTGATGGCTTCTCGCCCCTCGTTGGTTACCCAAGTGGAAGGTTTGAGATGTAGCGTAGCGGTAGTTTTCCCTTGGCAAAGATACCAAGGATCGAATCCCGTGAGACTCCGAGGATCGACAAGAAGGTGTCAAGGGCACCAGAAACTTCCGCTTGACAAGACCTGCACACAGATACAAATAACTTTGCTCCCAACGAGTACAGAGAGGTTGTCAATCCCTCCGGCCTTGTCGTTTACAAAGGATCAAACGCAAGAGATAATAGTGATAGGTATGACTGCAACTAGTAAATAAGAACAGGAAATAAATAGCGGGTGTGATTAGTGATGGTAATATGGACCGGGGTCCCATGATGTTCACTAGTGATGTCTCTCTCCCAAAAGACAATAAAACAGCTAAGCGAGGTAAACAAATTACAGCTGGGCAATTGACATGATTATGTGCGCAAACCAATGCTAACTATGCTGTACAGAAAGGTAGAGGCTCAAAAGCATGGGCGGTACGCCACGGCAAGTAGACCGAAATCCATCTGCATCTACTACTAATCATCCACCTTGAGATATCAATCCAGAACATCTCGCTGGTATTAAGTTGTGAGTCCCACCCATAGTGTAAACTCAAAGCAACAGACAACTGCATTAAAAGAACTTTGCGTAAAGTAAACAATCCTTGCACCCGCAAGTACAAGCACCGTTGTTTTCCCCCTTGTGGCAACAACACATCCCCTAGACTCATGTTTCTGTCACTCAAGCTAGTCATCGAGGGGCATGAACCCACAATCAAGCATAACGTTCCCTCTTGGAGTTACTACCTACTACTTGGCCAAAGCAATAAATAACAACGGAGAACATGCAAGAATTACTCAAGAACATAAATATAAAAGAGGTGAATCAAATATATTACTCACACACAATTTGAACATAATCTCATAATCCATCGGATCCCAGCAAACTCAGCATAGCAACAGCATAAAGATTACATATGTGCCTCGATCATGTAGGGCAGCTCACGAGGTCTAATCGGTGAAGAACAAGAAGGGGAGGAGAACATCACATAGCTAGTGGTCATGGACCCATGGTCCAAGGGAGACTACTCACGGCTCATCCGGGAGGTGTCCATGGTGGTGGAGAAGCTCCCGGTGGTGATCCTCCCCTCCGGCAGGGTGCCGGGAAGAGTTCTCCTGGTGCTCCCGATCTTGGAAGCGCGGCGGCGGCGGAACAGAGATGAGATCGCGAAAAAGGGTTTCGTCCTCGAGGGTTTCGGGACGCGATGTAAATATATGCCAAAGGGGGTCACCAGAGGAGGTAAGGGGGGCCCAGGTGCCCCCCGGCGCGGCCAGGTGTGGGGCCGCCCCCCAGGGTGCCTGGAGCCCCTGTGGCCCCCCTCAGGCCCTACTTCTGCCGCATGGAAGCTTCTGGAGCGCTGATTTTTTATATATTTTCCCGGAAATTTTCTGGCAATTTAAGTAATGGGAAAACCTGAAATACAAAAACAGCAGAAAACAGAAACTGGCACTGGGGTGCACTGAGTTAATAGGTTAGTCCAAATATGATCAAAAGTGTATGGAAGTGCATAAATATCATAGCAATATCACACAAAAGAGGCATGGAGCAAGCAGAAATTATAGATACGTTTTGGACGTATCAACATCCCCAAGCTTAATTCCTGCTCGTCCTCGAGTAGGTAAATGATAACAAGCATAATTTCTGTGGTGACATGCTATTAACCATATAAGAACTTTTAAGTAAAGTAATTGTCGGGGGAAACTTTCCGCCACGAACACCTATGGGACCGGAGCCCCTTGCTTGTGCGGTAAGAGGGCGGAGGGAGCACGAAGAGCAGATCGTAGTGAACACGCGGGCAGTTTTACCCAGGTTCGGGCCGCGGTGGACGCGTAAAACCCTACTCCTGCTTATTTTGTATAGAGTTGGGGGCTCGGGAGCTTGAAGAACTAGCTACACCGAGCGTATGAGCGATCTAGGTTCCGAACCCCTTCTACGTTGTGCATGGGCCTCCTTTTATAGTGCAAGGGGTCACCGACAGGTGTCAACGTAGGAGAAGGGGTAAAAATGTAAAAGAGGTGGTAGTTGTAACAGTGCGGGAATAGTGGAGCTACAGTGCATGAACAGTGGTCGCTACCTACTTTGACAGTGGGGGACAAGAGCATTTAATGCCCGTCGCCGTCGACCCCAAAAGCGCCCGCCCTTGCGTCTCCGTTTGCCACGGCGATGGCCTCACCACCGTGGAGTGCCACCGTGTCCCCCAGGCTGCACAGCCATCCGCCACGCGTCCCTGGAATGGCCCCAGTGCGACGCGTGGTTCGATGAGCTGGAGCGTGGGCACACAGCACAACTCTCCCGGCAAGCACCTTGCCGGGGTCTTGACCTTGCCGGGCCCGGGAGCTTGCCGGGCTCTGAAGCTTGTCGCTCCCCGGACCCTGCCGGGGCGCATATAGCGCCGAGGCATGTCTTCTGTAATGGAATATTCTAGTCTTCCTGGCCAGTTCCTCTTGCCAGGGCCTTGTGTGAGTGAAGTAATCTTGGGCCTGGAACGGCCTTCCCGGCAAGCTCCACTTGCCGGGGTCTCGATCTTCTGTCTTGCATACTTTGTTTTTGGATGGTTTTATATGGAGCCGGAAGGTCTCCGGCGAGCACGTGGTCGACCCTGCCGCGGGAAGCTGCTACTGCCCGTGGACAAGTTGGGGTACTGAGGCACCCCTACCTTAGTGCACCGACAGGAGCCCCCGGGCCTGGGCCACACACGGTGCCGAGCGCTGTTGGGCCAGGCCCAAAACAGTGCACGGGCACGCGCGGCCCACGGCACGCCGAATCCACTTCCACATCTGCCGCGTCCCCCTGTAACGGCACGCGTCAACTGCGGTGTCGTGGGATGGGACGTGGCCACGTTCTTTTAATGGGAAGAGCGAAACGCCCTCCACTTCCCCATAAAAGCAGAGGAAGCAGGAGCGGTTCCCCTTCTACGCCTTCATTGCCATCTTCTTCCATCTCCAGAGATCCCCTTTGCGCTCCGCCTCCACAGCTCCTCCGCCGTCTTTCGCATCTCCGGCGCCGCCGGGCTCTTCGTCCCCCCTTCCTCGCCGCCTCTGCCATGGCCCCAAAGACCGAGAAGGCGAAGGCGGAGAAGACCAAGAAGGAGAAATCGGAGCAAGCGGCGAGGCTCACCTTGCTGCGGAAGCGGAATCTCGTCTTCTCGCCGAGGCTCAGCGCGCGGGAGCTCTGGAACAAGTATTACTTGTTCTGGTCCAAGAAGACCAAGGCGCACCCCCGCACCCGAGCCTATCCGGCCGCCGCCAAGGACAACTACCCCGGCGGGTACTATTTCTTCGCAGCTTTCTTCCACTGCGGTCTTTGCCCTCCTTTTTCCGAATTCTTCTGTGACATAATGCACACCTACGGCCTCCATCTTCTTGACTTCACCCCCAACGCCATCCTCACGATGGCGGTTTTCGCGCACATGTGCGAAAACTATATTAGGATATACCCAAACGTAGCGTTGTTTAGGCACTTCTTCACCCCTAGAGTAGAGGCCGGCGCCCCCCTCTCCGGAGGAATTTCTTGGGTCTTTCGTCTGAACAAGAAGGAGTCCTACTTGCCGGGGGAGCTCCGCGGCAAGTGGGAGGAGTGGCGCGCAGACTGGTGTTGGATCGTTGAGGACCAGCCGCAGCCCTTCACCGCGCCGCGCACAACACCTATCGTGCGTGGCAGGGACTGGAGCGAGCTGGATTCGGACGACAGCAAGCTCGACGTCGCCCTCATAAGGATTCTTCGTCTCCGGGTAGCAAGGCTGTCCGTCGGAGAAGTAGGCACAGATTTCCTCCGCCGCCGCATCGCCCCTCTCCAAGACAGGAAGAGGCCGGCCTGGGAGTACGGCAACTCGGCGGATATGATGAGGCTGCGCGCCGGGCTCAACTTCAATTTCACGTCGCTGGAGCTGAAGGGGATGGTCCGGGAGCTATTTAAGCACGACCCGGCCCACCCGGAATGGTTCAGGGGTCCCCGGGGAGTGGTGCCTCTCTGCAACAGCACGGCCCGGGACTCCCTTCGCGCCATGATGCCCGCGTGTGACTCGCACGGCGTCGACCGCACGTGGATTCCGCCCAAACCAGAGGTCGTCTTGAACTTCTTCGACAACCTGGTGGAGGTGGCGAAGAACAAGAACGAGACCCGGGAGCTCACACAGGACACCACCGACCAAGAGATAGCGTACATAGCTTCTCGGGTTGAAGAGGCCGCTGCAGCCGCATCGGCAGGAGAATTCGGCTTCACGCCCGAGGAGGCGGAGGCTGCGGAAGCGTCCTGCCAAGCAGAGGAGGCGGAGATCCGCAGGCTACTGAAGCTGCCTCCCGACGAGCTCGCCGGGGTCCCATCCTTGAGGCACTCCGGGATCCTCGGAATCCAGACCGAGGCCGCGGCGAGGAGCAACGCCGCCGGAGGAAACAGGGGCGCCGCAGGGAGCGGAGGCGCCGGAGGGAGCGGAGGCGCCGGAGAGAAAGAGGCCGCAGCGCAGGGCGCTGGGCCCAGCAAGCCTGCCGGGGAGGAGGAGGAGGAGGACGACGCCGAGGCCGCTGAGGACTCCGATGGGTCTCTGGGGCTCTACGCCGACGACATCTCCTCGTCGTCGGAGACCTCCCCGCCCCGGGCAAGCCCTAGGCGGTCTCCGATGAAACGTCTCCGCAAGGCGACGACGGGGACAAGGGCACAGGCGCCCCGGCAACAGCCAACTCGCCGGGCAGCGCGAGCTCCCCGGGGGAGTCAAGCTGCGACGGGGGCGCCCGGCGCACCAGCCGCGGCGGAGGCGGCCCGCACGCAGGCCACGGCAGAGGCACCCCGCAAGCAGGCCCCAGCAGAAGCGCCCCGCAAGTCAGCGCCGAGCGGAAGGGAGTCTTCGCAGAGCGGAGCGGCGGCTCCGCCCGCTCCCCGGGCCCCGGCTACCACAGGGGCTGGGTCTTCGCAGCCCCCAGCCCCGGGGACCGCCAAGCGCCCGAGGGAGTCTTCGCCTCCTGCTCCCCGCGCGGACGCGCCTCAGGTGGAGTTTGACTTCTCCGCCCTGAGCGACGACGACGACGAGGAGGAACAGGAGTAAGTATTCGAGGCTTTGCGTCTTCTTTAACATTGTCTTGATTCTTCTTGATGCTGATCTCATTTCTTGTTTTGATTTCAGGACCTTGGCCCAGCGAGCGGCGAAGAAGGCCAAGGTGCCCGTGGTCGAGGTCGCGGACGACTCACCTGTCGCGGCGACTGGGGACGCGCCGGAGCCAAGCCTGCCGGACCCGAGCGCTGCTCCGAGGAGCAGCCCCCAGCGTAAGTCTGGGTTCTGTACTTCCATTTGTCGGGTGTGCTCGAGTATTCTGACTTGTGCTGGCATCTTGATATTTTTGTCTTTTCTTGTGCAGAGGTGGAGCCGCAAGCCCAGGAGCGTCCGGAGGTCGTTCCCGAGGAGCCGCGAGCCCCGCCGTCCCCGCCAAGGCCGAACTCTCCGGCGAGGGAGAGCGCTCCGCCAAGGGCGGGTACTCCGCCAAGGGCGAGTACCCCGCCAAGGGCGAGCAGCCCGGCGAGGGCGGCCACTCCGCCAAGGCAGAGCTCCCCGGCGAGGGAGCCCGCCGCTGACGACGTCCGCCAAGGTAAGTTCCGTAACTTAGTCTTCTTGGACCCGTCTCTTTTTGGATATTTGCTTGAGTTTCTTTTGCTTTTTCTTCTTCTTCTAGATCCTCCTCCCCCCGAGCAGATGGAGACGGAGGTCATCGACGTCGAGGAGGAGGGAGCGCAGGGCGGCGGCGGCGACGCCCCTGTCGGCAAGGACACGGCGGGAGCCGCCGAGCCAGCTGCGGAGGAGACCGCTCCGGCTGCGGACGCAGCGGCCGGGGAGGGGGACGGCGACCGCACTGCCGGCCCGGAGGCGGCAGGAGCATCAAGTGCTGCGCCGGCCGCCGACCCCTCCGCCGGAAAGGAGCAGGCCGGCTACTACCTTGAAGCTCCCAACGGCGTCTTCATCCAGGTGCCGTGGGGTTCTTCTTCGTGAGCCCCCGCGGAGGGCGAGGCCTTTGATGGAGAGGTCCTCGCCTCCGCGGGCCTGAAGATCGTCGAGGCGCCCGGCGGAAGCGAAGGGCCCGAGGAGGAGAAGCTGCTTCACCAGCTCCTGGCCCTTTACCGGGCCAGGCAGGCGAAGCTCGCTTCCCGGGAGGCCCTTGCCGCCAAGGCCGCCGCTGAGATGGAGAAGCGCGCGGCGGAGCTCCGCGCCGCCAACCAGGCCGCCCTCCGCGAGGTGGCGGAGGAGCGCGAGAGGCTCACCGGGGAATATCAAGAATGGCTGCTGGAGAAGGCCGAGGCCGAAGAGCAGCAGCGGCTCGCCGGGGAGGAGCTGTCCCGGCGAGAAGGAGAGCTGACCCAGCGGAAGGTCAACCTCGACTCCCACGAGGAAGACCTCACCGCTCGGGAATAGGCCCTTGGCGGGGAGCTGAAGGAGGCGAAGGCCGCCGCGGCTGCCGCGGAGACCGCCAAGGAGGAGCTTGCCGCCAAGGTCGCGCAGCTGGAGGAGTCGTTGAAGGCGAGCGTGGAGAGGGTCGCCGCGCTCAACACAGAGCGCGAGAAGGACGCCCACACTAACTCGGAACTCCAGGTGCGTCTTTCTGAGAAGGGCGACGAGCTGAAGGCCGCCAAGGACTCCATCGAGGATCTGGAGCTGAAGGTTTCCACGCTGAAGAACTCGCTCGACGCCGCCCAAGCCCGGGAAACCAAGCTGAAGGAAGAGCTCCGCAAGGAGCGGGGCTTGGTGGCGAGCGCCAACACTGCGGCCGAGAACTTCCGCCGTACCGTCGAGGTGTGGACCGAGGACTTGGTATCTTCTGTGTCCAACATTGACCAGGAGCTGCTGGCGTTGAAGCTGGAGCATCTCATCTACTCTCCGGACCCAAACCTCCCTCACAGCGCCAAGCTCAGCCTCTTCTTCAGAGGGATCGCGCCGGCTCTTGCAGGTCTTCGGAAGAAGATCCCCGCGCAACTGGCCGAGGAGTCACGTCTGCTCTGCACGGGAACCTTGGAGCGCGTACTGACGAAGATTGTATACCGCAATCCCGGCATAAACCTCACCAACGTTCTCCGCAGCTTGCCGGCCGACGCGAACATGGAGGCGCTGAAGGAGCAGGTCGCCCACATCATCGCCAAGGTGAACAAGATCTCCAGGATTGAGGGCGACCGCGTAGATTAGGCCTCCTTTATCTTTATCTCTTTTTGTTGCTGCATAGGGTGTTATGAACTCATTAATCATTGCGACAAGTTATCCTTTGTAAGATATTTATCTTATTTTGATCAATCAGTGCAATGCTATCTTCCTTGTCTTGGTCATCTACTTTGTACGTTTTTCACCCTACGCTTTTTAGGGAGCTTGCCGGCAAGGGTCCTTTGCCGCGAGCGCTGAGTACTGGACTCTGAGCAGCCTGCTGGCCAAGGTCTCACCGGCAAGCAACCTTGCCGCGACTAGTCGCAACACACTTAGCTTGCTAAGTGAACTCGGAAACGAAGCAAGGGCGCGACACTTGTCGCAGCTCACTTAAGTCGTTGAGCGTACTCGAAAACAAGATAAGGGTGCGACTAGCCACGGGTAGGTTCCTCCGCGCACCGGTTTTCCATACAAAGTGTGATTGTTCAAGGAAGACAGCTTAAAATTTGAAAAATTTGAATTGCTCAAATTCTAGCAACTTAGCTTTCATGATCAGTGCGTTCTCCGGCAAGCTTCTTTTTTTCTTGAACAGCACTTGGTTCACCTTCCGTCTCCTTCCCCCCCGGCAAACTTGTGCGCGAGGAACATTCCTTCTGCTTAAGAGGCAAGGAAAAAGAAGAGGGAAACAAGTATATGGCCTTTCGGTGTGCTAATGCTTACCGGACTTGTATGTTGCACAAGATGCCAAACAACACATGCAAATAGCAAAGAAAAGCATGCAAGAGGCAAATAGCGCAAAACACAAAGCTTTACTGATGCACGGGGTCTGCGCCCGGCTTTGTACAAAGGGTTACATGCAACAGGGGCAAAGCTTGTACAAAAGGTGGTTGCCGGAGCGGATCACGGCAACCGCGCCTTATGGGTGAAACTTGCGAAGATGCTCTATGTTCCAGGAGTTGCTCACCGGTAAGCCTTCTTCGGTCTCGAGGCGGACAGCGCCGGGCCTCGTGACTTGTCTCACCCGATAAGGGCCTTCCCACTTCAGCGTCAACTTGTTGGAATTCTTGGCGGACTGAACACGCCGAAGAACAAGGTCGCCTTCCTCGAGACTCCTGGCCTTGACCTTGCGGCTATGGTAGCGGCGCAAGGCTTGCTGGTATCGAGCAGCTCGTACAGCAGCCTGGAGACGTTCCTCCTCAAGGAGCAATGCGTCATCTTGCCGCAGTTGCTCTTGCTCGAGCTCATCATAAGCGAGCACTCGAGGAGATCCGTATACGAGTTCCGTGGGGAGAACTGCCTCTGCTCCATAGACTAGAGCAAAGGGTGTCTGTCCGGTGGCTCGACTTGGTGTCGTTCTGATTGACCAAAGAGCCGCCGGTAGCTCCTCTATCCAGTTTCTTCCGCACTTGCGCAGCCTGTCAAAGGTCCTTGTCTTGAGTCCGCGCAGCACTTCAGCATTGGCCCTCTCCGCTTGACCGTTGCTCCTCGGGTGAGCAACAGAAGCGAAACAGACCTTGGCGCCAAGGTCTTGGACGTACTGCATGAAGGTGCGACTAGTAAATTGTGTACCGTTGTCGGTGATGATCCTGTTAGGGATTCCGAAACGGCAAACAATCGACCTGAAGAACCGGACCGCTGACTGTGCTGTCACCTTTCTCACCGGTTCCACTTCTGGCCACTTTGTGAACTTGTCGATTGCAACGTACAAGTACTCAAAGCCCCCGACAGCTCGGGGGAAAGGGCCGAGGATATCGAGCCCCCAGACCGAGAAGGGCCAGGACAAAGGAATTGTTTGGAGAGCTTGAGCTGGCTGATGAATCTGCTTTGCATGGAACTGGCACGCTTCACACTTGGTTACTAGTGCAGTTGCATCTTGGAGGGCTTCTTGCCAAAAGAACCCTTGCCGGAAAGCTTTCCCGGCAAGCGCCCTTGCGCCAATGTGGTGGCCGCATATGCCTCCGTGTATCTCTGCCAACAGCTTCTGTCCATCTTCCCTGGAGATGCACTTCAACCTGACACCATTGAGTCTTCTTCTGTACAGCTCGTTATCCACGAACTGGTACATACTTGACTGCCTGGTTATCTTCTCTATTTCTTCTGGATCGTCGGGAAGTTCTCCAGTTTGCAGAAAATGGACGATCTGCTGCGCCCATGCCGGAGCTTGAGGCTCAACGGCAAGGACTAAAGGCATGAGGGCCGCTGCGGGGACCTCAGCTTCTACGGCAAGAACCTCCGGTTCCGCCGGAGCTGATGGTCCCCCGGCAAGCTCGCCGGGGCGAGGCTTGTCGGGAACACTTGCTTCAACTGCGCGGACCCTTGGATCTGCAGGAGCAGACTGTTCCTCAGCGTTCTGATTGCTGATCTTGGGGACCTTGGCGGCGGCTTCAGGAAGATCCGCCGGCAAGTAGTCGCCGGAGACCAACTTTCTCTTCTTGGGCTGCCCAATTGATGGTATAACGGATGGTTGAGTCAGCTTGAGCAAGAAGGTCCCTGGTTCCACAGGTAACTTCATTGAAGCACACTTTGAAAGGCCATCTGCAATGTCATTTTGAGCTCTCGGGACGTGCTCCATCTGCAGACCTTCAAAGTGCTCTTCAAGCTTCCTCACTTCATCTACATAAGCTTCCATCAAAGGGCTCTGGTAGCTCTTGTTAACTTGCCGGACCACCAACTGAGAATCTCCTCGTACAATCAACTTCCTGATCCCAAGTTCGGCCGCAATCCTGAGGCCGGCAAGCAAGCCTTCATACTCAGCAGTGTTGTTTGTCGCTTGCTCCCTGGGAAAGTGCATCTGGATAACATACTTGAGGTGCTCTCCGGTGGGCGCGATGAGTACTACGCCAGCACCGGCGCCTTGCAGCGAGAAGGCACCATCAAAATACATTACCCATTCACTTGTCGCTTCTTGTACGGGTGCACTTGTTTCTTGGACTTCCTCATCGGGCGTTGGGGTCCACTCAGCTATAAATTCTGCCAAAGCTCGGCTCTGTATAGTTGAAGTACTCTCAAACTTGAGTCCAAAGCTCGACAGCTCCAGTGCCCACTCAACGATCCTGCCTGTCGCTTCTGGATTGTGCAATATCCTCTTCAGCGGAAAGCGAGTGACCACTGTTATCTCATGTGCCTGGAAGTAATGGCGCAGCTTTCTCGAGGCCATGAGGAGGCCGAAAAGCAACTTTTGCACACCAGAGTATCTTGATCTAGCCCCCTGGAGAAGGGAACTTACAAAATACACTGGGCGCTGCACCATCTTCTTCCGCACTTCTTCCTGTTCCTGCGCAGAGTTGTCCTTGTCGGGGCCAGAGCTTGCCGGAGCAGCCCCCTGCTTGTCGCTGGATTCGCTTGCCGGTGGTGCGGACTCCTCGTCGGCCTCCCTCTCCGCTACTAACGCAGCACTAACCACCTGGTTGGTTGCCGCTAGGTATATCAACAACTTTTCCTGTGGTCTAGGTGCGACAGGTATCGGAGTGGAGGATAGGTACCGTTTCAAATCTTGCAGCGCTGCCTCCGCTTCCGGAGTCCACTTCATGGGACCTGCCTTCTTCAGGATTTTGAAGAAAGGTAGGGCGCGTTCTGCAGACTTTGAAATGAACCTACTGAGGGCAGCCACACAACCTGCAAGCCTTCTGACATCCTTAACGCGCTTCGGGGCCTCGATCTGTTCGATGGCTTTAATCTTGTCGGGTTAGCTTCAACCCCCCTCTGTGACACAAAGAACCCGAGAAGCTTGCCGGAGGGAACTCCAAAGACGCACTTCTCGGGGTTCAACTTGAGCTGTATCTTGCGCAGGTTCTGAAATGTCTCTTCCAAATCTTGGACCAGGGTATCCTTGCTCTTACTCTTCACCACGATGTCATCCATGTAAGCCTCTACATTTCTGTGGATCTGTGGCTCGAAAGCAGTGTGCACTACCCTTGCAAATGTTGACCCTGCATTCTTCAGTCCAAATGGCATGCGTATGAAGCAATAAGTGCCACATGGAGTGATAAATGCAGTCTTCTCTTCATCTTCTTTGGCCATAAAGATCTGGTGGTAGCCTGAATATGCATCAAGAAAAGAGAGTAGCTCACATCCGGCAGTGGAGTCAACGATCTGGTCAATGCGCGGCAAAGGGAATGGATCCTTGGGACATGCTTTATTCACATCGGTGAAGTCTATACACAGTCTCCACTTCCCGTTGGCCTTGCGCACGACGACTGGGTTTGCTAACCACGTCGGATGGATCACACCTCTAACTAGGCCTGCTGCCTCTAGCTTCTTGATTTCTTCGTTGATGAATTCTTGGCACTCCACGGCTTGCTTCCTCACCTTCTGCTTGACGGGCCGCGCATGAGGACAAACAGCAAGCTTGTGCTCAATTACCTTCCTGGGAACACCGGGGATGTCAGATGGTTGCCAGGCAAACACATCGAGATTCGCCCGCAGGAAGGCAACGAGCGCGCTTTCCTATTTGCTGTCAAGCGTGGCACTGATGGTGAAGGTACCACCAGTGCCGTCCTCCTTGGCGGACACCTTCTTGGTTGCCGGAGGAGCGGCCATCCCCTTCTTACAATTGCCGGTGGAGCTCGATGGAACGTCCTCGACGGCAGCGCAGCACTCCGAAGAGGTGCGGTTGCCGGAGTGGGCCCCAAAGCACTTGCCGGACTTGGTCTTCGTCTTCTCCCCCCCGGGAGCTTCAGCGGCAAGTGTGTCCTTCTCTGCCGCAGCTGCTGCATCCCGGTAGATCTTGTCGGCGCAGACAAGCGCATCCTTCTTGTCGCCGTGGACAGTGATGACGCTTATCGGCCCTGGCATCTTGAGTACGTTGTAAGCATAGTGGGAAGCTGCCATGAACTTGGCGAGGGCGGGACGGCCGAGTATTCCATTGTATGGCAATGGAATATCAGCGACGTCGAAAGTGATGCGCTCAGTTCTGAAGTTGAGCTCCCCGCCAAAGGTCACCGGCAGAGTGATTTTCCCCTTGGGCTTGCTCCTTCCCAGGTTGATTCCTTGGAAAGAACCAGTCTCTTCGAGCTCGCCATCTGGGATCTGGAGTTTCTTGATCACAGCAGAGGAGATCAAGTTCAGCCCGGCCCCGCCGTCAACCAACATTTTGGTGACCTTGAGGTTGCGGATGGTGGGTGAGACCAGCATCGGCAAGCACCCGACCGCAGTGGTGCAGTCAGGGTGATCCTCAAGATCAAAAATGATGGGCGTGCTGGACCATTTTAGGAGCCTGCGCGACTCCACGGGCGGCTCTGCTGCATTCACCTCACGCACCCACTGCTTGAGCTGGCGGTGGGAGGTGTGCAGAGAGGCGCCACCGTCGACGCAGAGGACCTCCGTGGCCTTCTGGAACTTCTGCTCGCTGTTATCCTCATCCTCCATGTCTTCGTCGTCGTCCTCTTCATCCTTGTCGCGGCCCCGGGGAGGTCGATCACCTTGCCGCTGCTTGGCCTTGCCGCGGCGTCCTCCCCGGCCATTGAATGGCCGCTTCTTGCTTGGTTCTCCACCACCACCTTGGGCCTTCTCCTTGTCGCGCCTCTCGTACTCAGCCTTCTGCTGCTCGACGAGGTACTCGACGCGCTTGCAGTTGGAGAGGTCGTGGCCCTTGGTGCGGTGGATCTTGCAATATTGCTTGTCGGAGCCGTCCTGCTTGTCGGCTGCCGCTACAGGGGCAGGCTCCTTGCCGGAGCCGCCAGCCTGTGCTTGCTTGGCGGGAGCCTCCTTGCCGGACTTCTCGACGGCAAGCACTTCTTTCTTGTTCTTCCTTCTGTTGTTCCGCCGCCGGTTCTTCTTTGCCGGGGCGGCGTCGTCGCTGTCGCTTCCTCCTGCGCCAGCATCCTCCCCGGGGAGTCTCCTCCCCTCTTCTGCGCGTGCGCACTTATCAGCTAGAGCGTAGAGCTCGCTGACATCCCGAATCTTGGTCATCGCCATTTCTTCACGCATGCGGCGGTTACGCACGTTCTGGTGGAACGCGCTGATAACCGCGGCAGGGTGGACGTCAGGGATGTTGTGCTGCACACGGCTGAAGCGTTGGATGTACTTGCGCAGGGATTCTCCTTCCTTCTGGGCCAGAATGTGGAGATCGCTCTCCTGGCCGTGGGGTTTGTGGCCGCCCGTGAAGGCGCCAACAAACTAGTGGCAAAGGTCTGCCCAAGAAGAAATGCAGCCTTCCGGCAAGTGCATAAGCCACGAACGAACGTTCGGCTTAAGCACGAGCGGGAAGTAATTCGCCAAAATCTTCTCGTCGCGCCCCCCGGCAGCCTGCACCGCGATGGTGTAAATGCTGAGGAATTCCGAGGGGTGCGTCTTGCCGTCGTACTTCTCCGGTACGTCGGGCTTGAAATTCTTCATGCTGGGCCACTGGACGCGCCGCAGCTCACGGGTGAACGCAGGGCAACCTGCCGCGTACGGCAAGTCGCCTGGTTCACCGGGCGCGCGCGTGTCGACAGCGTTCCCAGCTCTCTTGTCTGATTGTCGCCGAGCTTCTCGGCGGCGCTCGATTGTGGTTCGAGCGTCTTCTTGTCGCCGGTCGTCAAGGACTTGGCGCTGGTCCCGACGAGCCCGCGGATCCGACGACGCCGTGGAGCCGTCGTCGGCGTTGTTCCGGCGGGGCGGCGTCTTCTGCTTCCGCGGCGGGGAGTGCACGGTTGTCGCACCCCCGGCGGTCTTGTCGCCGTCGGCCTTCGTCTTCTCAGCTTGCCGCGGCCGCGAGGTCGCCGGCTGCTGTGGAGAGTCGTTGTTGGCGAAGGCGATCAGGCTCTGGATGGTGGCCCTCCAGTCTTCGGCCTTGTCTGCCGCTGGAGGGAAGTCGAGGAGCAGTTGCGCCCTTGCAAGCACTTCTGCTGGAGTGGAGGGGAGCGGGGGCGAGCGGTGTGAGGAGCGGGATATGCTCGGACTTCTAACAGCGTTAGAAGGAGCAGGGTCCCGCCCCGGTGACCGCGCCTTGCTCGTGCCAGGGCGATGGCCTGGAGCGTCCCGCGAGCCTCCGGTTTGCCCTTGTCCCAGCAAGCGGATACCACCTCCTGTGGTATGGCGCTGCTGGGTTGTCGTATGCTGAGATGGACGCGGCGCGTCCACGGAGACCGAGGCTCGGTCGTCCGTCCTGTCCTTGGACTTGGTGGCGCCGCGAGTGTCCTCGCCGGCGACCACCCTTCCGACGGCGTCTCCCCCGCCCACCGTTGGTTCCGGTGGCGGCGGATGAGACGCAGACGGGCCTCCGACCTCCGAAGCCTTCTTCTTCGGGGCAATGGTGCTGTTGTTGATGAAGCTGACGAATTTGGAGAGGTCGATGAAGAATGCGCCCGCGTGAACGCCGGATCAGGTTCGCACAACCTCGACGCCCCCTACCTGGCGCGCCAAAGATGTCGGGGGAAACTGTCCGCCACGAACACCTATGGGACCGGAGCCCCTTGCTTGTGCGGTAAGAGGGCGGAGGGAGCACGAAGAGCAGATCGTAGTGAACACGCGGGCAGTTTTACCCAGGTTCGGGCCGCGGTGGACGCGTAAAACCCTACTCCTGCTTAGTTTGTATTGAGTTGGGGGCTCGGGAGCTTGAAGAACTAGCTACACCGAGCGTATGAGCGATCTAGGTTCCGAACCCCTTCTACGTTGTGCATGGGCCTCCTTTTATAGTGCAAGGGGTCACCGACAGGTGTCAACGTAGGAGAAGGGGTAAAAATGTAAAAGAGGTGGTAGTTGTAACAGTGTGGGAATAGTGGAGCTACAGTGCATGAACAGTGGTCGCTACCTACTTTGACAGTGGGGGACAAGAGCATTTAATGCCCGTCGCCGTCGACCCCAAAAGCGCCCGCCCTTGCGTCTCCGTTTGCCACGGCGATGGCCTCACCACCGTGGAGTGCCACCGTGTCCCCCAGGCTGCACAGCCATCCGCCACGCGTCCCTGGAATGGCCCCAGTGCGACGCGTGGTTCGATGAGCTGGAGCGTGGGCACACAGCACAACTCTCCCGGCAAGCACCTTGCCGGGGTCTTGACCTTGCCGGGCCCGGGAGCTTGCCGGGCTCTGAAGCTTGTCGCTCCCCGGACCCTGCCGGGGCGCATATAGCGCCGAGGCATGTCTTCTGTAATGGAATCTTCTAGTCTTCCTGGCAAGTTCCTCTTGCCAGGGCCTTGTGTGAGTGAAGTAATCTAGGGCCTGGAACGGCCTTCCCGGCAAGCTCCACTTGCCGGGGTCTCGATCTTCTGTCTTGCGTACTTTGTTTTTGGATGGTTTTATATGGAGCCGGAAGGTCTCCGGCGAGCACGTGGTCGACCCTGCCGCGGGAAGCTGCTACTGCCCGTGCACAAGTTGGGGTACTGAGGCACCCCTACCTTCGTGCACCGACAGTAATCAAGGCATGTAATCCATTTCAAGTCATAACAAGCAAGAGTCTATATTAGCATTGTAACAAGTAACATAAGAACATAAAGGTGCAAGAGCTCTCGCTGTCCGTGACTCGAATGTCTCCAAATGGTGTTTGCATGCAAGAAAGGGGATAGGGATATATGAGAGTAAAACATAGTTTTTGTATTGTTGAGAACTTAATCTACTAAAGTTTCACACTTGGTCTTTTTGGAATGTTATCCTGACTCATCCCCAGACCGTCAGTCAGGTACAAGTCAAAATGATCCACTCCCTTTCGATATTTTGAGCACTCATGCAATGGATGAGCGTAAGCAAGAAAGTCGACACTTAGGATGGCAAAGAGAAAAATGATAGAGGGGGAAGACAAAAAAAGTGTGAAAGGCTCACATCAATGAGGACAATCATCGGCGAGAGAAAGCCAAATGATAGATATGATGCGAGGAGTAGGGATTGCCATGCAACGGATGCACATATGAGCTAAGGTAAGCTCTCCAATGGAACTAGTGGGGGTGCATCCAACTTGCTTGCTCAAGAAGACCTAGAGCTCTTTTGAGGAGGCTCATCATTGGAATATACAAGCCAAGTTCTATAGTGTAAAGGTCCCCACATAGCTATATGCATAAATGATAATCTCTATGGAGTACAAAGTATAAGATGGAGTACGAGTGTGGATCTCTCAAAAGAAATAGTAGTGTGCCCCCTTCTCTCTTTTTATTTCTTTTTCTCTTTTTCTATATATTTTTTTATTTTTTGTGGCCTCAATGGCTCTTTCTATTTATCTCTCATTTGTCCTCTTTGGGATCTTTTGGTTTTGTCCTCTTTGGGGTCTTTTGATTTGTCCTCTTTGGGATCTTTTCCTCACTTTAGGGGCAACACTCTATGTATTACAAGAAGTATAGAAGATCTTTCACACTTTACAAAAGTACTCAACATAAAGAATATGAAACTATCATGATGTATGCAAATGTATGCCTCTGCCAGTGTAGCAGGATATGCAATGATACTAGCGCGTCATGTAGCAATGATTAGGGCAAGGCCCAACTAGCATGCGGCTCATCGATCAAGCAAAAAGCATGTATGACATGAAAATCAAGTCATGAGAGGATGGATGTTGCATGGCAATTTATCTCGGAAAGGCTATGGAAATGCCTTAATAGGTAGGTATGGTGGCTGTTTTGAGGAAGGATATAATGAGGCTTATGATGACAGAGCGTATCGTGCCAAGGTTTTGGATGCACCGGCGAAGTATGCGCCAACTCTCGAGGTGAGAAAGGGCAATGCACGGTACCGAAGAGGCTAGAAAAATATGGATAGGTGGAAGTGTCAACCTTCGAATACTCACATTAGTCCGAAGAACTCATGCACTTATTATCGATAACTCTCAATCTAATTAGGAGGTTCTCAAAGAGACAAGTACCCCGAGGAGGAGTGTATGGGGATTTGGTTATCCTTGCGCATCCTCGACTCATGATACGTGAGTGTACTCTAATATTCGATCCCTCCAAAGATTAGTGATCCATTTAGTAGCTAAAGTTCTCAACTATTTTGTAGGTTTTCGAAAATAAACACGGATTGCCCAAAATACGACATCTATCACTAATAGGCTAAAGCTCTTGTCACCAAAAGTTCAGACATTACTCATGGCAATACCTCAAAACTATTGCAAGTTACTACTAAAATTAAATAGCAACCTCAATTACCTACTTTAAGTTAAGACACACAACTCAGTGCAACAGACAAACTCTCTTAACAAGATAAACATGAAAACTCAAGAGAGTTCAGCAACCAACTAAACAAAAGCTCTTTAAAAAGAAAGGCATGAAAACTAAGAGCTAAGCATGACAGTAGCTATTGAAAGACAAAGAACATACACAACAAAGATAAGCATGAAAATCCTATGTTGTGTTCTAGGTTGAAGTGGAGCGTGTTTCTCTCCCACACAAAGAAAGCTGGGTTCTAACTCGTTATGAACAGCAAGCAAAGCTAAATAAAACTAAAAAGGAAACTAAAACAAGACGCTCCAAGCATAGCACATAACACATGAAGTGATTAAAATATAGTGGAACGAAAGACGAACTGATAATTGTTGATGGAGAAGGGGATGCACGGGGGCATCCCCAAGCTTAGACGCTTGAGTCTTCTTGAATATTTCTTGGGGGTGCACGGGGGCATCCCCAAGCTTGAGCGTTTGACCCTCCTGAATCTTTTTATCATCTTCCCTCGCACACTTGAAAACTCCCTTCATACATAACTCATCATAATCTGATTAGCGAGGTTAGTGCCCATAATAAAATAATTTTCCTTGCTGGAAATAAAGATAATCTTGAAGATCTACTGTTTCTCAAGATTGCCAAAAGGTTTTTGCAAAGAAAAAGCAAGCTCAAGGTTTGCAAAACGAAGAAAAGGCAAAACATGACAGAATCTGTGAAAAACAGACCAGCAGGTAGTAAATAATTTTTTCGGGGCACTTCTGCAACTCAAATCAAAAAACTCAGAACAGACGCATGAAAGCCAATTGTATAGAGCACGTTGCCAAAAAAATTCATATCAAAAAGATGATCTGGTGATTTTATACGAATTTTTCTGTCCAAGGACAGAATCTGTTTTCTGGACTGCACATCATAACTTTTGAACTTTCTTGCAATCAGAGGCTAAACTTGGCACAAAGCTGAAAAGTAAAGATACAATGATGATGCTACTGTAGTAACAAACATCAAGACACAACAAAAGCAAAATAAAATTTTATTCCTTGTGGGCTGCCTCCCAAAAGCGCTTTCTTTTATGCCTTTAAGCTAGGCATGATGCATAGAGATCAAGTTGTATCAATTGAACCATCATCAAGATCATCAAAAAGCTCTTCAATAGTACAACTAGTCTTAAGAGGACTTTCAAAGAAAGGCCTAATAGAGATACTTCTAGGGAGAAGACCAAAAGGAAAAAAGTCAATGGAAGATTCATTTATAAATTTATCAAAGAGAGGTGTTTCTTCCAAAGTCTTCACAGTTTCAACCCCTTTGGCAATAAATGGATTACTTTTGGAACGAGGAGCCTTTGGGACGTAAACGAACTTAGGCTCCTTCTTTGCCGGAGTTTCTACCTTTTTGGTTTTGATTGAGGAGAAAGTAGTTCCTAAAGTGTCAAAGATTTCCTCAATCTTGTCTATCCTAGAAGAATCCAAGTCATGGGATTTGATGGTCGCAAAAGTTTTGAGAATTTTATGCATGGAGCTATCAAGCCTATTCAAATTCCCTTGGATCTTACGATCCAACTCATTTATCTTATTAATGTTTGGCATCTCTAGCTCTATCTTTTCAAGTTTTTTCATAATGTGAGCTAGGGTAATGTCCTCTTGAATGCTAACAAGAGGGGGATTTCCAACAAGATTTTCCATAATACTAAGAGATTCCCAAACTGGGGCTTCTAGGAAATTTCCATTGATAGCAGAATCTAGAATAGACCTATTCCAAGAAGTAGTTCCAACATAAAAATTTCTAAGCAGGATAGTAGTAGGTTGCTTCTTGGTGGCTCTTTTATGAGAATCATTAATTCTATACCAAGCATCTTTTAGACTTTCACCACCTCTTTGTTTAAAGGTGAGCACTTCTGCCTCACCAAAGGCAAAAGGACTAGACATAATACCAACTAAAAGCAAGATAAATATTTTTGTGATTTTTGGTAAAGGTAACTAAAGCAAAACTGAAAGGTAAACTAACAAGACTAAAAAGCAAAGGTAAAAGATAGCGTGCAACTCCCCTATCTTGAAGAGTGGAGTCCCCGACAACGGCGCCAGAAAACTTTGCTTGATGGCTTCTCGCCCCTCGTTGGTTACCCCAAGTGAAAGGTTTGAGATGTAGCGCAGCGGTAGTTTTCCCTTGGCAAAGATACCAAGGATCGAATCCCGTGAGACTGCGAGGGTCGACAAGAAGGTGTCAAGGGCGCCAGAAACTTCCGCTTGACAGGACCTGCACACAGATACAAATAACTTTGCTCCCAACGAGTACAGAGAGGTTGTCAATCCCTATGGCCTTGTCGTTTACAAAGGATCAAACGCAAGAGATAATAGTGATAGGTATGACTGCAACTAGTAAATAAGAAGAGGAAATAAATAGCGGGTGTGATTAGTGACGGTAATATGGACCGGGGTCCCATGATGTTCACTAGTGATGTCTCTCTCCCAAAAGACGATAAAACAGCTAAGCGAGGTAAACAAATTACAGATGGGCAATTGACAGGATTATGTGCGCAAACCAATGCTAACTATGCTGTATAGGAAGGTAGAGGCTCAAAAGCATGGGCGGTACGCCAAGGCAAGTAGACCGAAATCCATCTGCATCTACTACTAATCATCCACCTTGAGATATCTATCCAGAACATCTCGCTGGTATTAAGTTGCGAGTCCCACCCATAGTGGAAACTCAAAGCAACAGACAACTGCATTAAAAGAACTTTGCGTAAAGTAAACAATCCTTGCACCCGCAAGTACAAGCACCGTTGTTTTCCCCCTTGTGGCAACAGCACATCCCCTAGACTCATGTCTCTGTCACTCAAGCTAGTCATCGAGGGTCATGAACCCACAATCAAGCATAATGTTCCCTCTTGGAGTTACTACCTACTACTTGGCCAAAGCAATAAATAACAACGGAGAACATGCAAGAATTACTCAAGAACATAAATATAAAAGAGGTGAATCAAATATATTACTCACACACAATCTGAACACAATCTCATAATCCATCGGATCCCAGCAAACTCAGCATAGCAACAGCATAAAGATTACATATGTGCCTCGATCATGTAGGGCAGCTCACGAGGTCTAATCGGTGAAGAACAAGAAGGGGAGGAGAACATCACATAGCTACTGGTCATGGACCCATGGTCCAAGGGAGACTACTCACGGCTCATCCGAGAGGCGTCCATGGTGGTGGAGAAGCTCCCGGTGGTGATCCTCCCCTCCGGCAGGGTGCCGGAAAGAGTTCTCCTGGTGCTCCCGATCTTGGAAGCGCGGCGGCGGTGGAACAGAGATGAGATCGCGAAAAAGGGTTCCGTCCTCGAGGGTTTCGGGACGCGATGTAAATATATGCCAAAGGGGGTCACCAGAGGAGGTAAGGGGGGCCCAGGCGCCCCCCGGCGCGGCCAGGGGTGGGGCCGCCCCCCAGGGCGCCTGGAGCCCCTGTGGCCCCCTCTGGCCCTACTTCTGCCGCATGGAAGCTTCTAGAGCGCTGATTTTTTATATATTTTTCCCGGAATTTTTCTGGCAATTTAAGTAATGGGAAAACCTAAAATACAAAAACAGCAGAAAACAGAAACTGGCACTGGGGTGCACTGAGTTAATAGGTTAGTCCAAATATGATCAAAAGTGTATGGAAGTGCATAAATATCATAGCAATATCACACAAAGGAGGCATGGAGCAAGCAGAAATTATAGATACGTTTTGGACGTATCAGCAAGCGACCTGCCGGGCTCGCAGAGCTTCAGCATTGCACGCAGAAGCCGAGTGAAACTTTGAGGGACTACATTCAGCGGTGGACCACTTTGCATCACACGGTGGAAAACGTCTCTGAGCACCAGGCGGTGTGCGCTTTCAAGGAAGGCGTGCGCAATCGGGAGTTGAACCTGAAGTTTGGGCACATGTCCCTGTCGCGAATGATGGAAATTGCCAGTCGGTACGCCAATGGCGAAGAGGCCGATCGGCTCCGTAGTGGCAAGAAACCAGTCGGGCAGGACGACCAGAATCACAATCGGAAGAACAAGCGTAAGGCCGACCCAGCCGCTCAGGGAGAGGCCGTGGTGGTCAACTAGGGGAAGGGCAAAGGAAAGCCCAAAGGCTCCTGGGCCCCCAAGAAAGGAAAGGGTCAGGCTGGAGATGATATGCTCGACCAGCCGTGTCCCATACACACTAAGAAGGACGAAGAGGGAAACTTGGTGTATCCCAAGCACACCACTCGACAGTGTCGACTCCTGATCCAGAGTTTCCAGAAGGACCAGTCTACTGAGAAAGAGAAGGAATCGGAAGAGTCCGAAGACAAGGAAGGGGACGGAGGATACCCCCGCATCAACTCCACCTTGGTGATTGTCGCAGATGTCGAGAGCAAGAGTCGACTGAAGATCATCAACAGAGAAGTGAACATGGTTGCTCCAGCGACCCCCACGTTCCTGAAATGGTCGAAGACCCCCATCACATTTGACCAGTCCGTTCATCCAGGGCACATCGCCACCCCTGGGCGGCAGGCGTTGGTGGTCGACCCAGTGGTCGAAGGCACTCGACTGACCAGGGTCCTTATGGATGGAGGCAGTGGCTTGAATATCCTGTATGCAGCAACCCTCCGGGATATGGGCATTCCGATGTCCAAGCTAAGGGAAAGTAACATGAGGTTCCATGGGGTAATCCCCAGGAAGAAGGCCGACTCACTTGGTCAGATCTCACTCGACGTCGTCTTTGGTGAGTCCAAGAACTACCGAAAGGAGAAGCTGACGTTCGAAGTGGTGGACTTTAACAGCGCCTATCATGCCATCCTGGGTAGGCCAGCCTACGCCAGGTTCATGGCTCGACCATGTTACGTCTACCTCAAGCTGAAGATGCCGGGACCCAACGGTGTCATAACCATCATCGGGAACCGGCAGAAAGCGGAAGAATGCTTCCAGAAAGGCTCGAAGATCGCCGACGAGCAGATGGCAGCACTAGAGATGGAGGAGTACCAGAAGCAAGTGGATCCAGGCAACCTGCTAAGGGCAAAGAAGCCGGCTTCCGAGTCAGCCTTCCAATCGGCCGGGGACACAAAACCCGTGCACATCCACCCCACCGACCCCAACGCAGCGCCGACCCACATCTCCACCACCCTCGACAGCAAATAGGAAGAAGCGCTCATCCAGTTCCTTCGTGAGAACTGGGACATCTTTGCATGGAAACCATCGGACATGCCAGGTGTGCCCAGGGGGCTGGCTGAGCACCATTTGCGAGTCGACCCGAAGGTGAAACCTGTGAAGGAACATCTCCGTCGATCCGCTGTGGAGAAGCGAAAGGCGATTGGCGAAGAAGTGGCTCGACTCCTTGCAGCAGAGTTCATCCGCGAGATATACCACTCCGAGTGGCTCGCCAACATCGTCATGGTCCCCAAGAAGGACAAGTCTCTCCGCATGTGCATCGATTTCAAGCACATCAATCGGGCCTGCCCGAAAGATCATTTTCCTCTCCCCCGCATCGATCAAATAGTCGACTCGGCTGCGGGATGTGAGCGTTTGTCCTTTCTGGACGCATATTCCGGATACCATCAGATCCGTCTGTATGGGCCCGATGAAATAAAGACAGCCTTCATCACCCCTTTCGGGTGTTTTTGCTATGTCACCATGCCTTTCGGCCTCAAAAATGCCGGCGCCACCTTCATGCGCATGATCCAGAAATGCTTAATAAAGCAAATCAGTCGGAACGTCGAGGCGTACATGGATGACATCGTGGTCAAGTCACGGAAAGGTTTCGACCTACTGACTGACCTCGCTGAGACATTCGCGAACCTCAGAAGTTATGATATCAAGCTCAACCCATCAAAGTGTACATTCGGAGTTCCTGGTGGCAAGTTGCTCGGTTTTCTCGTTCCCGAACATGGGAATCAATGCCAACCCAGAGAAGGTCAGCGCCATCCTCCGAATGAAATGCCCCGAGCGTATACACGACGTCCAGAAGCTTACAAGTTGCTTGGCCGCATTAAGTCGATTCATTTCTCGGCTCGGGGAGAAGGCACTGCCTCTCTACCGACTCATGAAGAAATCTGACAAGTTTGAGTGGAATCCCGAAGCCGAAGCAGCGTTTGAGGAACTCAAAGCCCTGCTGTCCACCCAGCCGGTGCTCGCTGCCCCAGTCAGCGGAGAGCCTCTTCTGCTGTACATTGCTGCCACCGGACAAGTCGTCAGTACTGTACTCACGGTCGAGCGGGAAGAAGAGGGCAAGGCATACAAGGTCCAACGCCCGGTCTATTACATATCCGAAGTTTTGACTCCCTCCAAGCGAAGGTATCCACATTACCAAAAGCTTGTGTACGGGATTTACTTGACTGCAAAAAAGGTTGACCATTATTTCTCGGATCACTCAATCTTAGTCGTCAGCGACGCCCCATTACCGGAGATACTAAACAACCGAGATGCAACCGGTCGAGTGGCAAAATGGGCGATTGAACTCCTTCCGTTAGATATCAAGTTCGAAGCGAAGAAAGCCATCAAGTCTCAGGCCATAGCGGATTTCGTGGCTGAGTGGATAGAACAAGAGCTTTCGACTCAAGTCCAGTCGGACCATTGGACTATGCTCTTCGATGGGTCCAAAATGCTGAACGGATCCGGTGCAGGCGTGGTACTGATCTCTCCTAGGGGCGACAAGCTCAGCTACGTCCTTCAGATCCATTTTGATTCATCAAACAACGAGGCTGAATACGAAGCACTTTTGTATGGGTTGCGTATGGCCATCTCACTCGGCGTCCGTCGCCTGATGGTCTACGGCGATTCCGACCTAGTGAGTAATGAAAGAATGGGACGTCAGGAGCCCGGCAATGACCAGTTATTGCAGTGCAGTGCCAAAGTTTGAAAAGAAGTTCGAAGGCTTAGAGCTCCATCATGTGCCCAGAGCGAAGAATCAGCTAGCCGACGATCTCGCAAAAATTGGGTCGACTCGGAGGTCCATACCCAAGAATGTGTTCCTAGAGCATCTGCACACTCCCTCTGTCAAGGAAGACCCCTTCACGGAAGAGCCCCCGCAGCCAGTCAGTGCAACCGATCCGACTGAGGTCGAAGTGCCTGCCGTGGTCGACTTGATCATGGAGGTCATAGTAATCATACCTGATTGGACTGTGCCATATATATCATATCTGCTCAGGCAAGAACTCCCAGAAGATGAAGAAGAAGCGCGCCAGATCGCCCGTCGATCCAAAGCATTCACAGTCATTCGAGGTCAGCTCTACAGAGAAAGTGTCACTGGAGTCGCCCAGCGCTGCATCGATCGAGACGAAGGTCGACTGATCTTGGATGAAATCCACTCAGGGACTTGTGGCCACCACGCTTCCTCTCGGACTATCGTGGCCAAAGCATACCGGGCCGGGTTTTACTGGCCCCGCGCCAACGAGATGGCCAAGGATATTGTGGATAAATGCGCAGGGTGCCAGTTCTACTCCAACATGTCGCACAAGCCAGCATCCGCCCTCAAAACCATCCCGCTGGTCTGGCCCTTCGCTGTTTGGGGCTTAGATATGGTCGGCCCCTTCAGGACAGGCAGGAGCGGATTCACTCACCTTCTGGTGGCAGTCGACAAGTTCACCAAGTGGATTGAGGCTAAACCCATCAAGAACCTCGAGTCGAGCACCGCCATCAGCTTCATTAAGGAACTAATATTCAGATATGGGGTCCCTCACAGCATCATCACAGACAACGGCTCCAACTTTGATTCGGATGAATTCAGAGCTTTCTGTGCTTCCCAAGGGACGCAAGTCGACTATGCCTCCGTAGCACACCCTCAGTCGAATGGACAAGCAGAAAGAGCAAATGGGCTGATTCTCCAAGGCTTGAAGCCACGGCTCATGCGTGACCTCAAGCATGCCGCCGGGGCTTGGGTAACCGAGCTGCCCTCCGTCCTGTGGGGTCTGAGGACAACTCCGAATCGGTCGACTGGCTGTACCCCTTTCTTCCTGGTCTATGGGGCCGAAGCTGTACTGCCGAGTGACTTATTACACAATGCCCCCAGAGTAGAACTCTTCTCCGAAGCTGAGGCAGAGCAAGCTCGTCAAGATGTAGTCGACCTTTTAGAAGAGGAAAGAGAGATGGCCCTGATCCGGTCGACCATCTATCAACAGGACCTGCGTCGATTCCACGCTCGCAACGTGAGAAGTCGAGCGTTCCAGGAAGGAGACCTGGTCCTCCGAGTGCATCAGAAACGTCCGCACAAGCTCGCCCCAGCATGGGAAGGCCCGTTCATCATCACGAAGGTGCTGCGCAACGGAGCTTACCACCTCTACAATGTAGCCCAGAAGAAAGATGAACCTCATTCGTGGAATGCGGACCTGCTTCGCCATTTTTTCACTTAAAGCACTCGACAGTCGAGTTGTAATAAGGATTCCCCAATTTGTTTCAAAAGCAAGATAGCAACGATTCCCTAACAATTGGTGTCCCCCAAATCCCCCCGTGGGTGCTTAGCTGCGATCCTCCGAGCTACGTCACAAGTACAAGGCGGTTCGGTCCTCCGAACTCCGCCACAAGTACAACGTAGCTTGGAATCGCCTAAGTTATAAACATTCTACTCCGAGTGAAGAGCGACCCTCTCACTCGGGGGCTTAGCCGCGACCCCGTGACTCGCCTAAGTTGCAACTATCTACTCCGAGTGAAGAGCAACCCTCTCACTCAGGGGCTTAGCTGCGGTCCTTCGAGCTACGCCACAAGTACAAGGCGGTTCGGTCCTCCGAACTCCGCCACAAGTACAACATAGCTTGGAATCGCCTAAGTTATAAACATTCTACTCCGAGTGAAGAGCGACCCTCTCACTCGGGGGCTTAGCCGCGACCCCGTGACTCGCCTACGTTACAACTATCTACTCCGAGTGAAGAGCAACCCTCTCACTCGGGGGCTTAGCTGCGGTCCTCCGAGCTACGCCACAAGTACAAGGCGGTTCGGTCCTCCGAACTCCGCCACAAGTACAACGTAACTTGGAATCGCCTAAGTTATAAACATTCCACTCCGAGTGAAGA
>LR738713.1:586207245-586218809 GCA_902687465.1 Secale cereale
GGGGGGGAAGGCACTCCTATTCCTAAGCTAGATCCCGAGCCCGCCGCACGCCTGGAGGACGTGCGTCTTTGCCGTCACTCGGGTTCACTCTCTTGACAGTCTAGGAGCGGCAGGTGAAGATGTGCTTGAACAAACCCCAGTGCGGTCGGCAACCGAGGAAGTTCTCGCACATAGAAACGAAAGCGGAGAGAAAGGCGATGGAGTTGGGCGTGAAATAATGCAGCTGGGCACCGAAGAAGATCAGAAATGCGCGGAAGAAAGGGTGCGGGGGAGTTGAAAAACCTCGGTCAACGTGGGTGGCGTGGAGTACACACTCACCCTCCCGCGGCTGGGGCTCGAGCTCTCCTCCCGGCGCCTGCCAGGAGCCGCCGGCGATCAGCCCCTCCTCCTCCAGCTCGTCCAGATCCTCCACCACGACGGTGGACCGGATCCAATCCCCCTGGATCCATCCAGCGGGGAGCCCGGACCTCGACGACGATCCGACCCGACCGGCTCGCCGCCCCTTCCCCGACGCCGCCTTCTTGGAGCGCTCCATGGCCGCAGTCTTGTCCTTAACCATGGCTCGCGAGACGGCGGTTGCGGCGGAGAGAAGCAGGGAGGATTGGGGGCGCGGCAGAGGAGCGAAGACGCTGCAGAGAAGACAAGGAGAACGGGGGGAAGCTAGGCGCACAGTACCCCCCGCAGCGGACTCGGCGCGCTTTTATAACGGCTCGGTCGAGTGGCTGACCGGTGGCCACGGGCGATCTTATCCGATCCCGTAACAGGCGCTGACGCGATACGTGGCGAAAAAGGGGCGCAGGAATCGAGGCGTTCGAACCGCACCCCTCCGATTGATGCGGCTCGCCCCGTCCCGCGCGCTCCCCCAAATTTCGAAAGCCCCGCCGAATCTGGCGGACAGAAGGCAACCAATTCCGTCAAAACAGCACGCGCTCATGGCGCCCGACGCCTGACGCAAAACTCAGTCGACGCAAGAAACCCAATCGACGCAAGACGTCCAGTCGACGCAAAGGCAATTGATTCACCAATGGCTTCAGAATCGATCGAGGCGACCAAGACACAACTGGGGAGGCCTGCCCGAGCCACAAGCTCCAAAATAGTATGCCCCGAGGACGTCGAGTTAGGACCAGAGCTTCCCTCAGCATCCCCTTGCTCAAGCCCCGATCCATTCGGGGGCTACTGACGAGGTTACAGACCTAGGGTAGGGTCATAGGCCTGACCTAAAGGCCCCTCCCAAGGTCACTATCCTAGGAGATCAAAAGACAAGACCCACGATGGTGGAGACAGTCGACTGAAACGGTCCAAATTGACACTTCACTCGACTGACTCATGTACCCAGGACGACTCAACTCCACTCGACTGGATCAAGCACTCGACCCCCGAAGACTAAACGTTTCTCAGAACAGCAACGGTCTTATATTTACTCACTGTAATAAACCCCTTAACTACCCTTTATTGCAGGCGTTACCAGTAACGCCTGCCTTAATGTACCTTTAAGCCCTTGGTAACGTGGAGCATGGCTGGGGTCTTGGCATACTATATAAGCCACCCCCTCCTCCAGAACAAGGGTTGGCACCACTATAACACATACATACACACAACAGTCGACCAAGCCTCCGGGCACCGAGACGTAGGGCTGTTACTTCCTCCGAGAAGGGCCTGAACTCGCTAAACACTATGTGTACAACCCCGCCATAGCTAGAACCTTGCCTCTCCATTCGTACCCCCTACCCTCACTGTCAGACTTTGAACCACGACAAGGACCCATTCTTGGCAACAAAGACCTTGCCTTCGGATCTGAGGTAGAAGGTATACCCAATAGTTTCCTTAGGGTATCCTATGAAGACGCATTTTTCCGATTTGGGTTCAAGCTTTTCAGGTTGAAGTTTCTTGACATAAGCATCGCATCCCCAAACTTTTAGAAACGACAACTTAGGTTTCTTGCCAAACCATAGTTCATACGGTGTCGTCTCAACGGATTTAGACGGTGCCCTATTTAAAGTGAATGCGGCAGTCTCTAAAGCACAACCCCAAAATGATAGCGGTAAGTCGGTAAGAGACATCATTGATCGCACCATGTCCAACAGAGTACGATTACGATGTTCGAACACACCATTACGCTGAGGTGTTCCAGGCGGCATCAATTGTGAAACAATTCCACAGTTCCTTATGTGCGTGCCAAATTCGTAAATATTCTCCTCCACGATCCGATCGTAAGAACTTTATTTTTCTGTCACGTTGATTCTCAACCTCATGCTGAAATTCCTTAAACTTTTCAAAGGTTTTAGACTTGTGTTTCATCAAGTAGACACACCCATATATACTTACGTCATCTATGAGGGTGAGAACATAACGATAGCCACCGCGAACTTCAACACTCATTGGACCGCACACATCGGTATGTATGATTTCCAATAAGTTGGTTGCTCGCTCCATTGTTCCGGAAAACGGAGTCTTGGTCATCTTGCCCAAGAGGCATGGTTTGCACGTGTCAAATGATTCATAATCAAGAGACTCCAAAAGTCCATCTGCATAGAGCTTCTGCATACGTTTGACACCAATATGACCAAGGCGGCAGTGCCACAAGTATGTGGGACTATCATTATCAACCTTACATCTTTTGGCATTCACACTATGAATATGTGAACATCACGTCCGAGATTCATTAAGAATAAACCATTGACCAGCGGGGCATGACCATTAAACATTTCTCTCATATAAATAGAACAACCATTATTCTCGGATTTAAATGAGTAGCCATCTCGCATTAAACGAGATCCAGATACAATGTTCATGCTCAAAGCTGGTACTAAATAACAATTATTGAGGTTTAAAACTAACCCCGAAGGTAGATGTAGAGGTAGCGTGTCGACGACGATCACATCGACCTTGGAACCATTCCCGACGCGCATCGTCACCTCGTCCTTCGCCAGTCTCCGCTTATTCTTCAGCTCCTGCTTTGAGTTACAAATGTGAGCAACTGCACCGGTATCAAATACCCAGGAGCTATTACGAGCGCTGGTAAGGTACACATCAATAACATGTATATCACATATACCGTTGACGTTGCCGGCCTTCTTATCTGCTAAGTATTTGGAGCAGTTCCGCTTCCAGTGACCCGTTCCCTTGCAATAAAAGCACTCAGTCTCAGGCTTGGGTCCATTCTTTGGCTTCTTCCCGACAACTGGCTTACCGGGCGCGGCAACTCCTTTGCCGTCCTTCTTGAAGTTCTTCTTACCCTTGCCTTTCTTGAACTTAGTGGTTTTATTCACCATCAACACTTGATGTTCTTTCTTGATCTCCACCTCTGCCGATTTCAGCATTGAATACACCTCGGGAATGGACTTCTCCATCCCTTGCATATTGAAGTTCATCACGAAGCTCTTGTAGCTAGGTGGGAGCGACTGAAGGATTCTGTCAACGAGCGCTTCGTCTGGGAGATTAATTCCCAACTGAGACAAGCGATTGTGCAACCCAGACAATTTGAGTATATGCTCGCTGACAGAACTATTCTCCTCCATCTTACAACTGTAGAATGCGTCAGAGACGTCATATCTCTCTACTCAGGCATGAGCTTGGAAAACCATTTCCAGCTCTTGGAACATCTCATATGCTCTGTGGTGCTCAAAACGCTTTTGGAGCCCCGATTCTAAGCTGTAAAGCATGCTGCATTGAACCAGGGAGTAATCATCACTATGCGACTGCCAGACGTTCATAACGTCTTGGTTCGCTGGGGCGGGTGCGTCACCTAGTGGTGCTTCAAGGACATATGTTTTCTTGGCAGCTATGAGGATGATCCTCAAGTTACGGACCAAATCCGTATAGTTGCTACCATCGTCTTTCAGCTTGGTTTTCTCTAGGAACGCGTTGAAGTTGTGGGCAACATTAGCGTGGGCCATTGGATCTACAAGACATATTGTAAAGATTTTAGACTATGTTCATGACAATTAAGTTCATCTAAACAAATTTAATGAACTCCCACTCAGATAGATATCTCTCTAGTCATCTAAGTGATACATGATCCGACTAGGCCATGTCCGATCATCACATGAGACGGACTAGTCATCAACGGTGAACATCTTTATGTTGATTGTATCTTCTATACGACTCATGTTCGACCTTTCGGTCTTCCGTGTTCCGAGACCATGTCTGCACATGCTAGGCTCGTCAAGTGAACCCTAAGTGTACTGCGTGTGTAAATCTGGCTTACACCCGTTTTATGCGAACGTTAGAGCCTATCACACCCGATCATCACGTGGTGCTTCGGAACAACAAACCTTAGCAATGGTGCACAGTTAGGGGGAACACAATTCTTGAAATTTTAGTGAGAGATCATCTTATTTACTACCATCGTTCTAAGCAAATAAGATGTAAAACATGATAAACATCACATGCAATCAAATAGTGCATGATATGGCCAATATCATTCTGCTCCTTTTGATCTTCATCTTCGGGGCTCCATGATCATCGTCGTCACTGGCATGACACCATGATCTCCATCATCGTATCTTTATGAAGTCGTCTGGCCAAATATTACTTCTACTACTATGGCTAATGGTTAGCAATAAAGTAAAGTAATTACATGGCGTTTTCAGTGACACGCAGGTCATACAATAAAATAAGACAACTCCTATGGCTCCTGCCGGTTGTCATACTCATCAACATGCAACTGGTGATTCCTATTTCAAGAACAAGATCAATCTCATACATCACATATATATCATTCATCACATCCTTTTTGGCCATATCACATCACACGACACATGCTGCAAGAACAAGTTAGATGTCCTCTAATGGTTGTTGCAAGTTTTTACGTGGCTGCTATAGGTTTCTAGCAAGAACGTTTCTTACCTACGCCAAAACCACAACGTGATATGCCAATTTCTATTTACCCTTCATAAGGACCCTTTTCATCGAATCCGATCCGACTAAAGTGGGAGAGACAGACACCCGCTAGCCACATTATGCAACTAGTGCATGTCATTCGGTGGAACCTGTCTCACGTAAGCGTACGTGTAAGGTCGGTCCGGGCCGCTTCATCCCACGATGCTGCCGAATCAAGATAATACTAGTAACGGCAAGAGAATTAACAAATCGATGCCCACAACTGCTTTGTGTTCTACTCGTGCAATATACTACGCATAGACCTAGCTCTTATACCACTGTTGGGGAACGTAGCAGAATTTTAAAATTTTCTATGCATCACCAAGATCAATCTATGGAGTCATCTAGCAACGAGGGAGAGGGGAGTGCATCTACATACCCTTGTAGATCGCGAGCGGAAGCGTTCAAGAGAACGGGGATGATGGAGTCGTACTCGTCGTGATCCAAATCACCAATTATCCTAGCGCCGAACGGATGGCACCTCCGGGTTCAACACGCGTACGAAGCAGGGACGTCTCCTCCTTCTTGATCCAGCAAGGGGGGAGGATAGGTTGATGGAGATCCAGCAGCACGACGGCGTGATGGTGGAAACAGCGGGATTCCAGCAGGGCTTCGCCAAGCGCCGCGGGAGGAGGAAGGTGTGTCACGGGAGGGAGAGGGAGGCTCCAGGGCTTAGGTTGCGGCTGCCCTCCCTCCCCCCATTATATATAGGCCCCCTAGGGGGGGGCTAGAGATCTAATCTCTAGGGGGGGCGGCGGCCAAAGGGGGGGGACTTGCCCCCCAAGCAGGTGGGGCGCCCCCCACCCCTAGGGTTTCCAGCCCTAGGCGCAGGGGGAGGCCCAAGGGGGGCGCACCTGCCCACCAGGGGCTGGTTCCCTTCCCCTTTCAGCCCATGGGGCCCTCCGGGATGGGTGGCCCCACCCGGTGGACCCCCTGGGACCCTTCCGGTGGTCCCGGTACAATACCGATGACCCCCGAAACTTTCCCGGTGGCCGAAACTGGACTTCCTATATATAAATCTTTACCTCCGGACCATTCTGTAACTCCTCGTGACATCTGGGACTCTGAACAACTTTCGGGTTACCGCATACTTATATCTCTACAACCATAGCGTCACCGAACCTTAAGTGTGTAGACCCTACGGGTTCGGGAGACACGTAGACATGACCGAGATGACTCTCCGGTCAATAACCAACAGCGGGATCTGGATACCCATGTTGGCTCCCACATGCTCCACGATGATCTCATCGGATGAACCACGATGTCAAGGATTCAATCAACCCCGTATACAATTCCCTTTGTCTATCGGTATAGTACTTGCCCGAGATTCGATCGTCGGTATACCGATACCTTGTTCAATCTCGTCATGGCAAGTCTCTTTACTCGTTCCGTAACACATCATCCCGTGACCAACCCCTTAGTCACATTGAGCTCATTATGATGATGTCTTACCGAGTGGGCCCAGAGATACCTCTCTGTCATACGGAGTGACAAATAACAGTCTCGGTTCGTTCCAACCCAACAGATGCTTTCGGATATACCCGTAGTGTACCTTTATAGCCACCCAGTTACGTTGTGACGTTTGGCACACCCAAAGTATTCCTACGGTATCCGGGAGTTGCACAACCTCATGGTCTAAGGAAAGGATACTTGACATTGGAAAAGCTTTAGCATACGAACTATACGACCTTGTGCTAGGCTTAGGATTGGGTCTTGTCCATCACATCATTCTCCTAATGATGTGATCCCGTTATCAATGACATCCAATGTCCATGGTCAGAAAACCGTGACCATCTGTTGATCAACGAGCTAGTCAACTAGAGGCTTACTAAGGACACATAGTTGTCTATGTATTCACACATGCATTACTGTTTCCGGATAATACAATTAAAGCATGAACAATAGACAATTATCATGAACAAGAAAATATATAATAATAACCATTTTATTATTGCCTCTAGGGAATATTTCCAACACCTTTGAGTAGTGATTTGATTTCTTATACTAACGGAGCTCACGAGATTTTTGTCTAAGTTTTGTGTTGTGAAGTTTTCAAGTTTTGAGTATTGCTTTGATGGACTATGGAACAAAGAGTAGAAAGGGCCTAAGCTTGGGGATGCCCAAGGCACCCCAAGTAAAATTCAAGGACAACCAAAAGCCTAAGCTTGGGGATGCACCGGGAAGGCATCCCCTCTTTCGCCTTCATCCATTGGTAACTATACTCGGAGCTATATTTTTATTCACCACATGATATGTGTTTTACTTGGAGCGTCTTGTTTAATTTGAGTCTTCGCTTGTTAGTTTGCCACAATTATCCTTGCTGGACACACCTATTTGAGAGAGTTAAATATGGCCTAGGAATTGATAGAACACTCTATGTGCTTCACTTATATCTTTTGAGTTGAATAGTTTTTGCTCTAGTGCTTCACTTATATCTTTTAGAGCGCGACGGTGATAATATTTTGAAGAAATTGTTGAACTCTCATGCTTCACTTATATCCATTTGAGAGTCTATTAAAACAGCAGGGTAATGTGCTTAGGCTATAAAACTAGTCTTCACATGATAGACATCCAATATCAATGTAGTAAAAACTTTCACACTTAGTGCATAGAATAGGATGAGAAGTTGGATGCTTGATAATTGTTTTGAGATATGAGGATAGTGAGTTATTATGAAATTGAGAAATACTTGTGTTAAGGTTAGTGATTCCTGTAGCATGCACGTATGGTGAACCGCTGTGTGACGAAGTTAGAGCATGAGGTATTTGTAAAGTGTCAACCTTTGTGTGGAGGTCGGGGGCGCGCGATGGTTAACTCCTACCAACCTCCCCCCTAGGAGCATGCGTTGATTGCTTTGTTTTGATGACTCGTAGATTTTTGCAATAAGTATATGAGTTCTTACGACTAATGTTGAGTCCATGGATTATACGCACTCTCACCTTTCCACCATTGCTAGTTTCTTGTACCGCACAACTTTCGCCGGTACCATACACCCACTATATATCCTTCCTCAAAACAGCCATCATATATATTCCTCAAAACATCCACCATACCTACCTATCATGGCATTTCCATAGCCATTCCGAGATATATTGTCATGCAACTTTCCACCGTTCCGTACATATGACACGCTTCATATTGTCATATTGCCATGCATGATCGTGTAGTTGACATCGTATTTGTGGCCAAGCCACCATGCATGATCGTGTAGTTGACATCGTATTTGTGGCCAAGCCACCATGCATAATTTTTCATACATGTCACTCCTGATTCATTGCTCATCCCGGTACACCGCTGGAGGCATTCATATAGAGTCATACTTTTTTCTAGTATCGAGTTGTAATATCGAGTTGTAATGAAAGTGTGATGATCATCATGATTAGAGCATTGTCCCATATGAGGAAAGGCTAAATCAATAAAGACCCTCCAAGAAAAAAAGGAAAAGAAAAAGAAAAAAAGAAAGGCCAAAGAAGAAAAAAGAAAGGCCCAAAAAAAGAAAAAAAAAGAAAAAAAAAGAAAGAAAAGAAAAAGGGACAATTGCTACTATCCTTTTCCACACTTGTGCTTTAAAGTAGCACCATGCTCTTCATGATAGAGAGTCTCATGTTTAGTCACTTTCATATACTAGTGAGAATTTTTCATTATAGAACTTGGCTTGTATATTCCAACGATGGGCTTCCTCAAATGCCCTAGGTCTTCGTGATCAAGCAAGTTGGATGCACACCCACTAGTTTCTTTTGATGAGCTTTCATACATTTTTTAGCTCTAGTGCATCCATTGCATGGCAATCCCTACTCACTCACATTGATATCTATTGATGGGCATCTCCATAGCCCGTTGATACGCCTAGTTGATGTGAGACTATCTCCCTCCTTTTTGTCTTCTCCACAACCACCTCTCTATTCCACCCATAGTGCTATGTCCATGGCTCACGCTCATGTATTGCGTGAAAGTTGAAAAGTTTGAAAGAATAGAGTATGAAAACAAGTGCTTGGTTGAAATCAGGGTTGTGCATGATATGAATATTTTGTGTGACGAAGAGGGAGCATAGCCAGACTATATGATTTTGTAGGGATAACTTTATTTAGTCATAGTATTTTGAGAAGACATGATTGCTTTGTTAGTATGCTTGAAGTATTACTGTTTCTTATGTCAATATAGACTTTTGTCAATCTTTCTGATCTGAACATTCATGCCACAATTAAGAGAATTACATTGAAAAACTATGTTGGTTAGCATTCCACATCAAAAATTCTGTTTTTATCATTTACCTACTCGAGGACGAGCAGGAATTAAGGTTGGGGATGCTTGATACGTCTCCAACGTTCTATAATTTTTGATTGTTCCATGCTATTATTTATGATGTTTTGGATATTTAATGGGCTTTGTCATACACTTTTATATTATTTTTGGGACTAACCTACTAACCCAAAGGCCTAGTTCGGATTGCTGTTTTTTGCCTGTTTCAGGGTTTTACAGAAAAGGGACATCAAACGGAGTCCAAACGGAATAAAACCTCCGGGAGAGATATTTTTGGAGAAAATCACGCACGGGAGACTTGAGAACCACAGAGTAGGGCATACGTGGTGCCCACGAGGGTGGGAGGCGCGCCCCCTGCCTCGTGGGCCCCACGTTTGGCCCCCGGTGCCCTCCTTCCTCCTATATATGCCTACGTACCCCGAAACCTTCAGAACAACAGAGAAAACCCTAGTTCCACCGCCGTAACCTTCTGTTCCCGTGAGATCCCATCTTGGGGCCTGTTCCGGAGCTCCGCCGGAGGGGGGATCAACCACGGAGTGCTTTTACATCATCATCATCGCCTCACCATGAGTTGTGAGTAGTTTACCATAGACCTTCGGGTCCATAGCTAGTATCTAGATGGCTTCTTCTCTCTCTTTGGATCTCAATACAAAGTTCTCCTCGGTCTTCGAGGAGATCTATTCGATGTAATCTCATTTTGCGGTGTGTTTGTCGAGATCCGATGAATTGTGAGTTTATGATCAAGATTATCTATGAGAAATATTTGGTTCTTCTCTGAACTCTTTATGTATGATTATAATATCCTTGCAAGTCTCTTCGAATTATTGGTTTGGTTTGGCCTACTAGATCTATAGTTCTTGCAATGGGAGAAGTGCTTGGCTTTGGGTTCAATCTTGCGGTGTCCTTTCCCAGTGATAATAGGGGTAGCAAGGCACGTATTGAATTGTTGCCATCGAGGATAAAAAGATGGGTTTTATATCACTAAGTTTGAGTTTATCCCTCTACATCATGTCATCTTGCTTAAGGCGTTACTCTGTTCTTATGAACTCAATACACTAGATGCATGCTGGATAGCGGTCGATGTGTGGAGTAATAGTAGTAGATGTAGAATCGTTTCGGTCTACTTTTCTCGGACGTGATGCCTATATACAATGATCATGCCTAGATAGTCTCATAATTATGCACTCTTCTATCAATTGCTCGACAGTAATTTGTTTACCCGCCGTAGAATATCGCTATCATGAGAGAAGCCACTAGAGAACACTACGCCCCCCGGGTCTATTCTCAACATATCAATCTACAATCTACTTTACTAATCCGCTTTTACTTTCTGTTCTTATAATCAAAAATACCAAAAATATCAAACTATCATCTCTATTAGATCTCACTTTCGTAAGTGACCGTAAAGGGATTGACAACCCCTTATCGCGTTGGCTGCGAAGTTCTTATTTGTTTGTGCAGGTGCGAGGGACTCGCGCGTGGTCTCCTACTGGATTGATACCTTGGTTCTCAAAAACTGAGGGAAATACTTACGCTATTGTGCTGCATCACCCTTTCCTCTTCGAGGGAATACAACGCAAGCTCGAGAAGTAGCAGCTCCTGAAATGCATCACGCTACACGAGCCTGATCTTGAGTTAGGAGATGACCATGACAGGTGGCGTCTAGAGCCATCTCGACAATTCTCCACTAAATCTCTATACCAGGCCATCGCACCTTCGCTGGGTCATGAGGCGCTCACCACCATCTGGGAGATCCGGCTCCCCTTGAAGATTAGGATATTCTTGTGGCAATGGATTCGCGGTCGCCTCCCATCCGGCGTGGAGGTCTTGAAACGCAACGGCCCAGGTGATGGGCGGTGCCCGCTCTGCGGGCCTGAAGAGGATTCAAACCATATCTTCTTCACCTGCGTGTCCGCGTAGTTCCTATGGAGTTGTTTCCGCGAAATAGTGGGTGGAAGCTGGGACCACAACAAATTCCCCGCTCTCTTCGCCGAACTCTAGGTGTTAGCTCCCTCAATTCGCCACATTAGGTGGCTGGTCATCGGGGTGCTAACCTGGACGCCGTGGACTGTTAGTAATAAGCTTATGATTCAGCGCATTCCTCTTCGTCGTGCTACTGATGCTTTGTTCAAATGGTCTGGTTACTTGCAGCTTTGGTGGCCACTTAGCCGTCCCCGGGAGAGAGACGCCATCACCTTCATCGTCACCCAGCTTCGCTCGATGGCTCTCCGGATGGCTCCACCGCTTCCCCCCACCACCGAAGCCGGATTAGATCTTCTCCACCTCGCCACCGCCGTTGTGTTTGTTGTGTGTGTCGTGCGCCGGTGTTGGGCTTGTTGTGTTGTGCCCACAGCTGAACCTGGATTTCGTCTGTGTGTGTGTTTGTCGGACCTGCCTGTGGTGGCTTTGTGTGTGTGTGTGTG
>LR738713.1:586222440-586384353 GCA_902687465.1 Secale cereale
CCCCCCGGCGCTGAAAGATTGTTACATATTTTACCTTCCCAAGTTCTATTATATGGCTCATGAGTTTCTTCTTACGTTCGAGTGCACTTTATCTTAAATTGGTACCCTGAACGTACTTGGTTATGAAATTTTTTGCTCACTATTAGGGGACTTTATTAATGTTAACGTGATTTTGTTTTAAAAGTTCCATTTTCAAACTTGCACTAGTGGCCGATTTTATATTTTTGGCCCTTACACTTCAATAGTATACAAATTATGTCTTGACCTCCATTCAAGCGGTATGATCACCAATGACATGGAAATGTTTTTCACATGTAGCAGCCTAGTCAGCACACGAAATGAAAAGAAAAGACTAAGAACAAAACTAATAAATTAGTTAGTTTTAAATTACGGCAGAAAATCCATAAATGCACCAAAAATAATTGGAAGAAGATTGGAATTTATGAAAAGGAAAATTAATTAATGAAAAAAAATATGGCAGCTTTCTTTCGATTTGTACATTTTTTTGTTTTGCCAGAGTGCTTACATTTTTTCTACTTTTTTTTTGTTTTAGTGATCACACTTATTTAGTCTCAGTTCTATAAAGATTTTAGGTTTATATATTTTCCTTGGTTTTTTGTTGACATTTATTTTACTTTTGCCTTTTTTTTATTTTCCATAATGTGTTCTAACAATGCTTAGATTAAAATCACGTGTGTGTTAACTAGGATACTCATGTTGAAACCACCACCCCTCATCAGTCATTCCACTTCCATCAAGGCAAGTGATAAATTTGTTATCAAAAGCTAAATGTAAAAGCTACTTCCAGATATATTCGATGCTACGCCGTTCCTCCCATCTCCCATCGTCCACTCGAAATCCTTTTGAAAAACTTGGATGGTCTCACTGGCAAATGTGTACTCCTCTCTTAATGCGTAAACATCCTGAAGTGTGAGTTCGGAACTACTACTTCTTTTTTGTATCTAAAAAAAAAGAGTTTTCCTATTTTTCTTAGAAAATTCTTATTTTCCATTTGTTTTTCATGTTAAATAGGGTACTCATGTCAAAACCACCACACCTCATCGGTCAACCCACTTCCATCAAGGCAAGTGATTAAATCTGTTATTCATTAAAATTTGCATCTATAAACTATTTTCAATGGAGTCGATGCTACTTTGCCCCTCTCATCATCAAAATTATATTTAAAAACTGGGAGGGTCTCACTAACAAATGTTCACTCTATATTAACGAGTAGGCGTCCTCAAGAGTAAGCTTAGAACTAGTACTTGTATGTTTATATATTTAATACTTAATTTAATTCTACAACTTCTAAAAAGCAAGTTTTTTGTGGTCACTCGTGTAAAAATCACCACAACTCATCAGTCATCCCACTTCCCTCAAGGCAAGTGATCAAATCTGTTAGCATTCAAAGATAAATGTTAAACTACTCCCAAATATAGTCAATGCTACGCCATCCGCCCCATCATCCATTCAAAATTCTATTGAAGAAAGAGGAGGATCTCGCTCGTAAATGTTTACTCCTTCCTCAGGAATAAGCTTGGAATTGCACCTTAAAAATATTTTACCATATTTTTTGTTGTTGTTTCATATTTTTTTTTTGCAAGCCACCTTCCCCCTGCGTAAGGACAATTGACAAAAACTGTAGTACATAACAACCAAAAACCGCAGTAGACAACTGACAGAAAATAGTACACAATTGCAAAAAAGTAGTGTATGGACATCATGCAAAAATTGAAGCAGAAAATGTAGACAACATTTAAAAGGCAAAGTAACATACATTGAAAGCAATCTACATTAAAAGAATATTTGGTAGACAACAGTCAAAAAGTACAATGGATAACATAAATATTAGTTTCAAAAAAGATAACTGGCACACCTGTAGCAGGCAACCACAAAGAAAATGCAACTTTTTGGACCAAAAATATAGCATTATTAGGATAATGTTAGAGGGACAAACACACCCTCCGAAGCAAACTGCCAAATATATATTACTTAAAACGAGTGTGTAAGCAAGAATTACATCTTTACCCGCAAAAAGTAAGAATTACTTCTTTTACCATGACAGACGTGATAAGCAATCTTCGAATCATTCAAATAAAAGATACTCCCTCCGTCTCATAATATAGGTGCCCTTTTAGCACTAAAATCTGAAACTCATTTGTACACTTTTCTCTACATGATAGTATTTTGGCATGAAAACTTACAAAAACCTACAAAGTTTGATTATCTTTGATATTGCAAAGTTTCAGATTTCTTTTTTTTTTATTTTATTTTTATGATTTTACTGTTCATAGAGGGTGCCTAGCTAGGCAGGCACCCCGGAGCTGTTACACCTTTCTCTATGGGACAGAGGGAGTAATTCTTAAACAAAAATGTTGTAGGTGTGACGTACTCCCTCCGTCCAGAAATACTTGTCGTAGAAATGCATAAAAATTGATGTATCTAGAACTAAAATACATCTAGATACATCCATTTCTCCGACGAGTATTTCCGGACGGAGGGAGTACCTGTTTGTGACGCAAGACCACGCGATCCCGAGTACACCGGCGTAGACGTTTGGGTTGCGCGTCAAGTTGAGCCAGACCACTCTCACCAACGGCCAGATACGTAACTCAGGCCGCTTTTCCTCCACGCCTCCCTCCGCGTCGTCCTTCACCGGCACGGCCGCGTCCGGCTTCCAGGCGCCACCGCTGGCACGCCTCACCTCGAACGCCAGCAGCAGCAGCGGGAAGTAGACGATGAACTGCGCCACCGATAGCTGCACGATGAGGTCGCGCGCCCAGTCGCCGTACATGGCGTCCATGAGCGGCACGCCAACGACGAGCGTGTTGTTGAGCGCCGCCAGAGAGTAGCCGGTGATGCACCACGCTGAGACGAACTCCGGGCCGCTGCCCACGGCAACGCGGCGGGAGCGATGTCGAGCGGTATACGCGGCGGCCCAGGCAGCGAGGACCAGCGCGACGACGACCTTGGAGAGTGCGTCGGCTGCTAGGACGCGGTAGTTGAGCGCGTAGGGGTCGGTGCGCGCGGCGGCGTCGAAGGCGAAGAAGGGGATGGCGAAGTAGGTGACGAGGCGGTGCACGGCGTCGCACTGCTCCGGCGTGAAGAACTTCCACCACCGCACCGAGGCGTAGCCGAGGCCCAGGGCGAAGTAGAGCGGCGCCATGGCGGACACCACCTTGTACATGTCCCCCCACCCTATCATCTCCTCGATGGCTCGGTCTGCACTCCGAGAATTCTCTTGCGGCCTATATGGAGGGGTTTCATGCATGCATGAGCAGTGAGTGTGGAACAAAACGAAGAATTGGATGAAGAAATCATCGAGCAGGTAACTGTAATGGTGCATGCACGCTGCAACAAATTATTTTATACTGTCACACTGTCGTTTCCTGCGAAAGGTTCCGGTAGACCGCTCTTTTGTTACTGTAGCTAACACATCCAGCATGCATGTCGCCATGCTGAGCCGGGTCTTCTCTTTGGGCCATTATGAAGATTCTCGAACCAGATTAGTAAAATAATCTGGTTGTGACCACGCATGGAACAGACACTTATAGAGAACTCGACGACATCAAGTAATCAAAGGTTTTTTTAAGAAATTTTAAAGGATTCTAATCCTTATTAGGTTTTCCCCTACACGAGTTGTTTGATTCGTATGATTATATAATACTCTTTAGGATCCATTTGTACTATTTTTTAGAGAACTTTTTCATCTGCTCCAATCTTTTTTTTTCGATAAAGGAAATATATTAATATCGGAAAGATACCAATTACACCCAGCTTCTGCACCAACAAAATATCGGAAGACATCAAGGATGCACACAGCCAATAACAAAAAAAGAAAAAAATATATATATTAAAAAACAAAGGCCCCGTCGTAGTGATGAACCTCTCACAACAGCAACACTGTAATCACAATTAAACGCTAATGAGGGGACCTCGACGACTAATGTGAGAGATTGATGGGTAAACATGGTGTGAAAGAAGACCCAATCAAGGAAGGAGCCGGATCCTCTAACTTAGAGAAGCAAAGTCACAGTTCTACATTGTTATTTTAGTGTAAAATGAAGAAGGAATGTTAGAGACGTTTAGCAGATTATTTACTTTGCTTCTCTAAGCTAGAGGATCCAGCTACACCCTCACTGATTATTGTTCGTAAGATTAAGGATGAAGCTTTCATGTGGGCACTTGTTAGGGCTAAGCACTAAAGTTATGTAATGACGCAAGGGTAATCGTTTATTTTGCCCTTCTTTTGGCTCTTTGTACCAACACCTTCCTTCTTAATTAATGAAAGTGACAAGTGATTTGCCTCATTTCTCTAGAAAAAAGAGTGAGTTTCAGTTTTTATCCCTAACTTTGAAATTTCTGACACAAATTACCACATTTAACAACTTTTCATCTCGATTACCCCATTCAGCGAAAGTTTCCAGTTTTAATCCCTTTTAAAGTTTTTTAGGCTGGAGATAGCTCCTCTATTGATTATTATTTTTCCAAAAAAAAAAACTGTCAGTTGAGTTATGTCTAGTACGATTTAACACCGGAAAGCTAATGCGTTGAAGAAGAATCTGGTGGAAGCTACTCCCTCCGTCCCAAAATACTTGTCATCAAAATGAACAAAAAAGGGATGTATCTAGAACTAAAATACATCTAGATACATCCCCTTTTATTCATTTTGATGACAAGTATTTCTGGACGGAGGGAGTATAAACAAGGAGTTGTGTGATGCGAAAAAGGAACTCCTCAAGGCGAAGCCGTGTGTACGTACACCTGGTGACGTTGAGAAAAAAACCGTTTTCGGCTAAGCCATTCTAATTGCTTGGTGACAAGGTAAAATGACCGAAGGAAAATTGCAACATAGCGCACCACATGTGCCTGACGCCCGAGACCCACATGACATATCGCAAAATGAGGTTAACAAATGGCAAAACTCTTGCTAAATAAGGTATTCCAAAGAAAAACTGTTAATTAAATAAGGTAATTTGTGTCAAAAATGTCTAAGCCAGGGGTAAAAGTTGGAATTCACTAAACAAAAACTTAGTACCACTATGTTAGTGGATTTTCTTTCAATTGAATGACTAAAACAGCTCGATCAATATACCCCATTTGCTTAAAGCCATAGCAGTTTTTTTTGAAACGGAGGCAAAATTTTTGCCTCATATGTTAATTAAGAGGAAGAAAGAGTTTCTTACAATACACACCCAAGTTACGGCATGACAATTATTCTCGCAATTAAAAAGTCCCTAACTTCTTTGCCCCAGCTTTGATCCAAAGGTTTGCCTCGTCGACAATGATGTTGAGCAATATTTGCGGAGGTGTGTTGGAATGATTTGCTTTCCTGTGTACAAATCTTTTATTCCATCCATTGCTTTTTTTGGGGCACTTTTGATATGAAACAAACAAAATATGTTGAAATAGTATTTGTTTTCATCAATTTGGCTTGCTTATGAGTTATGACGTATGCCACACGGTCAAAATATGGATACACGGGTTATGTTAAGAATGTGAGGTGCTTACCACTAATCACGTACATGGTCTGTTTAAGTCAGGATAGGCGAGGTATCCCATCGTAGCCAAAAAGTGGCTGGAATTAACAAAGGAAGGGCACCGTGGGCAGATCCATGGAATTATCAAGTTCAGAGCATCTTTAATGGCAACCTGTAAATTTCTTTTCAAATTCGTTTATGGACACGGATGCGGGAGACAGCCATCCAACCGTAGCCGCAAACATTCTGTTTTTTTTTTCTAATCCGCACGATCAAATAGACGGATGCAATGGATACAAATGTTTAAATAGCCGCACGCAGCACTAGTTCAAATTTTAAAAAGTTCGAATATTACATCCCAACATTGTTATCCCCTTACACCGCCCACTGATGCACAATCAAATCTTCCTTCAGCCATCCAGCCGTAGCGGCATATATTCGGCTTTCTGTTTTTTTGTAGTCCGCACGATCAAGTAGCCGGATGCAAAGGGTGCATAAATTTAAATAGCCGCATGCAGCACTAGTTCGAATTTTAAAAAGTTTGAAGATTACATCCCAACATTGTTGTCCCCTTACACCGACCACTGATACTCAATCAGATCTTCCTTCATCTGCTTGTGAGTTGGTCGATGCTGAATTTGTTGACGCATTTGAATAACCTCCTCAAATGTGGCTGGATTCTGGTCCGAAAGTTGGATAGGATCACCCATGTTCTCAAATTCCAAAGTTGCGGCAACATCGTCATCCTCATCCTGGATGATCATGTTGTGCATGATCACACAACATGTCATCACCTCTCAAAAGGTCTCTGGATCCCATTGTTTTGCAGGCCCACGAACAACTGCGAAACGGGCCCGGAGAACTCCAAATGCCCTCTCGACATCATTTCTACCTGCTTCTTGTCTTTGGCAAGGTGAACCTTTTTCTGGTCAACTGGGTTTGAGATGGTGCTGACAAAGGTAGCCCATGGAGGATAGATTTCATCAACCAGATAGTAGCCCATGTTGTACTCATGTTCATTGACAGTATAGTGGCAATGAGGAGCTTTTCCTTCAGTCATCCTCGCAAACAATTGATGTCATTGTGAGACCCGGGCATCCCAAAGAAAGCGTGTCAAATCCAGAGATCATGTGATGCAACTGCTTGAAAATGATGGTGGGCTCCTTAACATGACCCTGATGTTGCCCTTGTAAAGTATTCGGGTAGTTTTTCCATTTCCAACGCATGCAGTCAAGAGATCCAAGCAAACCTGGCCACCCTCTTGCTTCTGAGATTGCCAGGAACATCTCCTTGTCTGCCACAGTTGGTTCTCTCAGGTACTGAGGTCCGAACACCTCAACCACGGAGGCTGCAAATATGATCATGGCATCTACGAAAGAGGGTTCCCCCCCCCCCCGCTTTATATTATAAAGCACGAACATCGATCACAAGGTAAATGCCTGGACGGACGGCACATCAAGCCCAAAGGAAAAATGAAGAAGACCAAAATGCCAACAATGGTAGCTCGACAAGCATGAATGGTCCGCCACCGCCGCGCCCTCCGTCTACGTCCCACCACTCGCCATGGCATCGGACCTCCGCGTACCAAACATCACCTCCAAGAAGGAATGCGACACCAACAACGCTGCTGTCCGGACAAGTCCTAGGGTTTCCCCCGGCATGCAGAATGGGAACGGGGGATGGGCAGCACCGACGCCCTTCAGGAAGGAATGGCGGCACCCACAGGCATCACCATGTCGGAGCCGGAAGAACCGACAGAGATTTCTCCCGCACCCCATGCCCCAGCACCCATTTGAACAGAGCCAAACCACCGTCTTGCCACCCGCCAGCACACGCCACCACGGTCTTGGACCCATCCACGCCGTCTTGCTGCGAACACCACCACAAGGACAAGCGAGCAGAGGCAAGATGCGCCTTGATGGCACGGACGGAAGCACCAGAGCCGAACGGTAGGGAACCGCCTCCACCGCCATCGCGCCGGAGGCCCCTGCCTCCGGCACCAACGCGGATTGCCGACCGGACACAGCAGCCAGGGCAAACCAGACCACCCGGGCCTGGCCGGGCCCATAGCGGGATCGCAAAGCCCTAGCCACGGCGCTGCTGCACGCCGATAGCCGAAGCCGCCGCCCACCACCAGCCGGACACCTCGCCACCGTCGCCCGAGAGCCCCGTAGCACGCCACGCCCGACGCCGGCCCACCCCGGCCCAGATGGGTCCCGAAGGGCCTAGATCTGGGCCAGGCGGACGCCGCCAGCCCGCGCCACCGCGTTGCCCAGTCGTCAACGACGCCGCCGCCGCCCAGAGTTCGCCGCCGCCCACGCTAGGATCTCCGCCGCCGCTCAGGACCGCCGCCGCCTAAGTGCACCGCGCGGAGTCGCCTCGTCCCGCGCTGGAGGATCCCTGGGAGGGGAAGGGCCAAGGGGCCGCCGCCGCCAGCGTCGCCGGGCCAGGCCCGCGGCGCGTGCCGGCAACAGCGGCGGGGAGGAGGAGGAGAGGGGGAACGCTGGCTGGGAGGAGTGGGGCAGGCGCGACCGGTCGCCCGCGGAGACGACGCGGCCGCGGGAGCAAGGTCGATCATGGCATCTCTGCATGTGCTCTCAGACATCCGTAGGTACTCGTCCACGAATCAGCGGTCATGCCATATTCAAGCATCTGGAGTGTGGCCATGCACTTCTGGTAACAAGAGAAGCCAATCGTTCCCACAACGTCCTTCTTCAGGATGAACTAGTCATCATAGGACCGACTCCATTGTACATACGGTCAAAGACAGTCTTGCGCATCCAAAAACGCCGGTGAAAATAGTCAACGAATAGTGCATCGGGGGCGAAGTAGTTGGACATCAGTGTCAAATGCCCGCACGCCCTGTTGTGGTTGAGCACTCGATGACCCTTGATCGATCCCTTTGAAATTGAGAACATGCTCCTGCGCATGCTCCGCGTCTTCAAGGACCGCCTGCATCATTGCCGCCCCATCGGTTTACTCCTCCTCGTCTGATGAGCCGTCAAACGACTCAACATATTTCTTGTATATATACACCAAATTGGAATCCCTTGCTACAAAGAAGAAGGGACAACTATTTTTAGCTCCGACGATGTATCGAACTGTTGCCGGGCACGGTAGAGGATAGTACCCGGCGGGGCGGTCGGAGGACATACGGAGACGTTGGAGAAGCGGTGAGAGCCCTACTGGATTGCCGGTGGTGACGGAGACGCAAATTTTCGGTGGGGGTGTGGCGTGGTGGCCGGGGTGGTGGAGCGAAGACGACGACAAGAGAGAAAGAAGGAAGGAGAGAAAATGAGGAGGACGGAGTCGCGGAGTCTGGAAAAGGTTTTGGGTGGGCCCGTGGTGTCAGATTCGTACGTTTCACATGTCCGGACTCCCGCAAAGCACCCCACTTTTGTCTCCATTTTGTGGGAGAAATAACGTCTGAACCGCTCTATGAACTTATACTAGACCACATTGGATAAATTCGATGGTCCGGACAGCGTGGTCCGGACTGTTGCAGAAGGTTTACAATCCGTCTTGGAGATGCCCTTAGAGCAACTCTAGTAGACCCCGCAAAATCCCAACACACAAAAGTCTTTTGCAGTTTGCGGAAAAGTCCGTATGCAGGTCGGCGCGGGCTAGGTCAGACGCAGACCCCGCATAATGAACCCGTAAAAGAGGATATTCGGGGAATATGTTTTTATGGGTCGGCTGCTCGGGGTCTGCTCGGGCACCGTCGCGTCGACCCATAAACTGAATACACCAAATCCTCGAATTTTACATCGGTTCCGACAAATAACTTCAAATTCAAACAACTTAACACAGTTTACCCGCAAATAAAAGCTTAGTAGGACAAACGCAAAAGAGGGTATTGCAAAAGTGATGACCACGTCCGGCATCATCTTGCGCAGCCCCTCTTCCTTAAGAAATTGCCATTTTTCTTGCTTCTCCCTTGCCTTCTTCCGGCATCTTGCGCAGCCCCTCTTCCTTAAGAAAGTGATGACCACGTCCGGCATCCAATTGCTTGTTGGAAATATGCCCTAGAGGCAATAAAAAAATGGGTATTATCATATTTCCTTGTTCATGATAATTGTCTATTGTTCATGCTATAATTGTATTAACTGGAAACTGTAATACATGTGTGAATACATAGACCACAACATATCCCTAGTGAGCCTCTAGTTGACTAGCTCGTTGATCAATAGATGGTTACGGTTTCCTGACCATGAACATTGGATGTCATTGATAACGGGATCACATCATTAGGATAATAATGTGATGGACAAGACCCAATCCTAAGCATATCACAAGATCGTGTAGTTCGTCTGCTAAAGCTTTTCTAATGTCAAGTATCATTTCCTTATACCATGAGATTGTGCAACTCCCGGATACCGTAGGAATTCTTTGGGTGTGCCAAACGTCACAACGTAACTGGGTGGCTATAAAGGTACACTACGGGTATCCCCGAAAGTATCTGTTGGGTTGGCACGAATCGAGACTGGGATTTGTCACTCCGTATGACGGAGAGGTATCTCTGGGCCCACTCAGTAAGACGTCATCATAATGAGCTCAATGTGACTAAGGAATTGGTCACGGGATGATGTGTTATGGAATGAGTAAAGAGACTTGTCGATAACGAGATTGAACAAGATATAGGGATACCGACGATCGAATCTCGGGCAAGTACCATACCGGTAGACAAAGGGAATTGTATACGGGATTAATTGAATCCCCGACATTGTGGTTCATCCGATGAGATCATCGTGGAACATGTGGGAGCCAACATGTGTATCCAGATCCCGCTGTTGGTCATTGGCCGGAGAGATGTCTCGGTCATGTCTGCATGGTTCCCGAACCCGTAGGGTCTACACACTTAAGGTTCGGTGACGCTAGAGTTGTTATGGGAAATTGTATGTGGTTACCGAATGTTGTTCGGAGTCTCGGATGAGATCCCGGATGTCACGAGCAGTTCCGGAATGGCACAGAGGTGAAGATTTATATATGGATAGTCCAGTTTCGGTCGCCGGAATAATTTCGGGGGTTATCGGTATTGTACCGGGACCACCGAAAGGTGTCCGGGGGTCCACCGGTTAGGGCCACCTGCCCCGGTGGGTCAAGTGGGCTGAACAAGGATGGGAACTAGCCCCCTAGTGGGCTGGTGCGCCCCCAAGGGCCCAAGGTGCCTAGGTTTAGAAACCCTAGGGGGTGGGGGCGCCTCCCACGAAACTTGGGGGGCAAGTCCCTCCCTTGCCCCCCCTTGTAGATGGGATCTAGGGGGCTGGCCCCCTCTCCACTTCCCTTATAAATAGTGGGGGGGGGGTGGGAGGGCAGCCGCACCCCTTCCCTGGCGCAGCCCGCCTCCCTCCCAACTCCTCTTCCTCCGTAGAGCTTGGCGATGCCCTACCTGAGAACTGCAAGATCCACCACCACGCCGTCGTGTTGCCGGAGCTGTTCCCCAACTTCTCCTCCCCCTTGCTGGATCAAGAAGGAGGAGACGTCCCTGGGCTGTACGTGTGTTGAATGCGGAGGCGCCGTTGTTCGGCGCTTGGATCGGAATCGACTGCGATCTGAATCGCAGCGTGTACGACTACACCAACCGCGTTCTAGTAACGCTTCGGATTAGCGATCTTCAAGGGTACGAAGATGCACCCCCCTTCTCGTTTCCGGTTTCTCCATAGATTGATCTTGGTGATGCGTAGAATTTTTTTATTTCTGCAACGATCCCCAACGATGGTATCAGAGATAGGTCTATGCGTAGTTTCTATGCACGAGTAGAACACAAGTTGTTGTGGACGTCGATTTTGTGAACTTGCTTGCCGTTACTAGTCTATCTTGATTCTGCGGCATCGTGGGATGAATCGGCTCGGACCAACCTTACACGTACGCTTACGTGAGACAGGTTCCACCAAAGATGCACTAGATGCATAAGGTGGCTGGCGGGTGTCTGTCTCTCCCACTTTAGTCGGATCGGATTTGATGAAAAGGGTCCTTATGAAGGGTAAATAGAAATTGGTATATCAGGTTGTGGTTTTGGCGTAGGAAAGAAATGTTCTTGCTAGAAACCTATAGCAACCACGTAAAATTTGCAACAATAATTAGAGGACGTCTAACTTGTTCTTGCAGCATATGCCGTGTGAATGTGTGATGTGATATGGCCAAAAGGATGTGATGAATGATATATGCGATGTATGAGATTGATCATGTTCTTGTAATAGGAATCACGACTTGCATGTCGATGAGTATGACAACCGGCTGGAGCCATAGGAGTTGTCTTAATTTATTGTATGACCTGCGTGTCAATGAGAACGCCATGTAATTACTTTACTTTATTGCTAACGGTTAGCCATAGTAGTAGAAGTAACAGTTGGCGAGACAACTTCATGAAGACACGATGATGGAGATCATGGTGTCATGCCGGTGACGATGATGATCATGGCACCCCGAAGATGGAGGTCAAAGGAGCAAGATGATATTGGCCATATCATGTACTATTTGATTGCATGTGGTGTTTATCATGTTTTTACATCTTATTTGCTTAGAACGACGATAGCTTAAATTAGATGATCTCTCACTAAAATTTCAAGAATTACGTTCCCCCTAACTGTGCACCCTTGCTAAGGCTCGTTGTTTCGAAGCACCACATGATGATCGGGTGTGATAGGCTCCAACGTTCGCATACAACGGGTGTAAGGCAGATTTACACACGCAATACACTTAGGTTGACTTGACAAGCCTAGCATGTACAGACATGGCCTCGGAACACGGGAGACCAAAAGGTCGAACATGAGTCATATAGAAGATACGATCAACATGGAGATGTTCACCGTTCATGACTAGTCCGTCTCACGTGATGATCGGACACGGTCTAGTCGATTCGGATCATGTATCACTTAGATGACTAGAGGGATGTCTATCTGAGTGGGAGTTCATTAAATAATTTGATTAGATGAACTTAATTGTCATGATCATAGTTTAAATAGCTTTACAATATGTTTTGTAGATCAAATGGCCCACGTTAATGTTGCCCTCAACTTCAACGCGTTCCTAGAGAAAACCAAGCTGAAAGACGATGGTAGCAACTATATGGATTGGGTCCGTAACTTGAGGATCATCCTCATAGCTGCCAAGAAAGCATATGTCCTTGAATCACTACTAGGTGACGCACCCATTTTCCCAGCAACTCAAGACGTTATGAACGCCTGGCAGTCGCGTAGTGATGATTACTCCTTGGTTCAGTGCTACATGCTCTACAGCTTAGAATCGGGGCTCCAAAAGCGTTTTGAGCAACACAGAGCATATGAGATGTTCCAAGAGAAAAAAATGGTTTTCCAAGCTCATGCCCGGGTCGAGAGATATGAAGTATCCGACAAGTTCTATAGTTGTAAGATGGAGGAAAACAGTTCTATCAGCGAGCATATACTCAAAATGTCTGGGTTGCACAACCGCTTGTCTCAGCTAGGAGTTAATCTCACAGATGACTCGGTCATTGACAGAATCTTCCAGTCGCTCCCACCTAGCTACAAGACTTTGTGATGAACTACAATATGCAAGGGATGGAGAAGTCTATTCCCGAGTTGTATTCAATGCTGAAATAAGCGGAGGTGGAGATCAAAAAGGAACATCAAGTGTTGATGGTGAATAAGACCACTAAGTGCAAGAAAGGCAAGGGTAAAAAGAACTTCAAGAAGGATGGCAAGGGAGTTGCCGCGCCTGGTAAGCCAGTTGCGGGGAAGAAGCCAAAGAATGGACCCAAGCCTGAGACTGAGTGCTTTTATTGCAAGGGAACAGGTCACTGGAAGCAGAACTGCCCCAAGTACTTAGCGGATAAGAAGGCCGGCAACGTCAAAGGTATATATGATGTTGATGTGTACCTTACCAACGCTCGTAGTAGCTCCTGGGTATTTGATACCGGTGCAGTTGCTCACATTGTATCTGGATCTCGATTAATGCGAGATGGCTACTCATTCAAATCCGAGAATAATGGTTGTTCTATTTATATGAGAGATATGTTTTATGGTCATGCCCCGCTGGTCAATGGTTTATTTTTATTAAATCTCGAACGTGATGTTACACATATTCATAGTGTGAATACCAAAAGATGTAAGGTTGATAATGATAGTGCCACATACTTGTGGCACTGCCGCCTTGGTCATATTGGTGTCAAACGCATGAAGAAACTCTATATAGAAGGACTTTTGGAGTCTCTTAATTATGTATCATTTGACACGTGCAAACCATGCCTCTTGGGCAAGATGACCAAGACTCCATTCTCCGGAACAATGGAGTGAGCAACCAACTTGTTGGAAATCATACATACTGATGTGTGCGGTCCAATGAGCATTGAGGCTCGCGGTGGCTATCGTTATGTTCTCACCCTCACTGACGACTTAAGTACATATGGGTATGTCTACTTAATGAAACACAAGTGTGGGACCTTTGAAAAGTTCAAGGACTTTCAGAATGAGGTAGAGAATCAACGTGACAGGAAAATAAAGTTCTTACGATCAGATCGTGGAGGAGAATATTTGAGTAACGAGTTTGGTATGCACCTAAGTAAATGTGGAATTGTTTCACAACTAACGCCGCCTGGAACACCTCAGCGTAATGGTGTATCCGAATGTCGTAATCACGCTCTATTGGATATGGTGCGATCTATGATGTCTCTTACTGATCTACCGCTATCATTTTGGGGTTATGCTTTAGAGACTGCGACATTCACTTTAAATAGGACACCGTCTAAATTCGTTGAGACGACACCGTTTGAAATATGGTTTGGGAAGAAACCTAAGTTGTCGTTTCTAAAAGTTTGGGGATGCGATGCTTATGTCAAGAAACTTCAATCTGAAAAGATCGAACCCTAATCAGAAAAATGTGTCTTCATAGGATACCGTAAGGAAACTATTGGGTATACCTTCTACCTCAGATCCGAAGGCAAGGTTTCCAAGAATGGATCCTTTCTGGAGAAAGAGTTTCTCTCGAAAGAAGTAAGTGGGAGGAAAGTAGAACTTGATGAGGTGATTGTACCCCCTCTTGAACCGGAAAGTAGCAGAGCACAGGAAGATGTTTCTGTGGTGCCTGCACCGACTAGAGAGGAAGTTTATGATAATTATCATGAAACTTCGGATCAGTTTACTGCTGAACTTCATAGGTCCACAAGGACACGTTTCGCACCAGAGCGGTGCGACAATCCTGTCCTGGAAATCATGTTGTTAGACAACGGTGAACCTTCGAACTATGAAGAAGCGATGGCGGGCCTGGATTCCAATAGATGGCTTGAAGCCATGAAATCCGAGATAGGATCCAAGTATGATAACAAAGAATGGACATTGGTACACTTGCCCAATGATTGGCAAACCATGGAAAAGAAATGGATCTTTAAGAAGAAGACTGACGCGGATGGAAATGTGACCATCTATAAGGCTTGGCATGTAGCTAAGGGTTATCGACAAGTTCAAGGAATTGACTACAATGAGACTTTCTCTCCCGTAGCGATGCTAAAGTCTGTCTGGATCATGTTAGCAATTGCCGCATTCTATGATTTTGAGATCTGGCAAATGGACGTCAAAACGACATTCCTTAATGGTTTCCTTAAGGAAGAATTGTATATGATGCAGCTGGAAGGTTTTGTCGATCCTAAGAATGCTGACAAGGTATGCAAGCTCCAGCGCTCCATCTATGGGCTGGTGCATGCATCTCGGAGTTGGAACATTTGTTTTGATGAAGTGATCAAAGCGTTTGGGTTCATACAGACTTATGGAGAAGGCTGTATTTACAAGAAAGTGAGTGGGAGATCTTTAGCATTTCTCATATTATATGTGGATGACATATTGTTGATGAGAAATGATATAGAACTTTTGGAAGGCATAAAGGCCTACTTGAATAAGTGTTTTTCAATGGAGGACCTTGAAGAAGCTGCTTACATATTAGGCATCAAGATCTATAGAGATAGATCAAGACGTCTCATTGGTCTTTCACAAACACATACCTTGACAAGATATTGAAGAAGTTCAATATGGATCAGTCCAAGAAGGGGTTCTTGCCTGTGTTGCAAGGTGTGAGATTGAGCAGAGCTCAATGCCCGACCACGGCAGAAGATAGAGAAAATATGAGTGTCATCCCCAATGCCTCAGTCATAGGTTCTATTATGCACTACTAAAAAAAAGGTTATTGGCGGTGCACCTATTTTGGCCATTAATGGCGCACTATAGGTGCGCCACTATTACCATGCCATTAGTATTTTTTAGTAAAGGCGCACATTTGGTGTGCCATTACTATCACAGATAGTAGTGGCGCACCTATAGTGCGCAATTACTATGCCTGGAAGTGCACCAATTTTTTTTCCTGTTACTAGTGGCGCACCTAGCAAATGGTGCGCCATTAGTAAGTTTGAAAAAAAAATTCCTGAACATTTTTTCAAAAAATTTGAAACCAATTTTTTTCTGTTACTAGTGGTGCACCTAGCAAATGGTGCGCCATTAGTAAGTTTGAATTTTTTTTTCCCATTCTTCCCCCCTCTATATCTTAAAAGCCTCGTATCTTTTATTCTGTTAGGTTTTTTGGGGATTCTAAAAATCTTCAACAAGGTTGCCCCAGTTGAATTCGGATGTAACTTTTTGGGTAGACGATTTTTCATATAAAAAACTTTTTAATCCGAGTTCGTATGCAAAAGTTATGCCCATTTTACTAAATTCCAGAGATATTTTGCAAATAAAGTCGAAATTCATATTTATAAATTTTCCCAACAACTAGACCACATATCACATGGGAAACTTATGTTCTTTTATTTTTTTTTGACATTTCCATCATTTTCTTTTATTTATTTTTAAACTGAAAAGGCGGTCCGGGGGGGTGCATTTGGTGAAATTTTGACATAGTAATGGCGCACCTTTACAAAGTGCGCCATTACTATGTGTATGACTTTGTCAAACCTTGGTGAAACTTAGTAATGGCGCACTTTGTATAGGTGCGCCATTACTAAGTTTCACATAGTACTGGCGCACCGGACACCCGGTGCGCCATTACTACTTTTGAAAAAAAAAACATCGAAAAAAATGTTAGTAGTTGCGCCCCGTGGGTGCGGTGCGCCATTAGTAGTTAAACTAGTAATGGCGCACTATACCCTGGTGTGCCGCTGCTAAGTCTGGGAAGGGGTGTGGGGCCAGGACAAAACTAGTAATGGCCCACCACACGCCAGGTGCGCCATTAGAAACTAACTATTAATGGAGCACCTATATCTGGTGCGCCACTGCTATATAGCAGTGGCGCACCACATACATGGTGCGCCATTAATGTCCATATTAGCTATAGCCATTTTTCTAGTAGTGATGTATGCCATGCTGTGTACCAGACCATGCCATGTTGTGTACCAGACCTGATGTGAACCTTGCCAAAAGTTTGGTAGGGAGGTACCAAAGTGATCCCGGAATGGAACACTAGACAACGGTCAAGAACATCCGAAGTACCTGAAAAGGACTAAGGATATGTTTCTTGTTTATGGAGCTGACGAAGAGCTCGTCATAAAGGGTTACGTCGATGCTAGCTTCGACATAGATCCAGATGACTCCAAGTCACAAACCGGATACATGTATATTTTTAATGGTGGCGCAGTCAGCTGGTGCAGTTGCAAGCAAAGCGTCGTGGAAGCATCTACATGTGAAGCAGAGTACATAGCTGCTTTCGAAGAAGCACGGGAAGGAGTCTGGATGAAGGAGTTCATCACCGACCTAGAGTTATTCCGAACGCGTCGCGCCCGATGACTCTCTTCTGTGACAACACTGGAGCTATTGCCATTGCTAAGGAGCCCAGGTTTCACAAGATGACCAAGCACATCAAGCGCCGTTTCAACTCCATTCATGGTTATATTCAAGATGGAGACATAGATATTTGTAAAGTACATACGGATCTGAATGTCACAGATCCATTGACTAAACCTCTTCCACGAGCAAAAAATGATCAGCACCAGAAATCTATGGGTGTGATGTCTACTACACAACCTTCTTCTTGTAGACGTTCTTGGGCCTCCAAGTGTAGAGGTTTGTAGGACAATAGCAAATTTCCCTCAAGTGGATGACCTAAGGTTTATCAATCTGTGGGAGGCATAAGATGAAGTGGTCTCTCTCAAACAACCCTGCAACCAAATAACGAAGAGTCTCTTGTGTCCCCAACACACCCAATACAAAGATAAATTGTATAGGTGCACTAGATCGGCGAAGAGATGGTGATACAAGTGCAATATGGATGGTAGATATAGGTTTTTGTAATCTGAAAATATAAAAACAGCAAGGTAAATAATGATAAAAGTGAGTACAAACGGTATTGCAATGCTTCGAAACAAGGCCTAGGGTTCATACTTTCACTAGTGCAAGTTCTCTCAACAATAATAACATAACTGGATCATATAACTATCCCTCAACACACAACAAAGAGTCACTCCAAAGTCACTAATAGCAGAGAACAAATGAATAGATTATTGTAGGGTAAGAAACCACCTCAAAGTTATTCCTTCTGATCGATCTATTCAAGAGTCCGTAGTAAAATAACACGAACCTATTCTTTCCGTTCGATCTATCCTAGAGTTCGTACTAGAATAACACCTTAAGACACACATCAACCAAAACCCTAATGTCACCTAGATACTCCAATGTCACCTCAAGTATCCGTGGGTATGACTATACGATATGCATCACACGATCTCATATTCATCTATTCAACCAACACAAAGAACTTCAAAGAGTGCCCCAAAGTTTCTACCGAAGAGTCAAGACGAAAACGTGTGCCAACCCCTATGCATAAGTTCACAAGGTCACTGAACCCGCAAGTTGACCACCAAAACATACATCAAGTAGATCATGTGAATATCCCATTGTCACCATAGATAAGCACATGCAAGACATACATCAAGTGTTCTCAAATCCTTAAAGACTCAATCTGATAAGATAGCTTGAAATGGAAAACTCAATCCATTACAAGAAGGTAGCAGGGGAGAAACATCATAAGATCCAACTATAATAGCAAAGCTCGTGATACATCAAGATCGTGCCAAATCAAGAACACGAGAGAGAGAGGTCAAACACATAGCTACTGGTACATACCCTCAGCCCCGAGGGTGAACTACTCCCTCCCAGTCATGGAGAGCGCCGAGATGATGAAGATGGCCACCGATGATGGATCCCCCTCCGGCAGGGTGCCGGAACAGGGTCTCGATTGGTTTTTGGTGGCTACAGAGGCTTGCGGCGATGGAACTCCCGATCTAGGTTATGTTCTGGAAGTTTGGGTATATATAAGAGGTGTTGGAGTCGGGAACAAGTCAGGGGGGTCCATGAGGTGGCCATGATACGTCTCCAATGTATCTACTTTTCCAAACCCTTTTGCCCTTGTTTTGGACTCTAACTTGCATGATTTGAATGGAACTAACCCGGAGTGACGCTGTTTTCAGCAGAATTGCCATGGTGTTGTTTTTGTGCAGAAATAAAAAAGTTCTCGGAATGACCTGAAAATCCACGGAGAATTATTTCGGAAAATATAAAAAATATCTGCAAGAAGATCCAGACTAGGGGGGCCACACCCTGTCCACGAGGGTGGGCCCCTCCCTAGGGCGCGCCCCCTGCCTCTTGGGCCCCCTGGTGCTCCACCGACGTATGCCCAGATCCTATATATTCACTTTCGTGGAGAAAAAATCAAGGAGAAAGAATTATCGTGTTTTACGAGACGGAACCGCCGCCAAGCCCTAATCTCTCTCGGGAGGGCTGATCTGGAGTCCGTTCGGGGCTCCGGAGAGTGAAGATCGTCGCCATCATCATCATCAACCTTCCTCCATCACCAATTCTATGATGCTCACCGCCGTGCGTGAGTAATTCCATCGTAGGCTTGCTGGACGGTGATGGGTTGGATGGGATCTATCATGTAATCGAGCTAGTTTTGTTAGGGTTTGATCCCTAGTATCCACTACGTTCTGAGATTGATGTTGCTATGACTTTGCTATGCTTAATGCTTGTCACTAGGGCTCCTAGTGCCATGATTTCAGATCTGAACCTATTATGTTTTCATGAATATATGTGCGTTCTTGATCCTATCTTGCAAGTCTATAGACACCTACTATGTGTTATAATCCGGCAACCCTGAAGTGACAATAATCAGGACCACACCCGGTGATGTCCATAGTTTGAGGAGTTCATGTATTCACTATGTGTTAATTCTTTGGTCCGGTACTCTATTAAAAGGAGGCCTTAATATCCCTTAGTTTCCAATAGGACCCCGCTGCCACGGGAGGGTAGGACAAAAGATGTCATGCAAGTTCTTTTCCATAAGCACGTATGACTATATTTGGAATACATGCCTACATTGCATTGATGAACTGGAGCTAGTTCTGTGTCACCCTAGGATATAACTTCTACATGATGAATTGCATCCGACATAATTTCCCATCATCGATCCAATGCCTACGAGCTTTTCATGTATTGCTTGTTGCTTATTTACTTTTCCGTTGCTACTATCACAAAAACTACAAAAACACTATCGTTATTTTTATCGCCCCTACCGCCACTATCATATTACTTTGCTACTAAACTATCTTGCTGCAGATACTAAGTTTCCAGGTGTGGTTGAATTGACAACTCAGCTTCTAATACTTAAGAGTATCCTTTAGCTCCCCTTGTGTCGAATCAATAAATTTGGGTTGAGTACTTTACCCTCGAAAACTGTTGCGACCCCCTACACTTGTGCGTTAGCAAGACTATTTTCTGGCGCCGTTGCCGGGGAGCATAGCTCTATTCTATAAGTCACTTGGGATTTATATCTGTTGAACACTATGAAGAATTTGAAGGATTCAAAAACCAAGATCTTACCCTCAACTACGAGGGGGGGGGGTAAGGAACTGCCATCTAGCTCTGCACTTGATTGTCCTTCTGTTATGAGTAAATTTGCGACACTTACTCATGCTATTGAATCTGATATGTCGTACGTTCTTGATGATGCCACTTCTGCTATGTATGATGAAACTACTTCTATGCTTGATAATACTGTGCCACTAGGTGAATTTCTAGATGAATAAATTGCTAAGGTTAGGGAGAATGCAAATATTGAAACTGATGATATTTATGAAAGTGATGATGAAGCTTCTCCCAATAGATATGAATTGCATGTTGTTCCTGAGGGTTATGTTATGGATGAAGAAACTGCTAGACACTTTCTTGCTTGCAACGATAGATATGATCTTAAGAAATTATTAGCCAAGCTGAAAGAAAAGTCCTTGAATGCTAGAATGAAACATGACCCTGCTTTCGCTACTTCACCTATATGTGTTACTGATAAGGATTATGAATTCTCTGTTGATCCTGAGTTAATTACTTTGGTTGAATCTGATCCTTTCCATGGCTATGAATCTGAACTATTGTGGCACATCTTACTAAGTTGAATGATATAGCCACCCTGTTTACCAACGATGAAAAGATTCGTTACTACTATATCCTTAAGCTATTTCCTTTCTCGTTAAAGGGTGATGCTAAGACTTGGTTTAATTCTCTTGATCCTGGTTGTGTGTGTAGTCCCTAGGATATGATGTATTACTTCTCTGCTCAATATTTTCCCGCTCATAAGAAACAAGCTGCCATACGTTAAATTTATAACTTTGTGCAAATTGAAGAAGAGAGTCTCCCACAAGCTTGGGGGAGGCTTCTCCAATTACTTAATGCTTTGCCCGATCATCCTCTTGAGATGCATGATATACTTGATGTCTTTTATAATGGACTAACCGATGCTTCCAGAGACCACCTGGATAGTTGTGCTGGTTGTGTTTTCAGGAAAAGAACAGTTGATCAAGCTGAATTACTATTGAATAATATGTTGGCTAATGAAAATAATTGGACACTTCCTGAACTAGCCCCTAAGCCAACTCCGAAGAAAAGAGGTGTTCTATTCCTCAGTCCTGAAAATATGCAAGAGGCAAAGAAATCTATGAAAGAAAAAGGTATTAAAGCTGAAGATGTTAAGAATTTACCACCTATTGAAGAAATACATGGTCTTGATAACCCAACACAGGTAGTAAAGGTAAATTCTCTTTATAGATTTGATGAAGGTGATATTCCTCTTTATAAGTCTGATAGCCAATGATTAGATGAGTTTGATAATTTTATTGTGAAACAAGAAAACTTCAATGCTTATGTTGGTAGACAATTGCAACACAATGCTTATATGATTGAATGCTTGAGTGATTATCTCTCTAGAGCTAAAGGTGAACTGAAACTTATTAGTAAACATGCTTCCATGGTCACCACTCAAGTAGAATAAGTACTTAAGGCTCAGAATGATTTGCTCAATGAATTAAATGGTAAGAATAATGACTATGCTGTTAGAGTTGCTACTAGAGGGGGTAAAATGACTTAGGAACCTTTGTATCCTGAAGGCCACCCTAAGAGGATTGAGTAAGATTCTTAGAGAGCTAATTTAGATGCACCTAGTTCTTCTAAGAAGAAGAAAAAGAAAAATGATAGGACTTTTGCAAGCTTCTAGTGAACCTGTAGCTGACACGCCCGAGAATCCCAATAATATATCTGTTTCTGATGATGAGACACAATCTGGTAATGAACATGAACCTAGTGATAATATTAATGATGATGTTCATGATGATGCTCAACCTAGTAATGCTAATGATGTAGAGATTGAACCTGCTGTTGATCTAGATAACCCACAATCAAAGAATCAACGATATGATAAGAGATACTTTGTTGCTAGGAAGCACGGTAGGGAAAGAGAAACATGGGTTCAGAAACCCATGCCTTTTCCTCTGAAACCATCCAAGAAAAAGGATGATGAGGATTTTGAGCGCTTTGCTGAAATGATTAGACCTATCTTTTTGCGGATGCATTTGACTGATGTGCCTACAACAAACCCTTATCCTAAGTATATGAAGGATATTATTACCAACAAAAGAAAGATACCTGAACTAGAAATTTCCACCATGCTTGCCAATTACACTTTCGAAGGTGGAATACCTAAGAAACTATGAGATCCATGAGTACCTAGTATACCTTGCTCCATTAAGAAAAACTATGTAACAAGGAGATCCAGGAGTACCTACTATACCTTGCTCCATTAAGAAAAACTATGTTAAAACTGCTTTATGTGATCTTGGAGCCGGTGTTAGTGTTATGCCTCTCTCTTTATATCATAGACTTGACTTGAGTAAGTTGACACCTACTGAAATATCTTTGCAAATGGCTGATAAATCAACAGCTATACCTGTCGGTATTTGTGAGGATGTGCCTGTTGTAGTTGCAAATGTTACTATTCTAACAGACTTTGTTATACTTGATACTCCCGAGGACGATAGCATGTCTATTATCCTTGGTAGACCCTTTTTGAATATTACCGGGGCTGTTATTGATTGCACCAAAGGCAATGTCACTTTTCATGTCAATGGTAATGAGCATACGGTACACTTTTCGAGGAAACAACCTAAGGTCCACAGTATCAATTATATTGGAAAAAATTCAACTATCGCTATTGGAGGTTTTGAATTTCCTCTTCCTACTATCAAGAAGACATATGACATTCTTATTGTTGGGGACATACATATCCCCATTGAGGTAACCTAGTGCTATTCAAAAATTCTCCGATTTCATGTTATTCGGAAATAATTTATTAACAAGACCTCATCAACCTTGTTAATGGATTCCTTTTGATGAGGATGGTATATGTAAATCTAGATAGCGCCACCTTCTGTACCCTCCTTTTACTTTCTGTTAATTAGGATAAATAAAGCAAAAATAGTATTTTCTGTCTGTTTCCAGACTTATCAGTGTAATAAAAAAATACCCCGAAAATAAAATTTCTCCATATGCCCTGAAAATGAAATATGATTTTTTCTGGAATATTTGAGAAAATATGGCATAAAACACACAGCGAGGGGAGCCAGCACCTGGCCACAAGGGTCCAGGGCGCGCCCCCCTGCTAGGGCGCGCCGCCCTACCTTGTGGGCCCCAGCTGCCCCCCCCCTCCACTTATTCCTGCACCCACACTCTTCTTCTTCCACCCAAAAAAATCACCAACCAGCTCAAACCCGAGTTCTAGCTCATCTTGCTGCCATTTTCGATCTCCTTGCTCAAAGCACCATTCACCAAACTGTTTGGGGAGATTGTTCCTTGGTATGTGACTCCTCCATTGGTCCAATTTTTTTTTTTTCTAGTGCTCTATTTATTGCAAATTTATGCTACTGTGGTGACCTTGTTCTTGAGCTTGCATGTCAAATTTTCTTGGTCCCAAGTAGTTCTAATGCATGATATAGTCTCTAGGCACTAGTAGGAGTTGTTGCTATCAATCTTGTTGAGTTTGGTTAACTTTTATTTTGAGTTACTAAAAATTTCCGAAATTTTCAGAATAGGAAAATGATAAAGAGATTGTTGAGGGGCTCCTCCAGTAAGAGCTCAGAGGAGAAGAAGAAAGAAGAAAATAAGAAGCCCAAATATAATCTTCCTCGCATGGCAGAAGTTCGGCCGTGTGAATGGCCTTGTAATGATTTTATGATGTCCGTCGGGATTTACGAAGACTTTTATTGGTTGGCAAACAATGCAGGCCTCGCCGGCTTCCTCCACGACCAGCGTGAACAGTATCTCTTACTCACCAATATTTTCACGCAAAGTTTTCATCTTCATGCTAAGAAAACACCACCTACGGTGGAGTTTCGTTTATATGATGTGATTGAGGAGATATCACTCTTAGAATTTTGTGAAATATGTAAGATACCCTTTGGAGGTAGACTTGATGAACCATGTCGTGAAGACGTTGAAGGGTTCATTGACATGATAGATGTAGGGGAAACTAGACAAGTTTCTGGGGCAATAATCACTAGTATACACTTCCCTGTTCTGCGCTACTTTTCTTTATTTGCCAGTAGATGTTTAATTGGTCGCAGGAACAATGGGAATCTTAGTGCCCCTGATATTGTCATCTTACACCATGCTTTGTTTCAAGACACAACTTTTAGCTTGGGCGCCGTCGTTGCTAAACGACTGAGTCTGAACCGCTCAAAGGGGCCCGTCTTTGGAGGCATATTTGCTTCTCGCCTTGCTGAATATTTTAGAATACCTATTAGGCATCATGAGAAGGAAGAAAAATTGCTTGCCCCTGTTTATCTAGACTACAAGAGAATGGTAGCTCATGATTTTATTGTTAAAGACAAGAATAGGTTGCTTAATTATAAATTAAGGTTTGATGAAATATACTTTGAAATTGTTACCTTGCCTGCAACATCTTTGTTTACGTGTCCACAGGCATATACCTCATTACATCAGATGCCTTCTACAAGTACCAAGGCTAGGCACAAGCTTCGGAGCCTGAGCCGGAGCCACCACCTGATCCTTACCGTCAGTCTGTTTATGGGTGGGATCTGGATGAGCTCGCCGACCAGTGGCACCCAGAGGATACATCTCAGTACACTGGAGGGAGTAGCTTTGATCCATGGCCATAGACCAACTTAGGCCAAAAGCCTAAGCTTGGAGGAGTACGTGTTTCTCACCGACTTTACATTCATGTTCACACTTATTCCAGTTGTCGGTGCTCACATTCTTTCACTGTACCATCCATGTTTAGTTTTAATTTCTTTTTCTTAGCTTTTTTCTTGTGTGTTAGAAAAAAACCAGAAAAACAAAAAAATATTAGTTGTAGCTTCTAGCTAGTTTACTTTCCTTGTAGTAGTAATTAAAAGAAAACCCAAAAAGATTTCATGTTCTTCTTTTGCTTGTTGGGAGCTTTCCCGTGTAAATAGTTTCTTTTCTTTTCTCTGGGGGTCAAGAGTAGAAGACCATGATTTAAAATGCTTAGTGGCTCTCATATGCTATATTGTTGATTTAACCTTGAGCCATATTACCTTGTCCGCTCTCTTGTATTAAATGTCTGTAGATTCCAGCTTAGTCCAATGCACGCGCACTATTATTATTTTCCACACCGTTTGGTCATGCGAGTGAAAGGCAATAAGGATGACATATGATGAACTAACTGAGATGAGAAAAGCTGGTATGAACTCGACCCCTCTTGTTTTTGTAAATATGATAGTTCATCATTCCTGACTCAGCTTGTTATGAATGCAGCATGCTTGCAATGACAATTAGAGATCATAGCTGCTTATGCCATGCTTAATTCGCTGAGAGTTTATAATGGTCTATCTTGCTTGCCAACATGATATTAAAATGGTTGTGATGTGGTATGATGGGGTGGTATCTTCCTTTGAATGATTCAAGTGGTCTGACTTGGCACATGTTCACGCATGTAGTTGAAACAAATCAACATAGCCTCCACGATATTTATGTTCATGGTGATTTATATCCTACTCATGCTTGCATTCATTTTGGATTAATTTTAATGCATGTTCATGACCGTTGCTGCTCTCTAGCTGGTCGCTTCCCAGTCTCTTTCTAGCCTTCACCTGTACTAAGCGGGAATACTGCTTGTGCATCCACTTCCATAAACCCCAAAGTTATTCCACACGAGTCCACTATACCTTCCTATATGCAATATTTACATGCCGTTCCAAGTAAATTTGTATGTGCCAAACTCTAAACCTTCAAATGAAATTCTGTTTTGTATGCTCGAACAGCTCATGTATCAACTAGCGATGTCTATATCTTCCATGCTAGGTGGGTTATTCTCACGATGAGTAGACTCCGCTCATCATTCATGAGAAAATGGCTGGTAACCGGGATGCCCATTCCCATGCTCAAAATCATAATATTTAAACAAAACTCCCCCAGGGCCGTTGCTTGTTTGGACGGTACCCCGTGGATTCGAATGGCCGTGGAGTGTGCTTGTTGGTGGTTGGGGGAGTATAAACTTTACCATTCTGTTTGGGAACCGCCTATAATGTGCATAGCATGAGAGATATCGAGATTCTTGGTTGTTATGTTGACAATGAAAGTATACCGATCAAAATGTTATTCATCTCTATTTAAAAATCGAGCTCTGGCACCTCTACAAATCCCTGCTTCCCTCTGCGAAGGGCCTATCTATTTACTTTTATGCAGAGTCATCATCCTCTTATCCAAGAGCACCAGTAGGAGAGCACCTCTGTTATTTGCATGTATTACTATTAATTTGCATTGAGTATGATCATGACTGGATCTCTTTTACCATGAATTACAATGTCTAGGCAATCCTTGATCTTTAAAGGTGCTCTGCATTTATGTTTTGCGATCTTAGAAAGGGCTAGCGAGATACCATCTTGTTATATCATATCATGATTATTTTGAGAAAGTGTTGTCATCCGAGGTTTATTAATATAGCTTGCTAGTTGATTTTGCCATTGATGTGAGTAGTCTTGAGACCTGAAAGTTATTGTGAATGTGGTTAGTTCATGATCTTGTTGAAAACTTGAATGATGGCTTACATATTTACAACAACAAGAGCAAACAGAGTTTGTCAAAGTTTTTCTTTATCACTTTCAGTTTATCAACTGAATTGCTTGAGGGCAAGCAAAGGTTTAAGCTTGGGGGAGTTGGTACGTCTCCAACGTATCTACTTTTCCAAACCCTTTTGCCCTTGTTTTGGACTCTAATTTGCATGATTTGAATGGAACTAACCCGGACTGACATTGTTTTCAGCAGAATTGCCATGGTATTGATTTTGTGCAGAAATAAAAAGTTCTTGGAATGACCTGAAAATCCACGGAGAATTATTTCGGAAAATATAAAAAATATGTGCAAGAAGATCCAGACCAGGGGCCCACACCCTGTCCATGAGGATGGGGGCGCCCCCCCCCTAGGGTGCGCCCCCTGCCTCGTGGGCCCCCTGGTGCTCCATCGACGTATCCCCAGATCCTATATATTCACCTTCAGGGAGAAAAAAATCATGGAGAAAGAATTATCGCGTTTTATGAGACGGAGCAGCCGTCAAGCCCTTATCTCTCTCGGGAGGGCTGATCTGGAGTCCGTTTGGGGCTCCGGAGAGTGGAGATCATCGCCATCATCATCATCAGCCTTCCTACATCACCAATTCCATGATGCTCACCGCCGTGCGTGAGTAATTCCATCGTGGGCTTGCTGGACGGTGATGGGTTGGATGGGATCTATCATGTAATCGAGTTAGTTTTGTTAGGGTTTGATCCCTAGTATCCACTATGTTCTGAGATTGATGTTGCTATGACTTTGCTATGCTTAATGCTTGTCACTTGGGCGCGAGTGCCATGATTTCGGATCTGAACCTATTATGTTTTCATGAATATATGTGTGTTCTTGATCCTATCTTGCAAGTCTATAGTCACCTACTATGTGTTATGATCCGGCAACCCCGAAGTGACAATAATCGGGGCCACTCCTAGTGATGACCACAGTTTGAGGATTTCATGTATTCACTATGTGTTAATGCTTTGGTCCGGTACTCTATTAAAAGGAGGCCTTAATATCCCTTAGTTTCCAATAGGACCCCGCTGCCACGGGAGGGTAGGACAAAAGATGTCATTCATGTTCTTTTCCATAAGCATGTATGACTATATTCGGAATGCATGCCTACATTGCATTGATGAACTGGAGCTAGTTCTGTGTCACCCTAGGTTATAACTTCTACATGATGAATTGCATCCGATATAATTTCCCATCACCGATCCAATGCCTACGAGCTTTTCATATATTTCTTGTTGCTTATTTACTTTTCCGTTGCTACTATCACAAAAACTACAAAAACACTATCGTTATTTTTATTGCTGCTACTGCCACTATCATATTACTTTGCTACCAAACTATCTTGCTGCAGATACTAAGTTTCTAGGTGTGGTTGAATTGACAACTCAGCTGCTAATACTTAAGAGTATTCTTTGGCTCCCCTTGTGTCGAATCAAAAATTTGGGTTGAATACTTTACCCTCAAAAACTGTTGTGATCCCGTACACTTGTGGGTTATCAGGCCACGAGATAGGGGGCGCGCCCAGGGGGTAGGGCGTGCCCCGCACCCTCGTGGTGGCCTCGGGACTCTTCGGGTCCACCTCCGGTACTCCGTGGGCTTCTTCTAGTCCAAAAACAATCTCCGTAAAATTTTAGGTCAATTGGACTCCATTTGGTATTCCTTTTCCGCGATACTCAAAAACAAGGAAAAACATAAACTGGCACTGTGCTCTAAGTTAATAGGTTAGCCCCAAAAATCATACAAAAGTATATATTAAAGCCCATTAAACATCCAAAACAGATAATATAATAGCATGGAACAATAAAAAATTATAGATACATTGGAGACGTATCAATCATCCCCAAGCTTAATTCATGCTCGTCCTCGAGTACGTAAATGATAAAAACATATTTTTTTGATGTGGAATGCTACCTAACATATTTATCAATGCAATTTTCTTTATTGTGGCATGAATGTTCAGATCTGAAAGATTCAAGACAAATGTTTAATACTGACATAAAAATAATAATACTTCAAGCATACTAACAAAGTAATCATGTCTTCTCAGAATAACATGGCCAAAGAAAGCTATCCCTACAAAATCATATAGTCTGGCTATGCTCTATCTTCATCACACAAAATATTTAAATCATGCACAACCCCGGTTTCAGCCAAGCAATTGTTTCATACTTTGGTATTCTCAAACTTTTTCAACTTTCACGCAATACATGAGCGTGAGCCATGGACATAACACTATAGTGGAACGGAATGGTGGTTGTGGAGAAGACAAAAAGGGAGAAGATAATCTCACATCAACTAGGCGTATCAACGGGCTATGGAGATGCCCATCAATAGATATCAATGTGAGTGAGTAGGGATTGCCATGCAACAGATGCACTAGAGCTATACGTTTATGAAAGCTCAAAAAGAAACTAAGTGGGTGTGCATCCAACTTGCTTGCTCACGAAGACCTAGGGCACTTTGAGGAAGCCCATTATTGGAATATACAAGCCAAGTTCTATAATGAAAAATTCCCACTAGTATATTGAAGTGACAACATAGGAGACTCTCAATCATGAAGATCATGGTGCTACTTTGAAGCACAAGTGTGGTAAAAGGATAGTAGCATTGCCCCTTCTCTCTTTTTCTCTCAATTTTTTTATTTGGGCCTTTTCACTTTTTTATGACATTTTTTTCTTTTTCTTTTCGTCTGGAGTCTCATCCCGACTTGTGGGGGAATCATAGTCTCCATCATCCTTTCCTCACTGGGACAATGCTCCAATAATGAAGATCATCACACTTTTATTTACTTACAACTCAAGAATTACAACTCGATGCTTAGAACAAAATATTGCTCTATGTGAATGCCTCCAGCGATGTACCGGGATGTGCAATGAATCAAGAGTGACATGTATGAAAAAATTATGTATGGTGGCTTTGCCACAAATACAATGTCAACTACATGATCATGCAAGGCAATATGACAATGATGGAGCATGTCATAATAAACGCAACGGTGGAAAATGCATGGCAATATATCTCGGAATGGCTATGGAAATGCCATAATAGGTAGGTATGGTGGCTGTTTTGAGGAAGGTATATGGTGGGTGTATGGTACCGCCGAAAGTTGCGCGGCACTAGAGAGGCTAGCAATTGTGGAAGGGTGAGAGTGCGTATGATCCATGGACTCAACATTGGTCATAAAGAACTCACATACTTATTGTAAAAATCTACAAGTCATCAAAAGTCAAGCACTAGATGCATGCTCCTAGGGGAAGGGTTGGTAGGAGTTAACCATCGCGCGATCCCGATCTCCACACAAAGGAAGACAATCAAAGAAATAGCTCATGCTTCATATTTGTTACACAACGGTTACCATATGTGCATGCTACATGACTTGCAAACCTCAACACAAGTATTCCTCAAATTCACAACTACTCCACTAGCATGAATCTAATATCACCATCTTCAAATCTCAAAACAATCATAAGGAATCAAACTTCTCTTAGTATTCAATGCACTTTATATGAAAGTTTTTATTATATCCCTCTTGGATGCCCATCATATTAGGATTAAATTTATAACCAAAGCAAATTACCATGCTGTTTAACACTCTCAGAATAATATAAGTGAAGCATGAGAGTTCATCAATTTCTTAAAAATAAAACCATCATCGTGCTCTACAAGATATAAGTGAAGCACTAGAGCAAATGCCAAACTACTCCAAAAGATATAAGTCAAGATCAATGAGTACTTGAATAATTATGTAACTATGTGAAGACTCTCTAACATTGAATAATTTCAGACCTTGGGATATTATTCAAATAGAAATCAAAACAAAATAAAACAAAATTACGCTCCAAGCGAAACACATATCATGTGGTGAATAAAAATATAGCTCCAAGTAAAGTTACCGATGAACGAAGACAAAAGAGGGGATGCCTTCCCGGGGCATCCCCAAGCTTAGGCTCTTGGTTGTCCTTGAATATTACCTTGGGGTGCCTTGGTCATCCCCAAGCTTAGGCTCTTGCCACTCTTTATTCCATAGTCCATCAAATCTTACCCAAGAACTTGAAAACTTCACAACAAATAACTCAATAGAAAACTCATAAGCACCGTTGGTATAAGAAAAGAAAATCACCACTTAGGTACTGTTGTGAACTCATTCTAAATTCACATTGGTGTAATATCTACTGTATTCCAACTTCTCATGGTTCTTACCCTCCGATACTACTCATAGATTCATCAAAATAAGCAAACAACACATAGAAAACAGAATCTGTCAAAAACAGAACAGTCTGTAGTAATCTGTAACTTTCGAATACTTCTGTAATTCACAAAATTCTAAAATAAATTGTTGGACGTGAGGAATTTGTCTATCAATCATCTGCAAAAATAATTAACCTAAAATCACTCTCCATTAAAAAATGGCAGCTAATCTCGTGAGCGTAAAGTTTCTATTTTGTTACAGCAAGATCACATTAACTTTCTCCCAAGTCTTCCCAAAGGTTCTACTTGGCACAAACACTAATTAAAACATAAAACCACATCTAGACAGAAGCTATATGAATTGTTTATTACTAAACAGAAGCAAAAGGAAAAGAAAAAAATTGGGTTGCCTCCGAACAAGCGCTATTGTTTAACGCCCCTAGCTAGGCATAATGATTTCAATGATGCTCACATAAAAGATAAGAATTGAAAGATAGCGGGAGCATCATGAAGAATATGACTAGCACATTTAAGTCTAACCCACTTCCTATGCATAGGTATTTTGTGAGCAAACAACTTATGGGAACGATAATTAACTAGTATAGGAAGGCAAAGCAAGCATAACTTCAAGATTTTAAGCACATAGAGAGGAAACTTGATATTATTGTAACTCCTACAAGCATATATTCCTCCCTAATAATAATTTTCAGTAGCATCATGAATGAATTCAACAATATAACCATCACATAAAGCATTCTTTTCATGATCTACAAGCATAGAAAATTTACTACTCTCCACATAAGCAAATTTCTTCTCATGAATAGTAGTGGGAGCAAACTCAACAAAATAATTGTCATGTGAGGCATAATCCAATTGAAAACTAAAATCACGATGACAAGTTTCATGGCTATCATCATTCTTAATAGCATACAAGTCATCATAATAATCATCATAGATAGCAACTTTGTTCTCATAATCAATTGGAACCTGTTTCGAAATAGTGGATTCATCACTAAATAAAGTGATGACCTCTCCAAATCCACTTTCATCAATATAATCATCACGAATAGGAGACATGCTATCATCAAAATAAGTATGCTCATCAAAAATTTGGGGACAAAAAATATCATATTCATCAAACATAGCATCCCCAAGCTTGTGGCTTTGCATATCATTAACATCATGGATATTCAAAGGATTCACACTAACAACATTGCAATCATGCTCACCATTCAAGTATTTAGTGCCAAACATTTTAATGCATTCTTCTTCTAGTAATTGGGCACAATTTTCCTTTCCATCATTTTCACGAAAGATATTAAAAAGATGAAGCATATTAGGTACCCTAATTTCCATTTTTTGGTAGTTTTCTTTTTTATAAACTAAACTAGTGATAAAACAAGAAACTAAAAGATTCAATTGCAAGATCTAAAAATATACCATCAAGCACTCACCTCCCCGGAAAGAGCTTCGTTGACGGGATGTGAATGCCGCTTACCTAGCCTCTCTGGCAACGGCGCCAGAACAGAGCTTAATGTCTACTACACAACCTTCTTCTTGTAGATGTTGTTGGGCCTCCAAGTGCAGAGGTTTGTGGGACAGTAGCAAATTTCCCTCAAGTGGATAACCTAAGGTTTATCAATCCATAGGCGTAGGATGAAGATGGTCTCTCTCAAACAACCCTGCAACCAAATAACAAAGAGTCTCTTGTGTCCCCAACACACCCAATACAATGGTAAATTGTATAGGTGCACTAGTTCGGCGAAGAGATGGTGATACAAGTGCAATATGGATAGTAGATATAGGTTTTTGTAATCTGAAAATATAAAAACAGCAAGGTAACTAATGATAAAAGTGAGTACAAACGGTATTGCAATGCTTCGAAGCAAGGCCTAGGGTTCATACTTTCACTAGTGCAAGTTCTCTCAACAATAATAACATAACTGGATCATATAACTATCCCTCGGCATGCAACAAAGAGTCACTCCAAAGTCACTAATAGCGGAGAACAAACGAAGAGATTATTGTAGGGTATGAAACCACCTCAAAGTTATTCTTTCTGATCGATCTATTCAAGAGTCTGTAGCAAAATAACACGAAGCTATTCTTTCCGTTCGATCTATCCTAGAGTTCGTACTAGAATAACACCTTAAGACACACATCAACCAAAACCCTAATGTCACCTAGATACTCTAATGTCACCTCAAGTATCCGTGGGTATGATTATACGATATGCATCCCACAATCTCGTATTCATCTATTCAACAAACACAAAGAACTTCAAAGAGTGCCCCAAAGTTTCTACCGGAGAGTCAAGACGAAAACGTGTGCCAACCCCTATGCATAAGTTCACAAGGTCACTGAACCCGCAAGTTGATCACCAAAACATACACCAAGTAGATCACGTGAATATCCCATTGTCTCCACAGATAAGCACATGCAAGACATCCATTAAGTGTTCTCCAATCCTTAAAGACTCAATCCGATAAGATAACTTCAAAGGGAAAACTCAATCCATTACAAGAAGGTAGAGGGGGAGAAACATCATAAGATCCAACTATAATAGAAAAGCTCACGATACATCAAAATTGTGCCAAACCAAGAACACGAGAGAGAGAGAGAGAGAGAGAGAGAGAGAGAGATAGATAGATCAAACACATAGCTACTGGTACATACCCTCAGCCCCGAGGGTGAATGATACGTCTCCAACGTATCTATAATTTTTTATTGTTCCATGCTATTATTTATGAAGTCCTGGATGTTTAATGGGATTTATCATTCACTTTTATATCATTTTTAGGACTAGCCTACTAACCCAAAGGCCCAGTCCAGATTGTTGTTTTTTGCCTATTTCAGAGTTTTGCAGAAAAAGAATATCAAAAGGAGTCCAAACGGAATGAAACCTTCGCGAGAGATATTTTTGGAGAAAATCACGGACGGGAAACTTCAGGGCCAAGTCAGGGGACAGAGGGGCTGCCCTCGAGGGTGAGGGGCGCGCCCCCTTCCCAGGGCGCGCCCCTGCCTCGAGGCTGCCTCGTGTGGACCCCGGTGCCCTCCTTCTTCCTATATATATCCACGTACCACAGAAACTCCATACACAAAGAAAAAACCCTAATTCCACCGTTGTAGCTTCTGTTTCCGTGGAGATCCCATCTTGGAGCCTGTTCCGGTAGGGGGATCCATCACGGAGGCCTTCATCATCATCATCATCGCCCTCACCATTAGTTGTGAGTAGTTTACCATAGACCTTCGGGTCCATAGCTCGTATCTAGATGGCTTCTTCTTCTCTCTCTGGATCTCAATACAAAGTTCTCCTCGGTCTTCGAGGAGATCTATTCGATGTAATCTCTTTTTGCGGTGTGTTTGTCGAGATCCGATGAATTGTGAGTTTATGATCAAGGTTATCTATGAAAGATATTTGGTTCTTCTCTGAACTTTTTATGGGTGCTCATAATATCCTTGCAAGTCTCTTCGAATTATTGGTTTGGTTTGGCCTACTACATCTATAGTTATTGCAATGGGAGAAGTGCTTGGCTTTGGGTTCAATCTTGCGGTGTCCTTTCCCAGTGACAGTAGGGGCAGCAAGGCACGTACTGTATTGTTGCCATCGAGGATAAAAAGATGGGGTTTTCATCATATTGCTTGAGTTTATCCCTCTACATCATGTCATCTTGCTTGAGGCGTTACTCTGTTCATATGAACTCAATACACTAGATGCATGGTGGATAGCGGTCGATGTGTGGAGTAATAGTAGTAGATGCAGGCAGGAGTCGGTCTACTTGTCTCAGACGTGATGCCTATATACAATGATCATGCCTAGATAGCCTCATAATTATTCACCTTCTATCAATTGCTCGACAGTAATTTGTTTACCCGCCGTTGTAAGGGCACTTTTCTCCCTAATGGTTTTGGTGATTGATGACAATACTCTTGCGGACTAATCGTGTGCTGTAAGCTCATACAGGTATATCTCTCCTATGGCACAAGACGATTGTTTGCCCCTCGGATCCCATGAAGGACGGTGTTTTCTTTTTGCTCCCTGTAGGTGGCATTGAGTAATAGGAAAGCCGTACTATTAAGAGGGGGTCCGCGTCGGAAAGGTTTGGGTAGAATCAACACGTACACATCCTTCTCCTCCATTTCCTTTCCTTGCTTCTCTGGAGGTCCAACCGGTCTTTCTTTCGTTGTGGCAATTCTGTGGCTTCTGTACTGATCTTCTGCCAAGCATGCGGTAGTACCGCTCTGCCAAGCGGTAGTACCGCACAGGTACACGGTAGTACCGCTTGCCGACACGGTAGTACCGCTCCCGCGGTAGTACCGCGTCCCCATGCGGTAGTACCGTGTATCTGGGCCAGGCGCTGAAGTCTAAGTATGAGAAGTGGATGCGGAAGTAATTTTTTACTTCCGCATACCGTGCGGTAGTACCGCTTAGCCTAAGCGGTAGTACCGCTTAGCTGATGCGGTAGTACCGTGTCGCATTTTGCTACTTCCGTTTTCCCCTGCGGATGTAGCCACGGATGTAATTTATTTCATCCGTGGCTGTATCAGGTCTCGAGTTTTTGCCTTGGCGGTAGTACCTCTTGCCAAGCGGTAGTACCGCTCAGCCAGCGGTAGTACCGCACATGAGTTGCGGTACTACCGCTCGCTGCGGGCTGAAACCTCAAGTAACGGTTGGATTTGCTCCCCCACTATATATAGGGGGTCTTCTTCTCCAAGGAGACTCACCTCTTCCCCCACCACTCCATTGTTGCTCCAAAAGCTCCATTTCCGCCCGATCTCTCTCCCTAGCCAATCAAACTTGTTGATTTGCTCGGGATTGCTTGAGGAGGCATCGATCTACACTTCCACCAAGAGATATTTGATTCTCCCCACTAATCCCTTGCGGATCTTGTTACTATTGGGTGTTTGAGCACCCTAGACGGTTGAGGTCACCTCGAAGCCATATTCCATTGTGGTGAAGCTTCGTGGTTTGTTGGGAGCCTCCAAGTTGTGGAGATTGCCCCAACCTTGTTTGTAAAGGTTCGGTTGCCGCCTTCAAGGGCACCACTAGTGGAATCACGGCACCTTGCATCGTGTGAGGGCGTGAGGAGATTACGGTGGCCCTAGTGGCTTCTTGGGGAGCATTGTGCCTCCACACCGCTCCAACGGAGACGTACTTCCTCTCAAAGGGAAGGAACTTCGGAAACACATCCTCGTCTCCCTCGGTTCTACTTGTGGTTATTTCTTACCTTTACTCTTGCATGCTTTACTTGTTTAATTCCTATAGCATGCTTGTGTAGTTGTTGGGCTTATTGTCTTTAGTTGTCTTCATAGTAGTTTATCTAGACAACTTATTTTGTCGCCTAATTTTAATTGGTTAAGAAAAGCTAAAAATTGTTAGTTGCCTATTCACCCCCCCCCTCTAGTCAACCATATCGATCCTTTCAATTGGTATCAGAGCCTCGTCTCTTTTTAAGGACTTTACCGTCCAAAGAGTATGGTTGACAACGTAGTCGAGACGGAGGACCATTCCGATGGAAATCCGTCCTAGCCTACGGTAGATGGGGGAGCCTCCGTCACTCGAGGAGTTCAATGTGGCCTTGACCACATTGAAAGAATCACTAGCGAGCGAGGTCAAGGGCATGTTTAAAGAAATGTTTGAGGGGCTTAAATTATCCACCTCACCGTTGGAAGTGGGTCGTCCCGCTACCAACGTGTCAGAGGCTAATCCCGACAAGGGAGAAGCTAGTAGTGAGCAAGCCCCGGTCACTAAGCATGGTAGTGGGAAATTTGCCCAATCTCCTCCGCCTACTCACTATGGAGGACCCGTCCCCACACCGCATTTAAATTCCGTCGGGCCCCCACCGAAGTTTGTTAAAAATACTGATTTTGCTACTTGGGTGTTTCGTTTCAAACGTCATATTAATCATTGTTCTACTAACCTCTGGAGAATCATTGAGCAAGGTTTTTATCCGTATGATCCTGACAACATGACTCCAAGAGAAACTGCCGATCATCAGTTCAACGAGTCCGCACTTTGCATTCTTCAAGACTCAATCCCTCCTGAAGACATTGCTCATCTTCGTCCATTCACTGTGGCCAAGGAAGCATGGGAACATGTTGGCACAATGTACAAGGGAAGCACAAGCATTCAACGCTCCAACTATGAAGTAGTGCAAGATGAAGCTGATGAGTTTGCAATGATCGAGGATGAAGATCCTCGTGAACTTTATCGAAGATTAACTATTCTTGCAGTATCTCTTCGAGACCATGGCAGTAAGGACACGGATGACAATTGGATCAAGCGCAAGTTCCTCAAGGCCATGATGCCCTATCACAAGGCCATGTCCTCTGTGATTCGTCAGAGACCGGACTTCCACACTTTATCCTCAAACGAAGTGTTGGATGAATTTGTTGCCATGAGGATCCTTGACGTTACCGCCGACAATGCGGTCCTAAGAGCTCAACAATCCAAGAAGCCTAATCTTGCCCTGAAGGCCAAGGCTTGTGTGGAAGAGGAGGAAGTTGAAGATGATGATGAGTGCTGCCCCGAGGACACCATATATGCCTATCACGAGCACATGGCTCTTGCTTCTAGGCAATTCTGGGGCAAGAAGAATTCAAGGTCCAACTTCAACAGGAACAACTCCAGTGGGAACAAAGGGAAGCAACGAGTAAGGACATGCTTCAACTGTGGAAATGTAAGCCACTTCGTTGCAGACTGCCCATATGAGAAGAGAGAAGACTTTGGAGGCAAGCTTATTCGGAAGGACAAGTCAAAGTCCTATCCCAACAAGAACAACTTCATCAAAAAGACTCCTCCGAAAGTGTTGGTGGCTCAAGAAGAATATGTGGAGGATGATGACAATGATGAAGAGGATGAGGTGACCACTATGGCCACAATTGCAATTGCTACCACTTCGCACTCATCTCTATTCAACTCACCAAAAGAAAACATCACCGCCAAGTGTCTTATGGCCAAGGCCACCAACAAGGTAACTCCGATCATCAACTCTACTATCTCTTCTAACCCCTCATTAACTAATTGTATTGATGAGGGTGAGGGTAGTAAGGAGGGAGAAAATGAATTTGATGTGTTCATAAAGAATCTCAAGGGCAAATCCAAGAAGCATGTGGTTGCTCTCTTGGAACAACTCGGTGAGGCAAATGACATTATTGAGGCTCACGAGGAAACCATCACTAAAATGGAAGGGCATAGTCGAGACTATGCCGATGAGATATCGGATCTCTCTAACGCTCTAGAGGAGGAGCGTGGTCTTCGTTTGACTCTTGAGGAGTCACACAACGTTGATCATGCTAAATTAAAGAAAGATCTTGATCATGCTCTAGTTGTCTCTCGTGTCCTTAACTCTGAGAAGGCAAAACTTGCGGTTGATCATGCTAAACTAAAGGAGGAGTTTGACATACTTGACAAGGCTCACAAGGCCTTGAAAGGAATGCATGCTTCTCTCAAGGAGTCTCATGATCAACTCCAAGTTTCGCTAACCAAGGAAAAGGCTATCTTTCCTCGCATGGTTTTAATTGATAATGCAAATGCTACTAACCCATGTTGTGAGCATGTGCATCTTGTTGAAGAGAATGCCGAGTTGAAGAAGCAACTTGAGAAAGGCCTTGTGACTTGCATACAAGGTGAGAAGAACCTCAACGCCCTTTTGAGCAATCCAAAGGAAGTTGTGGCAAAGGAAGGAATTGGGTTTGCTCCCAAGCCCAAGAAGAAGAAGAATGACAAGACAAAGCAACCACCCCCTCTCCGACAATTCTTTGTGAAAGAAGGAGAGGGCACCTCTACCAAGAAGAAAAGTGGTGTGGTCAAGAAAAACTCCACCACACCCTCAAACATGGCCGGCGATTTTAATCCGTCATACGTTTTATGCCGTGCTAGTGATGGCCATGTGTTTGCTAAATTTGTTGGTTCTTCTTATGAGTACATTGAATGGTCCATTTGGGTTCCTAAGACCCTTGTCACTAACCTCAAAGGACCCATTACCAAATGGGTACCTAAATCCAAGCATTGATCTATTGTAGGGGTTTTCTTCCGGTGGGGGATCATGGTTGCTCGATAGCGGAGCCACAAATCATATGACCGGAAGCAAAGACTTGGTGGTGGACGTGCATCTCGGTTCATCTATGGCCACCAACGTCGAATGGGGTGATGCTTCATCTTCTAAGGTATTGGGACTTGGCAAGGTGGTTGTCTCTCATGATCTCACGATCGAGAAAGTCATGCTTGTTGAGTCCCTTGCATACAATTTACTTTCTGTCCGCCAACTTGCACTCATGGGCTTTGCTACATTCTTTGATATTGACTATGTGGCCCTCTTGTGGAGCAAGACTCTTAAAGTAGCCTACGTTGGGCATGTCGAGAACGGCCTTTATGTGGTTAACTTCTCGGAGCAACCCACTAAGGTTGCGACATGTCTAATGGCTAAAGTTGATGTGGGACGGCTTTGGCATCGCCGTTTGGCCCACGTCAATATGAGATCTTTGCAAAGTCTTCTCAAGGGGGACCATGTCCGAGGACTAACAAATGTTAGCTTTGCCAAAGATCGTGCTTGCAGGGCGTGCATTGAAGGAAAACTACATGAGAAGGCTCACCCTCCCACGACTATCATCTATTCAAAGAGACCTCTAGAGCTCCTCCACATGGATCTCTTTGGGCCTCCCACTTTTGATAGTCTTGGGGGTAGAAAATATTGCTTGGTGATTGTTGATGATTACTCCAGATATACCTGGGTATACTTCTTCAAGAAGAAGAGTGAGACCCAACAAACCGTCATCAACTTTGCAAATGAAGCTCAACGACAACATGAAGCAAAGATATTGATGATTAGAAGTGACAATGGCACCGAGTTCAAGAACTACACCTTGGATGAGTTTCTTGGTGATGAGGGGATCAAACATCAATATGCCGCCCCATATACCCCTCAACAAAATGGTGTTGCGGAGAGAAAGAACCGAACTTTAATAGATGCTGCAAGAACCATGATGGCTGAATTCAACTCTCCATACAACTTTTGGGCCGAAGCCATCAACACCGCTTGCCATGCATCAAATCGTCTCTATCTTCGCAAAGGCTTGAACAAAACTCCGTATGAGATTCTTACCGGTAACAAGCCCAATCTCAAGTACTTCCGGGTGTTCGGGTGTAAGTGTTTCATTCTTAAGAAAGGTGTTCGGTTGTCTAAATTTGAATCTAGAGCTCATGAGGGCATATTTGTTGGTTATGCTACAAACTCTCATGCTTACCGTGTCCTCAATAAGTCCACCGGACTCATTGAGGAGACGAGTAACGTAGAGTTTGATGAAAATAACGGCTCCCAAGTGGAGCAAAGTGGTACTTGTGATACAGGTGATGAAATTCCTCCTCAAGCCATAAGAAGAATGGGTATTGGATACATCCTACCCGTTGAGGAACCCCTTGTGGCCGAAGGAGAAGGACAATGTTCCACTCAAGTGGAACCATCACCAACCCAAGACCCACATGCTTCCGAAGAACAAAATGAAGGCCCTCAACCAGACGAACAAGGCCAAGTGCGAGATCAATCACAAGATGGTGGGGATCCACCAAATGATGCACAAGGCCAAGTTCTCTCCTCCGAGCAAGATCAAGATCAAGAGGAAGCTCAAGATCAAGATCTAGCTCCTGACGTCGCTCAAGATGACCAACTCAGTGCTCCTCAGTTATCTCTTGAAGAGCAATTGGAGCGTCGTGCTGCAAAAGTTGCCTCCAGGCTTGCTTCCAGAGAACATCACATGGAGAATATCCTAGGAAGCATCAAAAGGGGGGTAAGCACTCGTAGACAATTAGCAAACTATTGTGCTCATCAAGCTTTTGTCTCCTTTGTTGAACCTAAGAAGGTTTATGAGGCTCTCGAAGACCCCGACTGGCTCAATGCCATGCATGAAGAACTCAATAACTTCGAGCGCAACAAAGTGTGGCGTCTGGTGCCTAGACCATCGGAGAACCATAATGTCATTGGAACCAAGTGGATCTTTAAGAACAAGCAAGATGCCCATGGCATTGTCATCCGCAACAAGGCACGTCTGGTGGCTCAAGGCTACTCCCAAGTCGAGGGTATCGACTACGGTGAAACCTTTGCCCCTGTTGCCCGTCTTGAATCTATTCGTTTGTTGCTTGCCTATGCTTCCCATCATAACTTTAAATTGCAACAAATGGATGTGAAAAGTGCATTTCTTAATGGTCCCATTAACGAGTTGGTATATGTTAAACAACCCCCGGGGTTCGAGGATCCTAAGTTCCCCAATCATGTTTATCAACTTGATAAGGCACTCTATGGCCTTAAACAAGCCCCACGAGCGTGGTATGAGCACCTTACCGAGTTGTTACAAGATCGTGGGTTTGAAATTGGGAAAATCGACCCCACTCTTTTTACTAAGAAGGTCAAAGGGGAGTTGTTTGTATGCCAACTATATGTTGATGATATTATCTTTGGTTCTCCTAACAAAGCTTTCAATGATGAGTTCGCCGCACTCATGACCACTCACTTTGAGATGTCCATGATGGGAGAGTTGAAGTACTTTCTTGGATTTGAGATCAAACAACGAAGAGAAGGCATCTTCATCAAACAATCCAAGTATACTCAAGACATGCTCAAGAGGTTCAACCTTAGTGATGTTAAGCCGGCTACTACTCCGATGCCAACCAAATGCCAACTTGACATTGATCCCAATGGTAAAGCGGTGGATCAAAAGGTATATCGCTCTATGATCGGATCTTTGCTTTACCTTTGTGCATCTAGACCGGATATTATGTTGAGTGTGGGAATTTGTGCACGGTTTCAAGCCTCACCTAAGGAAAGTCACTTTGTGGTTGTCAAGCGAATCTTTCGATATTTGGCTCATACCCCAAACTTTGGCTTATGGTACCCAAGAGGAGCGAACTTCAACCTTGTTGGTTTTTCTGATTCTGACTGGGCGGGAGACAAAGTGGATAGGAAGTCCACCTCAGGAGGGTGCCAATTTCTTGGTTGCTCTCTTGTTAGTTGGTCTTCCAAAAAGCAAAGTTGTGTATCTCTCTCGTCCACTGAAGCAGAATATGTGGCCGCTGGCAGTTGCTGTGCTCAACTCTTATGGATGAGGCAAACTTTGAAGGATTACGGTGTCATTTGTGACAAAGTGCCTCTTTGGTGTGACAATGAGAGTGCCATCAAGATTTCTCTCAACCCGGTGCTTCACTTCAAGACGAAGCATATTGAGATTCGGTATCATTTCATCCGGGATCACATAAGGCAAGGAGAGATCGAGCTTCACTACGTCAACACTCATGATAACCTTGCAGATATCTTCACAAAGCCATTGGATGAAGCTAGATTTCGCGAGTTAAGGCATGAGCTAAATATCATCGATTTGAGCAATGTGGTTTGAGTCTGTGCACACACACCCCTCACACTCAATATAGCTATCTTGTCTAGATGTAGGCATGGACATAGGGGGAGTATTGTTCTCTCAATGAACTGTTCCTCCCCCCATTATGCATAAACTAACAAGTCTTTATCATTTGCCATACATTTGTGGTTTAAATGTTTCAAGTCGAGTTTTGGATCATGGGCCCAAGGATAATTCTTCGCGGTGCCATATCTATATACTCAAACATAGGTGGCCTCGGCCACCGCCCTCCTCTGAAGAATGTGTTGGTTCACTTTGCGTGTGCGTGCATTTTTGTTTCTCCTTCTTCTTTGCTTAAAGCCTCTTATCAGCCGTGTTTGTTCTTGGAGGAGCGGTACTACCGTGCAAGCTCACGGTACTACCGCAGATGGGGTTACGGTACTACCGCTCGACCAGCACGGCAGTAATTTTTTACTGCCGCTGGTAAAGCGGTACTACCGCTTGGCGAGCGGTACTACCGCGCAAGCGGTACTACCGCGATGACCGCGGTACTACCGCACGTATCAAAACGCGTGGGGGTTATAAGCAGGCAGGGGGAGTTCCATCTCCCCCATACCCATTCACTCCTAACCCCCACGTCGTCCCTGTATCTCTCTCTCAAGAACGCCGCCGGAGGACCTCGCCGGATCTCCTTCCTCGCCCACTCGTTTCTCTTTCCGACCGGTGGGATCGTTCCCCACCACGTCCTCTTGCCATGGATGCAGGTTTTTCCCCGTTTCCCTTCTTCTTTTTGCCTTGCCTAAGTTTTTAGGGTTAGGGGAGTTGCTTAGGGCGTTCTTGTGTTCTTCATGATCTTATCCATGGATGCTTAGGTTGTGGGAGAGTGTTTGTGTGATCCGGAAATATGCTTAGAGTTGTTGCCACGAAGTTACTGATCAGCCGTAGTACCGTGTGTAGATCGTGTTGGTAGTTTCGAATTGTTCATCTTCCCAGATCTGTTCCGTGCGGTACTACCGCTGGAGAACCGCGGTACTACCGCACGGTGTAAACCAGATCCGATCTGACCTTAGCGGTACTACCGCTGTACTTAGCGGTACTACCGCTCGAGCGGAATTAAAATTTTAGTACTGCATGCTGAGCGGTACTACCGCGTCCTTACGCGGTACTACCGCCCCGCATGCAGCACTAATATTTTAGTTCCGCTCCCTCGGACGGAAGTAAAATTTTAGTACTGCATGTCGAGCGGTACTACCGTGTCCATACGCGGTACTACCGCGTCCTTACGCGGTACTACCGCTCCGCATGCAGCACTAATATTTTAGCTCCGCCCCCTCGGGCGGAAGTAAAATTTTAGTACTGCATGCCGAGCGGTACTACCGCGTCCTTACGCGGTACTACCGCTCCGCTTGCAGCACTAATATTTTAGTTCCGCCCCTTTGTGCGGAAGTAAAATCCTACTACCGTAAGGCATGCGGTACTACCGCATGTGCCACGCGGTACTACCGCTTGCCCTCCGGTACTATTTTTTTACTTCCGTTGGTTCAGCTGTACTACCGTTTGGCTCACACTAGCTTCATGGCATGTTCTCTTTTCGATTTCCTTTGGTTTCCTGTGTCTTTCGAGGCTCTGGCATTGATTCTTTTCGCGTTTGTTTTGCTGTGGTTTTGTGTTTGTATTTTTAGGTGGTGGCCCAGGCTTTGCGGGTCGTCGTACCAACCCCGTTCGTGACACCGGGTCCAAGCGCATGCGTACCCCGAGCGATGTGCCAGAGGGCTCCAACCCCAATCCTCAGCGTCGGTACAAGACCTCTGCCAACAAGCGCAAGGAATCATCCATGTCTATGGAGGAACTGCCTGCTGGTGAGTTCATGGCTAGACGGAAGATCAACCCATATGGGGATCCTCGTGAGCTCTTCCCTGGTGATGATGTCTTCTGGACCAAGCAACAGTATCGCATCTATCATGAGGTGCTCAAGACCAAGGCAAATCTGTATGTGGATGCTCACTGGATCGATGTGGAGCACATGAGGAAGGATACCAACAGGGCGTATTTTGCAGAAGCCCTTGACCTGATTGAGCAGCTGGGTCTGGAACATATCATGACTTTCCAGAACGATTTTGATCCTGAGCTCGTGGCACAGTTCTATGCCTCTGTCAACTTTCAGGCCAAGGAAGACCGTCCCATGACGTGGATGACTCAGGGTCACAAGATGACCTCCACTTGGAAGGAGTTCATGGATCTTCTTCAGCTTCCCGATGAGGGTCTCTCCAACCCTATTGGTTTTCGGCCTCACGCCAATCCTGAAGCAGCCAACAAGGACAAACTTCTTCCTTTCTATGAAGCAAAGACTCTTGCTAGTGGCAAAACAACCTATGTGTTGAATCCCTTCCTGGACATTATGTATCGGATCTTTCGCAACACGTTGTTTCCTCGTGTTGGCGACAAGGACAAGGTTCACGCTTATCTGGTGGATATGCTTTTGATGTGTCAGGAGGCTCGCTCCGCTCAGGCTGCTCCTCTGGACATTTCCCACATCATGTGGAATGAGCTTCGGTTTGCTATCTACTCTCGCAAGGTACCTATCTATGGTCCTTTCATATATCTGCTCATCTCCAAGACTTGGGCGAAATTGTATCCAGAGGAGGAGTTGGTGGCCGACTGCTACCGCCATGATCCTATCAAGCTTCGTGTCAAGCCTCGCTGGGCCAACACCACTACTCGCGCTCAGGCTGCTGCTGCCCAGATGGGCACTGAGGATGTGCCTATGGAGGAGCCTGCCGATGTCCGCTCAGGCAGATTTGCCCCTTCTTCCTCCTCTACCGTAGAAAAGCCGTCATGGGCCAAGAAGCTCCAGCAGAAGATGAAGGCTCTCTTCTGCATGCAGGCTCAGGGGCAATACCGCGCCCATGTGACTGACAAGAAGACTCGTCAGAGGGACAAGAAGATTCTGTCCGTGTATGGTGAAGCGATCTCAGATGGCTCAGAGGACAACATCACTCCAGAGGCTACCTGGATGGCTCGTCAGGGATACCAGTGGACAGATTCTGATGATGAGTATCAGCCAGAGCAGCAGGGATCTGATGAGGACTATCAGGACGAGGAGCAGCAGGGCTTTGATGACGAGTATGACGACTGAGCTTCTCCCGGGCTGCCACCCATCTTCGTTTCCTCTCTTTCCCTTTGTGGTGTCTCGATGACAAAGGGGGAGAGTGATTTGCTGTTGCGCATTTGCCGTCTTGTGTCGTCTTGTGTGTGTTTCTTTTCGTTGAACTTGGTTTTATTGTGCGTGTTTCTGTGAGACAATCCATATGGTGTAAGACATATGCCCTCGTATCGTTAAACTCATTATCATGTCCTTATGCTTACCCTATGCAGTTAAATGTTTTATAGAGTATCACATGTGTAGACTATAGGGGAACGCCATACCCTGTATGTGTGCAGTGCAGTCCAAAGCACAATCATATGTAGGCATATATACAGGGGGAGCTCACCTGTACTCTAGGGCTTATTTTGATGTCTCTATCTTTTCTTCTCTGTGCAAATCTCGTGTTGTCATCAATACACCAAAAAGGGGGAGATTGTAAGGGCACTTTTCTCCCTAATGGTTTTGGTGATTGATGACAATACTCTTGCGGACTAATCGTGTGCTGTAAGCTCATACAGGTATATCTCTCCTATGGCACAAGACGATTGTTTGCCCCTCGGATCCCATGAAGGACGATGTTTTCTTTTTGCTCCCTGTAGGTGGCATTGAGTAATAGGAAAGCCGTACTATTAAGAGGGGGTCCGCGTCGGAAAGGTTTGGGTAGAATCAACACGTACACATCCTTCTCCTCCATTTCCTTTCCTTGCTTCTCTGGAGGTCCAACCGGTCTTTCTTTCGTTGTGGCAATTCTGTGGCTTCTGTACTGATCTTCTGCCAAGCATGCGGTAGTACCGCTCTGCCAAGCAGTAGTACCGCACAGGTACACGGTAGTACCGCTTGCCGACACGGTAGTACCGCTCCCGCGGTAGTACCGCGTCCCCATGCGGTAGTACCGTGTATCTGGGCCAGGCGCTGAAGTCTAAGTATGAGAAGTGGATGCGGAAGTAATTTTTTACTTCCGCATACCGTGCGGTAGTACCGCTTAGCCTAAGCGGTAGTACCGCTTAGCTGATGCGGTAGTACCGTGTCGCATTTTGCTACTTCCGTTTTCCCCTGCGGATGTAGCCACGGATGTAATTTATTTCATCCGTGGTTGTATCAGGTCTCGAGTTTTTGCCTTGGCGGTAGTACCGCTTGCCAAGCGGTAGTACCGCTCAGCCAGCGGTAGTACCGCTCATGAGTTGCGGTACTACCGCTCGCTGCGGGCTGAAACCTCAAGTAACGGTTGGATTTGCTCCCCCACTATATATAGGGGGTCTTCTTCTCCAAGGAGACTCACCTCTTCCCCCACCACTCCATTGTTGCTCCAAAAGCTCCATTTCCGCCCGATCTCTCTCCCTAGCCAATCAAACTTGTTGATTTGCTCGGGATTGCTTGAGGAGGCATCGATCTACACTTCCACCAAGAGATATTTGATTCTCCCCACTAATCCCTTGCGGATCTTGTTACTCTTGGGTGTTTGAGCACCCTAGACGGTTGAGGTCACCTCGAAGCCATATTCCATTGTGGTGAAGCTTCGTGGTTTGTTGGGAGCCTCCAAGTTGTGGAGATTGCCCCAACCTTGTTTGTAAAGGTTCGGTTGCCGCCTTCAAGGGCACCACTAGTGGAATCACGGCACCTTGCATCGTGTGAGGGCGTGAGGAGATTACGGTGGCCCTAGTGGCTTCTTGGGGAGCATTGTGCCTCCACACCGCTCCAACGGAGACGTACTTCCTCTCAAAGGGAAGGAACTTCGGAAACACATCCTCGTCTCCCTCGGTTCTACTTGTGGTTATTTCTTACCTTTACTCTTGCATGCTTTACTTGTTTAATTCCTATAGCATGCTTGTGTAGTTGTTGGGCTTATTGTCTTTAGTTGTCTTCATAGTAGTTTATCTAGACAACTTATTTTGTCGCCTAATTTTAATTGGTTAAGAAAAGCTAAAAATTGTTAGTTGCCTATTCACCCCCCCCCCCTCTAGTCAACCATATCGATCCTTTCAGCCGTAGAATATCGCTATCATGAGAGAAGCCACTAGAGAAAACTATGGCCCCCGGGTCTATTCTCAACATATCAATCTACATCTACTTTACTTTATCGCTTTTATTTGCTGTTTTATTAAACCAAAAATACCAAAAATATAAACTATCATCTCTATCAGATCTCACTCTCATAAGTGACCGTAAAGGGATTGACAACCCCTTATCGCGTTGGCTGCGAGGTTCTTATTTGTTTGTGTAGGTGCGAGGGACTAGCGCTAGGTCTCCTACTGGATTGATACCTTGGTTCTTAAAAACTGAGAGAAATACTTACGCCACTGTGCTGCATCTCCCTTTCCTCTTTGAGGGAATACAACGCAAGCTCAAGAGGTAGCAAGAAGAATTTCTGGCGCCGTTGCCGGGGAGGCTTACGCAAAAGTCATATACCAAGTACCTATCACAAACCCTTATCCTTCGCATTACATTTTTACCTCTCGTTTGCCTCTCCCCCACTTCACCCTTGCCGTTTTATTTGCCCTTCTTCCGCCATGTGTTTACTGTTCGCTTGCCTCTCGTTTGCATGTGTGCTATGTGCCCTCAATTAACTTGCATCTTCGCTTGCTAAAGTATGGATCCTCATCCACTTGCTAATCTCTTTAAGAGATCCAATTATGTTGAACCTATTGCTAGTGAGTTGACTGCACTAGATTATCTTTATGGGGTTTTGCTCGAAATTTGTGAATCTCAAAATTGTGACGAAGTATTGAAAGAAAAACATAAATTGATTCACGATAGCTCCTTGAGTAAAAAGCATGATTGCAATGATGTTATTATAAATTCTATTGATGTCAATTGTGCTAATGATACGCAAAACCCTAAGCTTGGGGATGCTAGTATTGCTATGTCTACCACTTGTTGCAATGATCATGATTGGGGTGATGCTTCTTACGATCTTGAAAATTTATTTCAACCCCATGATGAATATGAGATTGATAATAATGTTTTCAATAATATTGAAAGTGGGTTTGGAAGATTGTCAACTTTAGATCCCACATATTTGGAGAATGTTCAATCTTATGAAATTTTTGATAAAAGTGGGTTTAGAGAGTTCATGACTTTAGTTAATGTTGATCCCACTATTTTGGAAGAGTATCAACTTTGCATGCCTGTGGATCGTGTTGAGAATGTGTTATGTGATAGCTATATTGTTGAATTTTCTTATGATCCTACATCCAATTATTATGAGAGAGGAAAATATGGTTGTAGAAATCTTCATGTTACTAAATTAGCTCTCTTCATGTTGAGATTGCTATTGTTTCTTTCTTCTTCCTTGCATATTGTCGGGGGAAACTGTCCACCACGAACACCTATGGGACCGGAGCCCCTTGTATGTTGCGGTAAGGGAGCGGAGGGAGCACGAAGAGCAGATCGAGGAGAGCACGCGGGCAGTTTACCCAGGTTCGGGCCACGCGGACGCGTAAAACCCTACTCCTGCTTGGTTTGTATTGAGTTTGTGAGCTCGGGAGCTTGAAGAACGAGCTACACCGATCAAGTGAGCTATCTAGGTTCCGAACCCTTTCTACGTTGTGCATGGGCCTCCTTTTATAGCTCAAGGGGTCACCGACAGGTGTCAACGTAGAAGAAGGGCAAAAATGTAACTTTGGTGGTAGTTGTAACAGTGCGAGAACAGTACATGAACAGTGGATAAACAGTGGTCTTCACCTAACTTGACAGTGGGGGACAAGGGCATTAAATGCCCGTCATCGTCGACCCCAAAATCACTCGTCCATGCGTCTCCGTTCGCCACGGCGATAGCTTCATAACCGTGGAGTGCCACCGTGTCCCCCAGGCTGCACAGCCATCCGCCACGCGTCCCTGGAAGGGCCCCAGGGCGACGCGTGGGCCGATGAGCTGGAGCGCGGGCACACAACGCAGGCTTCCCCCGGCAAGCACCTTGCCGGGGTCTTGATCTTGCCGGGCCCTGGAGCTTGTCGCTCCCCGGGCCCTGCCGGGGCGCATGATGCGCCAAGGCATGTCTTCTGAGATGCAGTCTTCTGGTTTTCCTGGCAAGCTCCTCTTGCCAGGGTCTTATGCTAATGTGATAGTCTTGAGCCTGGGACGGCCTTCCCAGCAAGCTCCACTTGCCGGGGCCTTGATCTTCTGTCTTGTATACTTTGTTTTTGAATGGTTTTATAGGGACCAGAAAGGTTTCCGGCAAGCACGTGGTAAACCCTGCCGCGGGAAGCTGCTACTGCCCGTGCACAAGTTGGAGTACTAAGGTACCCCTATCTTAGTACACCGACAGGAGCCCCCGGGCCTGGGCCACACACGGTGCCGAGCGCTGTTGGGCCAGGCCCAAAACAGTGCACGGGCACGCGCGGCCCACGGCGAGCCGTAGATTCCCTTCCGCATCCGCCGCGCCCCTCCCTAACGGCACGCGTCGATTGCGGCGTCGTGGGAGAGATCGTGGCCTCGTTCTTTAATGGGAAATGCAGAGCGTCCCCCACTCCCTCCTTAAAAGCAGAGGGAACAGGGGCAGTTTCCCTCCTCCGCTTTCACTTCGTCTTCAACCTCAAGAAATCCCCCGCTGCCTCTTGCCTCCCATCCTCCTCCGCCGTCTTCCGCATCCGCAGCGCCGTCGAGTTCCTCACCCCTTTCCTTGCCGCCTCCGCCATGGCTCCGAAGACCGAGAAGGCGAAAGCTGACAAGGCCAAGAGGGAGAAATCCGAGCAGGCGGCGAAGCTCGCCGCCCTGCGGAAGATGAACGTAGTCTTCGCGCCGACGCTCAGCGCGAGGGAGCTCTGGAACAAGTACTACCTCTTCTGGGCCAAGGAGACCAAAGCTCATCCCCGGACCAGAGTCTACCCCGCCGTCGCCAAAGATCTACTTCCCGACGGGTACTTCTTCTTCGCTGTCTTCTTTCACTGCGGCTTGTGCCCTCCGTTCTCGGAGTTTTTCTGTGACATCATGAACACGTACAACCTCCACCTCTTAGACTTCACCCCCAACGCCATCCTTACGATGGCGGTTTTCGCACATCTGTGCGAAAACTACATAGGGCTCTATCCAAACGTAGCACTCTTTCGCCATTTCTTCATGCCTAGAGTAGAGGCTGGCGCTCCCCTCTCCGGCGGCATCTCCTGGATCTTCCGGTTGAATAAGAAGGAATCATATCTGAAAGGAGAACTCCGCGGCAAGTGAGAAGAGTGGCGCGCAGATTGGTGTTGGATAGTGGAGGACCAGCCGGAGCCTTTCACTGCGCCGCGCACAACAGCCATAGTGCGCGGCAGGGACTGGAGCGAGTTGGCCCCGGATGACGGCAAGCTCAACGTCGCCCTCATCAGGATACTTCGTATCCGGGTAGCTAAACTGACCATCGGAGAGGTAGGGGCAGATTTCCTCCGCCGCCACATTGCCCCTCTACAGGAAAGGAAAAGGCCAGCATGGGAGTTCGGCAATGCGGCGGATATTATGAGGCTGCGCCCGGGATTGAACTTCAACTTCACGGCGTTGGAACTGAAGGGGATGGTCCGGGAGCTTTTCAAGCACGACCCGGCCCATCCGGAGTGGTTTAGATCTCCCCGGGGGGTGGTGCCGCTGTGCAACAGCACCGCCCGGGACTCCTTGCGCGCAATGATGCCCGCGTGTGATTCTCACGGCGTCGACCCCACCTGGATAGTGCCCACGCCGGACGCAATTATGAGTTTCTTCGATAATCTGGTCGAGGTGCCTAAGAACACCGAGGAGAACAAGGGTCTCACTCTGGCCACCACAGAGCGGGATATAGCCTATATCGCTTCCCGGATGGAAGAGGCCGCCGCAGCTGCAGCAGCAGGAGACTTCGGATTCACCGTCGACGAGGCGCAGGCCGCGGACGAGGTGTGCCAAGCAGAGGAGGCTGAGATCCGCAGACTGCTCAAGCTTCCGCCCGACGAGCTTGCCGGAGTTCCTTCCCTGAGGCACGCCGGGATTCCCAGGGTTGTGAGCGAGGCCGCGGCAAGCGAGGTTGCCGGAGGGAGCAGTGGTGCCGGAGGGAGCGGAGGTGCCGGAGGGAGCGGAGCTGCCGGGCAGGGTGCTGGACCCAGCGGGCTCGCCGGGGAGGAGGAGGAAGACGTCGAGGCCAATGAAGACACCGGCGGATCTCTAGGACTCGACGGCGACGCCTCCTCGTCGTCGGAGAACTCCCCGCCTCCAGCAAGTCCCAAGCAAGCGCCGGGGAAACGCCTCCGCAAGGCGGCCACAGCGACGAGGACGCAGGCGCCTCGACAGCAGCCTGCTCGCCGGGCGGCGCGCGCCACCAGGCCGAGCCAAGCCGCGACGGAGGCGCCCCGCGCACCAGCCGCGGCGGAGGCACCCCGCGCACCAGCGCCAAGCGGAGGGGGATCCTCCCAAAGCGGAGCGGCCGCTCCGCCTGCTCCTCGGGCCTCGGCGTCAGCGGAGGCTGGGTCTTCGCAGCCCCCAGCCCCGGGGACCGCCAAGCGCCCGAGAGAGCCTTCTCCTCCTGCTCCTCGCGCGGGAGCGCCTCAGGTGGAGTTCAATTTCTCCGCCCTTAGCGACGACGACGAGGAGGAAGAGGAGTAAGCACTTGTAATTTGTAGCTTCTTCGATTCTGTCTTGATTCTTTCGTTGATGATTCTGATCTTGTCTTTCTTTTCAGGTCCCTGGCCCAGCGGGCGGCGAAGCGGGCCAAGATCCCCGTGGTTGAGGTCGAGGACGACAGGAGACGCGCCGACGACGAACTTGCCGGATCCAGCTGCTGCTCCGAGGAGCAGCCCCCAGCGCAGCCCCCAGCGTAAGTCTGGTCTTGAGCTTCTTGCTTGTCGGGCGCGCTTGAGGTTTTTGTCTTGTACTAATACCTTGTTGCCTTGTTTGTTTTGTTCGCCTTGTGCAGAAGTAGAGCCGCAGCCGCAGGAGCAACCGGAGGTCACTCTTGAGGAGCTGCAGATTCCACCCACCCCGCCAAGGGCGAACTCCCCGGCGAGGGAGGACGTTCCGCCAAGGATGGGCTCCCCGCCAAGGGCGGGCAGCCCGACAAGGGTGGCCACCCCGCCAAGGGAGGGCACGGGCGGCCCCCCGCCAGCAGGGGCCACCGCTCCACCGCCAAGGGAGGACTCCCCGGCGAGGGAGCCTGTCATCGACGAAGTCCGCGAAGGTAAGTCTTGCAGCCTCTTCTTATTGGACTTGTCTTTTTGGATATTTGCTTGATCTTCTCTTTTCTTCTTCTTCTACTAGATCCTCCTCCCCCGGAGCAGATGGAGACGGAGGTCGTCGTCGAGGAGGAGGGCGCGCAAGGCGACGCCGGCAATGCCACTGTTGTTGAGGACATGGCAGGAGCCGACGAGCCTGCCGCTGAGGAGACTGCCCCGTCCGCAGACGCCGCGGCCGGGGAGGGGGACGGCGACCACACTGCCGGCCCGGAGGCGGCAGGAGCGTCAAGCGCTGCGCCGGCCGCCGACCCCTCCGCCGGCAAGGAGCAGTCGGGCATCTACCTTGAGGCCCCCAATGGCGTCTTCATACAAGTACCGTGGGGGTCCTCGTCGCGAGCCCCCGCGGAGGGAGAGACCTTTGATGGAGAGGTCCTCGCCTCCGCGGGGTTGAAGATTGTTGAGGCGCCTGGAGGGAGCGATGAGCCCGAAGAGGAGAAACTTCTCCGCCAGCTCCTGGCCCTTTACCGGGCCAGGCAGGCGAAACTGGAGTCGCGAGAAGCCCTCACCGCCAAGGCCGGAGCAGATTTGGAGAAACGCGCCGTAGAGCTCCGTGCCGCCAACCAGGCGGCTCTCCGCGACTTGGCGGAGGAGCGCGAGAGGCTTGCCGGAGAGCAGCAAGAGTTCCTCCTGGAGAAAGCTGAGGCCGAGGAGCAACAGCGACTGGTCGGTGAAGCGTTGTCCCAGCGAGAAGGAGCGCTCAACCAGCGGAAGGTCGACCTCGACGCTCACGAGGACGACCTTACCGCCCGGGAGCAGGCCCTTGGCGGAGAGTTGAAGGAAGCGAAAGCCGCCGCAGCCACCGCGGAGACCGCCAAGAAGGACCTTGAAGCTAAGGTGGCGCAGCTGGAGGAGTACCTGAAGGCGAGCACGGAGAGGATCACCGCACTTAATGTGGAGCGGGAAAAGGACGCCCACACCAACTCTGATCTTCAGGTACGCCTCTCCAAGCAGGGCGACGAGCTCAAAGCCGCCAAGGACTCAATTGCTGATATGGAGTTGAAGGTCTCCAAGAGATTCACTTGACGCCGCCCGGGACCGCGAGACCAAGCTGAAGGAGGAGGTTTGCAAGGAGCGGGAGCTGGTGGAGAGCGTTGCCACCTCCGCGAACATCTTCAACCAGGCGGTGGAGCAATGGACGGAGGAGCTGGTCACTTCCGCCGCCAACATCGACAAGGAGCTAATGGCGCTGAGGGTGGAGCACCTCGTGTACTCTCCGGACCCGAATCTCCCCCACAGCGCCAAGCAAAGTCTTTTCTTCAGGGGGGTCACGCCGGCGCTCGCACGGCTGCAGGAGAAGCTCCCCGCGCAGCTGGTCGAGGAGTCGCGCCAGCTCTGCGCGGGTACCTTGGAGCGCGTCTTGACCAAGATTGTCTACCGCAACCCCGGTATTAATCTTGTCAACGTCCTCCGCAGCTTGCCGGCCGACGCAGATCAGGAGGCGCTGAAGGCGCAGGTCGCCCACATCATCGCCAAGGTGAACAAGATCTCCAGGTGTGAGGGCGACCGCGTAGATTAGGCCTCTTTCTTTTTATTTCCTTTGCTGTTGCAAAGTGTGTCATGAACATGAATCAATTAGTCATTGCGACAAGTTATCCCTATAATATATCATCTTATCTTTGAGCAATTAATGCGGTGTTATCTCCCTCGATTTGGTCCTTTACTTTGTATGCTTTTTACCCTACGCTTTTAGGGAACTTGCCGGCAAGGGACCCTTGCCGCGAGCGCTGAGTGCTGGACTCTGAGCAGCCTGCTGGCAAAGGTCTTACCGGCAAGCAACCTTGCCGCAGCTAGTCGCAACGCACTTAGCTTGCTGAGCGAACTCGAAAACGAAGTAAGGGCGCGACACTTGTCGCAGCTCACTTAAGCCGTTGAGCGTACTCGAAAACAAGGTGAGGGTGCGGCTAGCCACGGGTAGGTTCCTCCGCACACAGGTTTTCCATACAAAGTGTGGTTGTTCAAGGAAGATAACTAAAATTTAAAAATTTTGAACTGTTCGAATTCTGGTAACTTAGCTTTCATAATCTGTTCGTTCTCCGGTAAGCTTCTCTTTCTTGAACAGCACTTGGTTCGTCCTCCACCTCCTTCCCCCCCAGCAAACTTGTGCGCAAGGAATGTCCCTTCTGCTTAAGAGGGAAAGAAAAAGGAGAAGAGAAAACAAGTGTAGGGCCTCTCGGCGTGGTAATGCTTACCGAATATGTGTATTGCAGAAGATGCCAAATAATGCATGCAGATAACACAGAAAAGCATGGAAAATGGCAAATAGTGCGAAACACAAAAGCTTTACTGATGCACGGGATCTGCGCCCGGCTTTGTACAAAGGATTACATGCAACAGCGGCAAGACTCGTACAAAAGGTGGTTGCCGGAGCGGATCACGGCAACCGCGCCTTATGGGTGAAACTTTCAAAGATGCTCTATGTTCCAGGAGTTGCTCACCGGTAAGCCTTCTTCCGTCTCAAGGCGGACAGCGCCGGGCCTTGCGACTTGTCTCACCCGATAAGGGCCTTCCCACTTCGGCGTCAACTTGTTGGAGTTCTTGGCGGACTGAACACGCCGAAGAACAAGGTCGCCTTCCTCGAGACTCCTGGCCTTAACCTTGCGGCTATGGTAGCGGCGCAAGGCTTGATGGTATCGAGCAGCTCGTACAGCTGCCTGGAGACGTTCCTCCTCGAGGAGCAATGCATCATCTTGTCGCAGTTGCTCTTGCTCGAGCTCGTCATAAGCGAGCACTCGAGGAGATCCGTATACGAGTTCCGTGGGGAGAACTACCTCTGCTCCATAGACAAGGGCAAAGGGTGTCTGTCCGGTGGCTCGACTTGGTGTCGTTCTGATTGACCAAAGAGCCGCCGGCAACTCCTCTATCCAGTTTCTTCCGCACTTGCGCAGCCTGTCGAAGGTTCTTGTCTTGAGCCCGCACAGCACTTCAGCATTGGCCCTCTCCGCTTGACCATTGCTCCTCGGGTGAGCAACGGAAGCGAAACAGACCTTGGCGCCAAGGTCTTGGACGTACTGCATGAAGGTGCGGCTAGTGAACTGTGTGCCGTTGTCGGTGATGATCCTGTCGGGGATTCCGAAACGGCAGACAATCGCTCTGAAGAACCTGACTGCTGACTGTGCCGTCACCTTTCTCACTGGTTCCACTTCTGGCCACTTTGTGAACTTGTCGATTGCAACGTACAAGTACTCAAAGCCCCCGACAGCACGGGGGAAGGGGCCGAGGATATCGAGCCCCCAGACCGAGAAGGGCCAGGACAAAGGGATCGTCTGGAGAGCTTGAGCTGGCTGGTGAATTTGTTAGGCATGGAACTGGCACGCTTCACACTTGGTTACTTGTGCAGTTGCATCTTGGAGGGCTTCTTGCCAAAAGAACCCTTGCCGGAATGCCTTTCCGGCAAGCGCCCTTGCGCCAATGTGGTGGCCACATATGCCTCCATGTATTTCTGCCAACAGCTTCTGTCCATCTTCTCTGGAAATGCACTTCAACCTGACACCATTGAGCCTTCTTCTGTACAGTTCATTGTCCACGAACTGGTACATACTTGACTGCCTGGTTATTTTCTCTATCTCTGCTGGGTTGTTGGGAAGTTCTCCAGTTTGCACAAAACGGACGATCTGTTGTGCCCATGCCGGAGCCCGAGGCTCAACGGCAAGGACTAAAGGCATGAGGGCCACTGCGGGAACCCCAGCTTCTACGGCAAGAACCTCTGGTTCTGTCGGAGCTAATGGTCCCCCGGCAAGCTTGCCGGGGCAAGGCTTGTCGGGAACGTTTGCTTCAACTATACAGACCCTTGGATCTGCAGGAGCAAACTGTTCCTCGGCATTCTGGTTGTCGATCCTGGGGACCTTGGCGGCGGTTTCGGGAAGATCCGCCGGCAAGTGGTCGCCGGAGACCAACTTACTCTTCTTGTTCTGCCCAATTGATGGTGTAACGGATGGCTGAGTCAGCTTGAGCAGGAAGGTCCCTGGTTCCACAGTTAACTTCATTGCAGCACACTTTGAAAGGCCATCTGCAATATCATTCTGAGCTCTCGGGACGTGCTCCATTTGCAGACCTTCAAAGTGCTCTTCAAGCTTCCTCACTTCATCTACGTAAGCTTCCATCAAAGGGCTCTGATAACTCTTGTTTACTTGTCGGACCACCAACTGAGAATCTCCCCGCACAATCAATTTCTTGATCCCAAGTTCAGCTGCAATTCTGAGGCCGACAAGCAGACCTTCATACTCTGCAGTGTTGTTTGTCGCTTGTTCCCTGGGAAAATGCATCTGGATAACGTACTTGAGGTGTTCTCCGGTGGGCGCTATGAGTACCACGCCGGCACCGGCGCCTTGCAGCGAGAAAGCACCATCAAAGTACATTACCCATTCGCTTGTCGCTTCTTGTACGGGGACGCTTGTCTCTGGAACTTCTTCATCCGGCATTGGGGTCCATTCAGCTATAAATTCTGCCAAAGCTCTGCTCTGTATGGTTGAAGTACTTTCAAACTTGAGGCCAAAGCTCGACAGTTCCAGTGCCCACTCGACGATCCTGCCTGTTGCTTCTGGATTTTGCAATATCCTCTTCAACGGAAAGCGAGTGACCACTGTTATCTCATGTGCTTGGAAGTAATGGCGCAGCTTTCTCGAGGCCATGAGGAGACCGAAAAGCAACTTCTGCACCCCAGAGTATCTTGATCTAGCCCCCTGCAAGAGGGAACTTACAAAATACACTGGGCGCTGCACCATCTTCTTCCGCACTTCTCCTTGCTCCTGCGCAGAGTTGTCCTTGTCGGGGCCAGAGCTTGTCGGTGGAGCCCCCTGCTTCTCGCTGGATTCGCTCGTCGGAGGTGTGGGCTCTTCCTCTGCCTCCCTTTCCGCTACCAACGCAGCACTAACCACTTGATTGGTTGCCGCTAAGTACAGCAGCAACTTCTCTTGTGGTTTAGGTGCGACAAGTATTGGAGTGGAGGACAGATATCCTTTCAAATCCTGCAGCGCTGCCTCCGCTTCCGGAGTCCATTTCATAGGACCTGCCTTCTTCAAAATTTTGAAGAAAGGCAGGGCGCGTTCTGCAGACTTTGAAATGAACCTACTGAGGGCAGCCACACAACCAGCAAGTCTCCTCACGTCCTTGACGCACTTCGGGGCTTCGATCTGCTCGATGGCTTTTATCTTGTCGGGATTGGCTTCAATCCCCCTCTGGGACACAAAGAACCCGAGAAGCTTGCCGGAAGGGACGCCGAAGACGCACTTCTCGGGGTTCAACTTGAGCTGGATCTTGCGCAGGTTTGCAAATGTTTCTTCTAAGTCTTGGATCAGGGTATCTTTTCTCTTGCTCTTGACCACTATGTCATCCATGTAAGCTTCTACATTTCTGTGGATCTGTGGCTCAAAAGCAGTGTGCACCACCCTTGCAAATGTTGAGCCTGCATTCTTCAATCCAAAGGGCATGCGTATGAAGCAATATGTGCCGCATGGAGTAATGAATGCAGTCTTCTCTTCATCTTCCTTGGCCATAAAAATCTGGTGGTAGCCTGAGTATGCATCAAGGAAGGAGAGCAGCTCACATCCAGCAGTGGAGTCAACAATCTGGTCAATGCGCGGCAAGGGAAATGGATCCTTGGGACATGCTTTATTCACATCAGTGAAGTCTATACACAATCTCCACTTCCCGTTGGCTTTACGCACGACAACTGGATTTGCTAACCACGTCGGATGGATCACGCCTCTAACTAGGCCCGCTGCTTCTAGCTTCTTAATCTCTTTGGCAATGAATTCTTGGCGCTCCACGGCTTGCTTCCTGACCTTCTGCTTGACGGGCCGCGCATGAGGACAAACAGCAAGCTTGTGCTCAATTACCTTCCTGGGAACGCCGGGGATGTCAGATGGTTGCCACGCAAACACATCAACATTCGCCCGCAGGAAGGCAACGAGCGCGCTTTCCTATTTGCTATCAAGTGTAGCACTGATGGTGAAGGTACCACCAGTGCCGTCCTCCTTGGAGGACACCTTCTTGGTTGCCGGTGGAGCGGCCATCCCTTTCTTGCACTTGCCGGTGGAGCTCGATGGAACGTCCTCGACGGCAGCGCAGCACTCCGAAGAGGTGCGTTTGCCGGAGTGGGCCCCAGAGCACTTGCCGGACTTGGTCTTGGTCTTCTTCCCCCCGGGAGCTTCAGCGGCAAGTGTGCTGCTTTCCGCCGCGGCTGCTGCATCCCGGTATATCTTGTCGGCGCAGATAAGTGCGTCCTTCTTGTCACCATGGACAGAGATGACGCTTATCGGCCCCGGCATCTTGAATATGTTGTAGGCATAGTGGGAAGCTGCCATGAACTTGGCGAGGGCAGGACGTCCAAGTATCCCATTGTATGGCAATGGGATATCGGCAACATCGAAGGTTATCCTCTCCGTCCTGAAGTTGAGCTCCCCGCCAAATGTCACTGGCAGAGTGATCTTCCCCTTCGGCTTGCTCCTCCCCGGGTTTATTCCTTGGAACGAACCGGTTTCTTCGAGCTCGCCGTCTGGGATCTGGAGTTTCTTGATCACAGCCGAGGAGATCAAGTTCAGGCCGGCCCCGCCGTCAACCAACATTTTGGTGACCTTGAGGTTGCGGATGGTGGGAGAGACCAACATCAGCAAGCACCCGACCGCAGTGGTGCGGTCAGGGTGATCCTCAAGATCAAAAATGATGGGCGTGCTGGACCACTTCAGGAGCCTGCGTGACTCGACGGGTGGCTCTGCTGCGTTTACTTCCCGCACCCATTGCTTGAGTTGGCAGTGGGAAGTGTGCAGAGAGGCGCCTCTGTCGACACACAACACTTCTGTGGCCTTCTTGAACTCCTGCTCGCTGTTATCACCTTCCTCCATGTCGTCGTCGTCTTCTTCTTCTTCATCCTAGTCGCGGCCCCGGGGAGGTCGATCACCTTGCCGCTGCTTGGCCTTGCCGCGGCGTCCTCCCCGGCCATTGAATGGCCGCTTCTTGCTTGGCTCTCCTCCGCCACCTTGAGCCTTCTCCTTGTCGCGACGCTCGTATTCAGCTTTTTGCTGCTCTACGAGGTACTCGACTCGTTTGCAGTTGGAGAGGTCGTGGCCCTTGGTGCGGTGGATCTTGCAATATTGCTTGTCGGAGCTGTCCTGCTTGTCGGCTGCCGCCATAGGGGCAGGCTCCTTGCCGGAGCCGACAGCCTGTTCTGTCTTGGCAGGAGCCTCCTTGCCGGACTTCTCGACGACCAGCACTTCCTTGCTCTTCTTTTTTCTATTGTTCCGCCGCCGGCTCTTCTTTGCCGGGGCGGCATCCTCGCTGTCGCTTCCCCCTGCGCCAGCATCCTCCCCGGGGAGTCTCCTCCCCTCTTCGGCGCGCGCGCACTTGTCAGCCAGAGCGTAGAGCTCGCTGACATCCCGTATCTTGGTCATGGCCATCTCTTCCCGCATGCGACGGTTACGCACGTTCTGGTGGAACGCGCTGATAACCGCGGCGGGGTGGACGTCAGGGATATTGTGCTGCACGCGGCTGAATCGTTGGATGTACTTGCGCAGGGGTTCTCCTTCCTTCTGGGCCAAGATGTGGAGGTCACTCTCCTGGCCGTGGGGTTTGTGGCCGCCCGTGAAGGCGCCAACAAACTGGTGGCACAAATCTGCCCACGAAGAAATGGAGCCTTCCGGCAAGTGCATAAGCCAAGAACGAACGTTCGGCTTAAGCACCAGCGGGAAGTAATTCGCCAGTATCTTCTCGTCGCGCCCCCCGGCAGCCTGCACCGCGATGGTGTAGATACTGAGGAACTCCGAGGGGTGCGTCTTGCCGTCGTACTTCTCGGGTACGTCGGGCTTGAAGTTTTTCATGCTGGGCCACTGGACGCGCCGCAGCTCACGGGTAAACGCAGGGCAACCTGCCGCGTATGGCAAGTCGCCTGGTTCACCGGGCGCGTGCATGTCGACAGCGGTCCCAACACGTTGATCCGATTGTCGTCGGGCTTCTCGCCGGCGCTCGATCGTCGTTCGAGCATCTTCTTGCCGCCGATCGTCAAGGACTTGGCACTGGTCCCGACGGGCCCGCGGATCCGACGACGCCGTGGAGTCGTCGTCGACGTTAATCCGGCGGGGAGGCGTCTTCTGCTTCCGCGGCGGAGAATGCACGGTGGTTGCACCCCCGGCGGTCTTGTCGCCGTCGGCCTTCGCTTGGTCGACTTGCCGTGGCCGCGATGTCACCGGCTGCTGCGGCGTGTCGTTGTTGGCGAAGGCGATGAGGCTTTGGATTGTTGCCCTCCAGTCTTCGGCCTTGTCCGCCGCTGGAGGGAAATCGAGGAGCAGTTGCGCTCTTGCGAGTGCTTCTGCCGGAGAGGAGGGGAGCGGTGGCGAGCGGTGCGAGGAGCGAGATATGCTCGGACTTCTAACAGGGTTAGAAGGAGCAGCCTCTCGCCCCGGCGACCGCGCCTTGCTCGTGCCAGGGCGATGGCCTGGAGCATCCTGCGAGCCTCCGGTTTGTCCTTGGCCCAGCAAGCGGATGGTACCTCCTGTACCACGGCGCTGCTGGCCTGGTGTCTGCTGAGATGGACGTGGCGCGTCTACGGACACCGAGGCCTTGGAGTTGGTCCGGTCGTCCGCTTTGTCCTTGGATTTGGCGGTGCCGTGAGCTTCCTCGCCGGCGACCACCCTTCCGCCGGCGTCTCCTCCACCCACCGTTGGTTCCGGCGGCGGCGGAACAGACGCAGACGGGCCTGCGACCTCCGAAGCTTTCTTCTTTGGGGCCATGCTGTTGCTGATGAAGTCGATGCGGCTGGAGAGGTTGATGAAGGATGCGCCCGCGTGAGCGCCGGATCAGGTTCGCACAACCTCGACGCCCCCTACCTGGCGCGCCAAAGATGTCGGGGGAAACTGTCCACCACGAACACCTATGGGACTGGAGCCCCTTGTATGTTGCGGTAAGGGAGCGGAGGGAGCACGAAGAGCAGATCGAAGAGAGCACGTGGGCAGTTTACCCAGGTTCGGGCCGCGCGGACGCGTAAAACCCTACTCCTGCTTGGTTTGTATTGAGTTTGTGAGCTCGGGAGCTTGAAGAACGAGCTACACCGAGCAAGTGAGTTATCTAGGTTCTGAACCCTTTCTACGTTGTGCATGGGCCTCCTTTATAGCTCAAGGGGTCACCGACAGGTGTCAACGTAGAAGAAGGGCAAAAATGTAACTTTGGTGGTAGTTGTAACAGTGCGAGAACAGTACATGAACAGTGGATAAACAGTGGTCTTCATCTAACTTGATAGTGGGGGACAAGGGCATTAAATGCCCGTCACCGTCGACCCCAAAAGCACCCGTCCATGCGTCTCCGTTCGCCACGGCGATAGCTTCATCACCGTGGAGTGCCACCGTGTCCCCCAGGCTGCACAGCCATCCGCCACGCGTCCCTGGAAGGGCCCCAGGGCGACGCGTGGGCCGATGAGCTGGAGCGCGGGCACACAACGCAGGCTTCCCCCGGCAAGCACCTTGCCGGGGTCTTGATCTTGCCGGGCCCTGGAGCTTGTCGCTCCCCGGGCCCTGCCGGGGCGCATGATGCGCCAAGGCATGTCTTCTGAGATGCAGTCTTCTGGTTTTCCTGGCAAGCTCCTCTTGCCAGGGTCTTATGCTAATGTGATAGTCTTGAGCCTGGGACGGCCTTCCCGGCAAGCTCCACTTGCCGGGGCCTTGATCTTCTGTCTTGTATACTTTGTTTTTGAATGGTTTTATAGGGACTAGAAAGGTTTCCGGCAAGCACGTGGTAAACCCTGCCGCGGGAAGCTGCTACTGCCCGTGCACAAGTTGGAGTACTAAGGTACACCTATCTTAGTACACCGACACATATGCTAGATCTTGCTTATCTTGCTAATTTGTTTGCCTATAAAATGCCTATGCATAGGAAGTATGCTAGACTTAGATGTGATTTTCACATGCTTTATGATGCTCTCTTGTGCTTCAATTCTTGTCTTTCATGTGAGCATCATTAAAATCGTGCCTAACTAGGGGCGTAAAATGATAGCGCTTGTTGGGAGGCAACCAATTTTATGTTTTTTGTTTTTGTTGCTGTTAGTGAATAAATACTGCATCTAGCCTCTGATTGGATGTGGTTTCATGTTTTGTTTAGTGTTTGTGCCAAGTAGAACCTTTGGGAAGACTTGTGTGAAGTTTATGTGATCTTGCTGTGAAAAACAAAATCGTTAACACTTGCTAAAGTGGTCTTCAGATTTTACTGGAGCGTGATTTTTAGTTGATTCTTTTTGCTGCTAATTGGTAGACAAATTGCGCAAATTTAACAATTTAGTTTGAAGTTTTTGGAGTTCCATAAGTAGGCGAACCCTGTAGATTACTACAGACTATTCTGTCTTTGACAGATTCTGTTTTTAGTGTGTTGTTTGCTTATTCCGATGCATCTATGAGTAATATTGGAGGATATGAACCATAGAGAAGTTGGAGTACAGTAGGTTTAACACCAATATAAACAAATAATGAATTCATTGCTGTACCTTTGAGTAGTGGTTTGCTTTCTCATACTAACAGAGCTCACGAGAATTTTTTGTCTAAGTTTTGTGTTGTGAAGTTTTCAAGTTTTGAGTATTGCTTTGATGGACTATGGAACAAAGAGTAGAAAAGGCCTAAGCTTGGGGATGCCCATGGCACCCCAAGTAAATTCAAGATAATTAAAAGCCTAAGCTTGGGGATGCCCCGGGAAGGCATCCCCTCTTTCGTCTTCATCCATCGGTAACTATACTTGGAGCTATATTTTTATACGCAACATGATATGTGCTTTGCTTGGAGCGTCTTGTATAATTTGAGTATTTGCTTGTTAGTTTGCCACATTCATCCTTGCTGGACACACCTATTTGGGAGAGTTAAATATGGCCTAGAAATTATTAGAACATTCTATGTGCTTCACTTATACCTTTTGAGTTGAATAGTTTTTGCTCTAGTGCTTCACTTATATCTTTTAGAGCATGGTGGTGGTAATATTTTGTATAAATTGTTGAACTCTCATGATTCACTTATATCTATTTGAGATTCTATTAGAATAGCATGGTAATGTGCTTAGGCTAAAGAAACTAGTCTTCACATGATAAACATCCAATGTCAATGTAGTAAAAAAATTCACACCAAGTGCATTGAATAGAATGAGATGTTGGATACTTGATAATTGTTTTGAGACATGAGGATAGTGATATTAGAGTCATGCCAGTGGAGTTATTATGAAATAGAGAAATACTTGTGTTAAGCGTAGTGATTCCCGTATCATGCACATATGGTGAACCGCTATGTGACGAAGAAGCATGAGGTATTTGTAGAGTGCCAACCTTTGTGTGGAGGTCGGGGGCATGCGATGGTTAACTCCTACCAACATGCCCCCTAGGAGCATGCGTTGATTGCTTTGTTTTGATGACTCGTAGATTTTTGCAATAAGTATATGAGTTCTTATGACTAATGTTGAGTCCATGGATTATACGCACTCTCACCCTTCCACCATTGCTAGCCTCTCTTGTACCGCGCAACTTTCGCCGGTACCATAAACCCACTATATATCCTTCCTCAAAACAGTCATCATATTGTTCCTCAAAACAGCCACCATACCTACCTATCATGGCATTTCCATAGCCATTCCGATATATATTTCCATGCAACTTTCCACCGTTCCGATTATATGACCCGCATCATATTGTCATATTGCCATGCATGATCATGTAGTTGACATCGTATTTGTGGCAAAGCCACCATGCATAACTTTTCATACATGTCACTCTTGTTTCATTGCACATACCGGTACACCGCCGGAGCCATTCATATAGAGTCATACTTTGTTGTTGTAGTATCGAGTTGTAATGAAAGTGTGATGATCATCATTATTAGAGCAATATCCCATGGGAGGAAAGGCTAAATCTATAAAGCCCCTCCGCAAAAAAAGAAAAAAAAAGGCCAAAGAAAAAGAAGAAAGGCCCAAAAAAAGAAAGAAAAAAAAGAAAAAAGGGACAATTGCTACTATCTTTTTCCATACTTGTGCTTCAAAGTAGCACCATGTTCTTCATTATAGAGAGTCTCGTCTTTAGTCACTTTCATATGCTAGTGGGAATTTTTCATTATAGAACTTGGCTTGTATATTCCAACGATGGGCTTCCTCAAATGCCCTAGGTCTTCGTGAGCAAGCCAGTTGGATGCACACCCACTAGTTTCTTTTGTTGAGCTTTCATTCATATTTAGCTCTAGTGCATCCGTTGCATGGCAATCCCTACTCACTCACATTGATATCTATTGATGGGCATCTCCATAGCCCGTTGATACGCCTAGTCGATGTGAGACTATCGCCTTCCTTTTTGTCTTCTCCACAACCACCTCTATTCCACCCATAGTGCTATATCCATGGCTCACGCTCATGTATTGCGTGAAAGTTGAAAGGTTTGAAAAGATAGAGTATGAAAACAAATGCTTGGATGAAATCGGGGTTGTGCATGATATGAATATTTTGTGTGATGAAGAGAGCATAGCCAGACTATATGATTTTGTAGGGATAACTTTCTTTAGCCATAGTATTTTGAGAAGACATGATTGCTTTGTTAGTATTGCTTGAAGTATTGTTATTTCTTATGTCAATATAGACTTTTATATTGAATCTTTCAGTTCTGAACATTCATGCCACAATTAAGAGAATTACATTGAAAAACTATATTGGTTAGCATTCCACATCAAAGATTCTTTCTTTATCATTTACGTACTCGAGGACGAGCAGGAATTAAGCTTGCGGATGCTTGATACGTCTCCAACGTATCTATAATTTTTTATTGTTCCATGCTATTATTTATGAAGTCTTGGATGTTTAATGGGCTTTATCATTCACTTTTATATCATTTTTGGGACTAACCTACTAACCCAAAGGCCCAGTTCAGATTGCTGTTTTTTTGCCTATTTCAGGGTTTTGCAGAAAAAGAATATGAAACAGAGTCCAAACGGAATGAAACCTTCGCGAGAGATATTTTTGGAGAAAATCACGCACGAGAAACTTCAGGGCCAAGTCAGGGGACAGAGGGGCTGCCCTCGAGGGTGGGGGGCGCGCCCCCTTCCCAGGGTGCGCCCCCTGCCTCGAGGCTGCCTCGTCTGACCCCCGGTGCCCTCCTTCTTCCTATATATATCCACGTACCCCAGAAACTCCATACGCAGATAAAAAACCCTAATTCCACCGCCGTAGCTTCTGTTCCCGTGGAGATCCCATCTTGGAACCTGTTCCGGGAGGGGGATCCATCATGAAGGCCTTCATCATCATCATCAGCCTTCATCATCATCACCATCGCCCTCACCATGAGTTGTGAGTAGTTTACCATAGACCTTCGAGTCCATAGCTAGTATCCAGATGGCTTCTTCTCTCTCTCTGGATCCCAATACAAAGTTCTCCTCGGTCTTCGAGGAGATCTATTCGATGTAATCTCTTTTTGCCGTGTGTTTGTCAAGATCCGATGAATTGTGAGTTTATGATCAAGGTTATCTATGAAAGATATTTGGTTCTTCTCTGAACTTTTTATGTGTGCTCATAATATCCTTGCAAGTCTCTTCGAATTATTGGTTTGGTTTGGCTTACTAGATCTATATTTCTTGCAATGGGAAAAGTGCTTGGCTTTGGGTTCGATCTTGCGGTGTCCTTTCCCAATGACAGTAGGGGCAGCAAGGCACGTATTGTATTGTTGCCATCGAGGATAAAAGGATGGGGTTTTCACCATATTGCTTGAGTTTATCCCTCTACATCATGTCATCTTGCTTAAGGCGTTACTCTATTCGTATGAACTCATACACTGGATGCATGCTAGATAGCGGTCGATGTGTGGAGTAATAGTAGTAGATGTAGGGAGGAGTCGGTGTACTTGTCTCGGACGTGATGCCTATATACAATGATCATGCCTAGATAGCCTCATAATTATTCGCTTTTCTATCAATTACTCGATAGTAATTTGTTTACCCGCCGTAGAATATCGCTATCATGAGAGAAGCCACTAGAGAAAAATATGGCCCCGGGTCTATTCACAACATATCAATCTACATCTACTTTACTTGACTGCTTTTATTTGTTGTTTTATTAATCCAAAAATACCAAAAATATAAAATATCATCTCTATCATATCTCACTCTCGTAAGTGACTGTAAAGGGATTGACAACCCCGTATCGCGTTGGCTGTGAAGTTCTTATTTGTTTGTGCAGGTGCGAGGGACTAGCGCGTAGTCTCCTACTGGATTGATACCTTGGTTCTCAAAAACTGAGGGAAATACTTACGCTACTGTGTTGCATCTCCCTTTCCTCTTCGAGGGAATGCAAAGCAAGCTCAAGAGGTAGTAGTGAACTACTCCCTCCTCGTCATGGAGAGCACCGGGATGATGAAGATGGCCACCGGTGATGGATCCCCCCTTCGGTAGGGTGCCGGAATAGGGTCCCGATTGGTTTTTGGTGGCTACGGAGGCTTGCGGCGGTGGAACTCCTGATCTAGGTTATGTTCTGGAAATTTGGGTATATATAAGAGGTGTCAGAGTCGGGAACAAGTCAGGGGGGTCCCCGATGTGGCCACGAGATAGGGGGGCGCGCCCAGGGGGTAGGGCGGGCCCCCACCCTCGTGGTTGCCTCGGGGCTCTTCGGTCCAACTCCTGTACTCCGTGGGCTTCTTATGGTTCAAAAACAATATCCGTGACATTTCAGGTCAATTGGACTCCGTTTGGTATTCCTTTTCTGCGATACTCAAAAACAAGAAAAAAACAGAAACCGGCACTGGGCTCTGGGTTAATAGGTTAGTCCCAAAAATCATACAAAAGTGTATATTAAAGCCCATTAAACATCCAAAATAGATAATATAATAGCATGGAACATTCAAAAATTATAGATACGTTGGAGACGTAGCAGGGTGTCCGATTCATCACAATGTAACTAGATTATTGACTCTAGTGCAAGTGGGAGACTGTTAAAAATATGCCCTACAGGCAATAATAAAATGGTTATTATTATATTTCCTTGTTCATGATAATTGTCTATTGTTCATGCTATAATTGTATGAACCGGAAATTGTAATACATGTGTGAATACATAAACCACAACATGTCCCTAGTGAGGCTCTAGTTGACTAGCTCGTTGATCAATAGATGGTTACGGTTTCCTGACCATGGACATTGGATGTCATTGATAACGGGATCATGTCATTAGGATAATGATGTGATGGACAAGACCCAATCCTAAGCATAGCACAAGATCGTGTAGTTCGTCTGCTAAATCTTTTCTAATGTCAAGTATCATTTCCTTAGACCATGAGCATGTGCAACTCCCGGATACCGTAGGAATGCTTTGGCTGTGCCAAACGTCACAACGTAACTGGGTGGCTATAAAGGTACACTACGGATATATTCGAAAGTATATGTTGGGTTGGCACGAATCAAGACTGGGATTTGTCACTCCGTGTGACAGAGAGGTATCTTTGGGCCCACTCAGTAAGACATTATCATAATGAGCTCAATGTGACTAAGGAGTTGGTCACGGGATGATGTGTTACGGAACGAGTAAAGAGACTTGCCGGTAACGAGATTGAACAAGGTATATGGATACCGATGATCGAATCTCGGGCAAGTATCATATCGGTAGACAAAGGGAATTGTATACGGGATTGATTGAATCCACGACATCATGGTTCATCCGATGAGATCATCGTGGAACATGTGGGAGCCAACATGGGTATCCAGATCCCGCTGGTGGTTATTGCTGGAGAGATGTCTCGGTCATGTCTGCATGGTTCCCGAACCCGTAGGGTCTACACACTTAAGGTTCGGTGATGCTTGAGTTGTTATGGGAAATTGTATGTGGTTACCGAATGTTGTTCTGTGTCCCAGACGGGATCCCGGACGTCACGAGGAGTTCCAGAATGGTCCGGAGGTGAAGATTTATATATGGGAAGTCCAGTTTCGGTCGCCAGAATAATTTTGGGGGTTATAGGTATTGTACTGGGACCACCGAAAGGTGTCTGGGTGTCCACTGGGTGGGGCCACCTGCCCCGGTGGGTCAAGTGGGCTGAACAAGGGTGGAAACCAGCCCCCTAGTGGGCTGGTGTGCCCCCCAAGGGCCCAAGGCGCCTAGGGTTAGAAACCCTAGGGGGTGGGGCGCCTCCCACCAAACTTGGGGGGGAAGTCCCCCCCTTGCCCCCCTCTTGTAGATGGGATCTAGGGGGCTGCCCCCCTCTCACCTTCCCCTATAAATAGTGGGGTGGGAGGGCAACCGCACCCCTTCCCTAGCGATCCCTCCCCCCTCCCAACTCCTCCTGTTCCTCCGTAGAGCTTGGCGAAGCTCTGCCGGAGAACTGCAAGCTTCACCAGCATGCCGTCGTGCTGCTGGACCTCTTCCCCAACTTCTCCTCCCCCCTTGCTGGATCAAGAAGGAGGAGACGTCCCCGGACTGTACGTGTGTTGAACGCGGAGGCGCCGTTGTTCGACGCTTGGTTCGGAATCAACTGCGATCCGAATCGCTGCGTGTACGACTACACCAACCGTGTTCTAGTAACGCTTCCTCTTTGCGATCTTCAAGGGTATGAAGATGCACTCCCCTTCTCGTTGCTGGTGTCTCCATAGATTGATCTTGGTGATGCGTAGAATTTTTTTGATTTCTGCAATGATCCCCAACACATCATCCTCATCTCCATCCATGTTTGTAAGTGAACCTCTCTTCGGTGGGGATTCTTTTTCAATCAACTTCCACTTCTCGCACTTTTTGAGCAAGTCCCAACAATGCTCAAGTTTGAAGAATTTGCCTTCCGAAGCTTCCATGTCTTTGTATCTCTGTTGGGCAATTTTTTCCTACACAATTTGAACAAAGTCAAATGATGCAATCATTTCATAGGATGCAATATGATGTGCACAACTTGAACAAAGTCAAAACGAACTCACATAGTCGGATTCCACGGTTCCACTTGGCGGTGCATTGCGTACTTGCTCCAAGCAAGCTGCCCAACGGCTGCAAATAGACTTGATTACATCCCACGCCCTTGAAGCGACCGAAATATGCGTGCAGTCCTATTGGGATACTTTGCCATCATTATTCGAACCACCGTTGTAGTGAACGAACTCGGTAGTTGCATTGTTTGAACCACCGCTATAGTGAACGACAACAAGTCACGAGCTATCGCAAATGACGAAAAGCAAAGAAATTTTCCATGAACGAAGAGGCGTCGGGCATTTCGTCAAACACCTCGCTTGCGGTGGGAGTAGCACCGTCGAGCGGCATCGACGGGAAACCTCTTTCCGGGGCTGAGGCAGTGGATGAACGAGGCGGCCTCTTCGTTGGAACCTTCTTTCGCTTTACGCCGGAGACATTGCCGACCTTCTCCACCGTCGGCCGGGATCGTGCAGCATCGTTGGCGCCCGGAGCGCAGGCCTTCATGGCGGGGCCAGTTGGATTCCCGCACTGCACGACCACGTTGCCCTGCCGCTTGCGGGCAGGTGCGGCGGTACCTTGGGCGACGGCGGGGCCAACATGGCCGGCGACGAGATCCGCCCGAGGGGATTGAGCGTGCGCGACCTCGACGGTGACGGGAACAGCAGGGAGTCATCCATGGCGGCGAAGGACGGCCGGGGAAGATGCACCGAAGCGTGAGGTGGCGGGGCAATCGTGGCGGAGGGTGGGGGAGTAGGAACGGCCGCGCGGAAATGTCCCTCCCGCCAACTCTCGCTGCGGATAGGGGCTGAGCTCGGGGTCGTCCTCCTAGCCCATGAATCTAGAGGTCGAGGGGATCTTTTGCTGCGCCCCGCAAAAAAATTCGAGTCGACCGCGAATGCGGTGTCTGATCGGGCAGGTTTCCGGCCCCGATCCGCATGTTGGCGGGTTTTTATTATTTAAAAGGAAACTTTATTTATTTGAAATAACTAGTACATCATTTGTGAGGTTCATTACAATTTCATTCGGATGTTCCTCAAACCAGTCGGAAGTCGAAGAAAATCTAGCTAATCTAGCGAGTTCATGAGCTACTTTATTTGCCTCTCTATTACAATGTTCGAATCTAGTCGTGAAAAAATCACACGTATAGTGATAACAGTCCTCGAAAACTGCTGCCGCCGCCCCCGTTGATTGTCCTCCTTCCTGCATGGTCTCAACCACCTCCATGTTGTCTGAGTTGATGATTAGGCGGTTACACCCCGCCCTTTGTGCCATTATTAGGCCAAACTTGAGAGCTAAAGCTTCAGCCATCAAAACATCCGCACAATAGTCAATCTTTCCATTTCCTCCTGCAATGAACCTACCTTTGTGGTCTCTTAAAACTGCCCCCATCGTACCCTTCAACATATCATGATCAAAAGAGGCGTCAACATTAAGTTTCACAAAACCCCTAGGAAGACAGTACCAGCCCCCCTTTTTCATCGCCGCCTTTGGAGATGATGCATTTACAAAGTTGGATGTGAGAGCTTTGATTCCCATTGCTATCTGATTTGCATTCTGAGTTAATTCCTTATGCACTAACTTTCGTCTTTCCCACCATAGGTACCAAGCTGAAATAGCTATCATTTCACGTACACTTTGGTACCCCATAATACTCAAGTCTTGGTCTAGAAGAAGTAGAAGGTATTCCAATATTGCCTCCCCGGCAAGATCAACCTCACAAGCTTCATCAATAATCACATCCATCCCTAGTCTCTTCCAAACCTCCTTTGCTTTACTACAGAGGAAAAGCATGTGTTTCGTATCTTCTAAACCCTGAGAGCAAGTCAGGCAAGAGGACGAGACCTTCATGTGTCTATTAGCGAGTGTTACCTAGCATGGGAGAGTGCCATGTAATGTATGCCATATAATTGTTTTTACTTTTGCTGGGCAGGATAACTTCCATATATAACACCAAATAGGATTTGGTATGCTTCACCCCAACCCATTGGAATATTTGAGTCTACTCCCATACTGATAATTCCATTCCACCGAGTAAGCAGACCTTACCGAGAACATACCATTTTTTGTGAAACTCCGTGCAGTGAAATCAGTCACATCATATTGCGAAAGTGGGATTGAAAGAATTCGTTGTGCGTCAATGGGCCACATAGTTTGTCTAATCAGTTCCTCGTCCCAATTGTTGGAAGCAAGGTCAATCAGGTCACTCACTTTTGATAGCAAATGGCTCCCCCTAGGGGTCACAATCTTCCTAGTGACACAGTTTGGAATCCAGGCATCTTCCCAGATATTGATGTTATGTCGGTTACGCACTCGCCAAATATAGCCATGTTTTAGAGTAGTTATACTTGCCTTAATGCTCTGCCAGGTGAAAGAAGCGCCATGCTTTGGCTTAGACATCAGCAAATCGCCATCAAGGTAGTACTTGGCCCTCAGAATAGAACACAAGGAGTTAGGATTATCAATAAGACGCCATGCTTGTTTGGCAAGCAAAGCCAGGTTGAAACAGTGGATATCACGGAATCCCATTCCACCTTGGTTTTTTGGAACACACATTTTCCACCAGGCCATCTAGTGCATCCTCCTCTGGTTCTCCTCGTCACCCCACCAGAAATGCGCTATCACGGCAATGATTCATTTACAACTTTTTTTAGGAATTTTAAAGACCGACATTGCATAGGTAGGTATGGCTTGGATCACAGCCTTGAGTAGGATCTCCTTCCCCCCGGTGGATAGAAATTTTTCCTTCCGACCACTAATTTTCTAAACAATTCGTTCAATCAGAAACTTAAAGCAGTCTAATTTGTTAGCACCCACGTTGGCTGGTAAGCCTAGGTATTTATCATTCATTGCCTCCGTCATTATATTCAGTGTTGTACACATTTGTTCTCTGATGTCAACCATTGTATTAGGACTAAAGAAAATGCTGGACTTTTTCACACTTACCAGTTGTCCCGACACCGCACAATATAAATCTAATGCTGATTTCAGGGTCGCCACACTATGCTGATTGGCTTTCATCAAGATCAATGAATCATCCGCAAAGAGAAGATTTGTGATTGTCGGGCCATCCCTATACACTTTAACTCCTGATATGTTTTCGTTTTCCTCGGCATGTGTCAGCAATGCATTCAACCCCTCTGTCCATAGCAGGAAGAGGTATGGAGATTGCGGATCACCCTGCCTCAACCCTCTAGTAGGCTTGAAGCTCTCACTTTCCTCTGCATTGATCCTTACTCTATATTCGACAATTGAGACACATTGCATAATCAAATTCACCCATTCTTGACGAAAACCCAATCTCAACATAATATCCTTCAAAAAGGGCCACTCGACTCTATTGTATGCTTTGTGCATGTCAAGTTTTATGGCACACAAGCCCTCTCTACCTTCTCTTTTGTTCTTAATTGTGTGAAAACATTCATAGGCCACTAAAATATTATCCGTTATCAGTCTTCCCGGTACGAATGCACTCTGTGTTGGGCTAATGATTTCTGGTAAAAAAACCTTCAAATGGGTAGCCACCATTTTTGCAATTATTTTGCATACCACATTACATAAGCTGATCGGTCTAAATTGTGTTACCTTTTCTGGCATATTAATCTTAGGAATCATCACGATCGCCGTATCATTCCAACCGGTCGAGATAGTACATATGTTGACTGCTTTCAGAACCTCCTCAATTAGGTCCTCCCCCAGCATAGGCCAGAACCTTTTGTAGAAAATAGCATGGAGACCATCTGGCCCTGGAGCTTTTAATTCCCCAATATCGACTAAAGCCTGGCGAACATCTTCCGCGGTATAAGGGGCAAGTAGAGCACTGTTCATTTCATTTGACACTCTCCTACGGACAAGTGATAAAACTTCTTGATTTGGATGCTGAACTTCCGATGTGAAAAGCTTTGAAAAATATTTAGTGATGTGATTCGTCAACTCCTTTTCTTTTACCCAGTTTCTAGATTCATCTAAGAGTTTCCTTATTATTTCTTTTTTCCTGGCCGTGGCAGCATTGTGAAAGAAAGCTGTATTATGATCCCCGTGCATCAACCGGTTGGCCCGTCCTCTTTGTAACCAGAAAATTTCCTCTTGATCCAATATATTTTCAATTATCACAATAATTTCCTTCTGGCGACATCGAGATTCCATATCCATAGGGCCACGTCTTAGTTTCTCCAATTCTTTTTTCAGTTTCCTAATTTTCACCTTCGGTCCCTTTAGAGTTTCCCGATCCCAAGTATGCAGATCGGCATGCAGTGCTCTTGTACGATCAACAAGTGAAGGTCCAATCCTCGCAAGCTCTTACAACGATCGGCATGCATTTTTGGCGGTTATTTTGCGCGTTGGGGCGGGATGCGAGGTCTGCTAGAGATGCTCTTACAACGGCCGGTGAAAACGCATATGATGCTGTGCTTTTCCATTCTTTTGGTCCCACTTGGGTCTTTGTTTGTACTCAACTATTGTCTTCTTCCTCTATTAATAAAATCTTAGCAGCTTTTGTGCTAAAATTTTAAAGTGTAGAGCCATTTGTGGCAGCTAGTTAGTCACTTGGTCATTGAAAAGTCTAATAGGTGTTGCAAATGGAGCAGCAGTTGGGCTCGTGGGAGTAGGCTCGATAACCGAATACTGTTCGGCCAAGAATTTCAAAATACTAATGGGTTGAAGAAGAAAAAACGCCCAATCCGATCTATGTGGAGGCCCTCGCTTAGCTCTTCACGAGCGAATGTGGTGACAACCAGTCCAGTTGCCTCCGCCGGCCTTATTTGGCGGAAAAAATATTTCCCCGCTTTATATTATACTTCCTTCGTCCGAAAATACTTGTCATCAAAATAGACGAAAAGGAATGTATCTAAAATTAAAATACATCGAGATACAATACATTTTATTCATTTTGATGACAAGTATTTCCGGATGGAGGGAGTAATTAGCAAGATATCCGTGCATTGCACGGAACATCAAGATGCATTTTTTTACAAAACACTTGTTGTGATTGACCCATGCGGGAGTAATCCCATGTGTAATAGCTAATAATATCTCGAGAAAGAGGAGCGATAAGGTGAGGAGGATTGGGGCATGGTGGTGATTGGTGGTCGGACTGTGCGGAGCCATGGGGATGGACGACGCCGGCCACTGCCACCATGCCAAATTGTTTCAGAGGTTTTTTTTAATTGCTCAACAATGAGGTTGTGGGAGATAAGGATGAACGAGGGAAGGCCTTATCTGCAAATGTGGAGCGAGGTGCGGGTATCTTTTTGCAAAATTGCCATAGTTTACTTTATATCTGTCAGATATAGATCAGACCGCCTATATTGCAAGATGGCAAGCATACCATCATCAACAACTCGGTTTTTTTATAAGAGTAGAGAAACAATCAACATTTAAATCCAAGCAACCGATACAAATGCACGTCACACATATACCTAAGGCGGGATACAAACATGCTGGGCAACGATATACCACTACAATGACAACCAAGCACCAACAGGATGTGCTAAAAAGACCCGCTTAGAGCCGACGAAGACCATCACCAAGATGAGCATCATCCGAGCAGAAGTGTGACGGACCATGCCAGACCGAGGGCTCCAAGGTGATGCCTCCAAGAAGGGCACGACCATAGGATGTCGCCATCGTTTAATCCGAAGACCAAGTTTTCACCCAGAGCTAGAAGGAAGGAGTGGGAGCACCACGACGGAGCCTGCAAAGAGGAACACCACTTCCGTCGGCGCCATCACCGTCGGTCAGTGCACAGACTGGGCAAGTGATGTACCCGGTGCTTCACCCCACTGTCGCAACACCGCTCCGCCAACCACCCGCAACCATGCCGCCTAAGAAGCCATGCACTAGTGGAAAAAGTGCTAGGCATAACTTTCGTTTTTGGCGCGCCATTTTCAACTAACGTCGGTACAATTTTTTTCAAATAGTGATGGCGTCGACTTATTTGGTACGGCATTATTACGAACATAGTGGTGGCTGATAACCCACAAGTGTAGGGGATCGCAACAGTTTTCGAGGGTAAAGTATTCAACCCAAATTTGTTGATTCGACACAAGGGGAGCCAAAGAATACTCTTAAGTATTAGCAGCTGAGTTGCCAATTCAACCACACCTGGAAACTTAGTATCTGCAGCAAGATAGTTTAGTAGCAAAGTAATATGATAGTGGCAGTAGCGGCAATAAAAATAGCGATAGTGTTTTTGTAGTTTTTATAATAGTAGCAACGGAAAAGTAAATAAGCAACTAGCAATATAGGTAAAGCTCGTAGGCATTGGATCGGTGATGGAAAATTGTGTCGGATGCAATTCATCATGTATAAGTTATAACCTAGGGTGAAACAGAACTAGCTCGATTACATGATAGATCCCATCCAACCCATCATCGTCCAGCAAGCCTACGACGGAATTACTCACGCACGGCGGTGAGCATCATGGAATTGGTGATGGAGAAAGGTTGATGATGATGATGGCGACGATCTCCACTCTCCGGAGCCCCGAACAGACTCCAGACCAGCCCTCCCGAGAGAGATTAGGGCTTGGCGACGGCTCCGTCTCGTGAAATGCGATAATTCCTTCTCTCTTATTTTTTTCTCCCCGAACGTAAAGATATAGGATCTGGGGATACGTCGGTAAGGCACCAGGGGGCCCACGAGGCAGGGGGCGTGCCCCCCACCCTCGTGGACAGGCCCAAGGCCCCCTGGTGTGGATCTTCTTGCAGGTATTTTTTATATTTTCCGAAATAATTCTTCGTTGATTTTCAGGCGATTTCGAGAACTTTCTATTCTCCACAAAAACAACACCATGGTAATTCAGTTGAAAACAGCGTCAGTCCGGGTTAGTTCCATTCAATTCATGCAAGTTAGAGTCCAAAACAAGGGCAAAAGGGTTTGGAAAAGTAGATACGTTGGAGACGTATCAACTCCCCCAAGCTTAAACCTTTGCTTGTCCTCAAGCAATTCAGTTGATAAACTGAAAGTGATAAAGAAAAACTTTGACAAACTCGGTTTGCTCTTGTTGTTGTAAATATGTAAGCTAGCATTCAGGTTTTCAACAAGATCATGAACTAACCACATTCACAATAACTTTCAGGTCTCAAGACTACTTACTTCAATGGCATAATCAACTAGCGATCAATAATAATAAACCTCGGATGATAACACTTTCTCAAAACAATCATGATATGATATAACAAGATGGTATCTCGCTAGCCCTTTCTGAGACCGCAAAACATAAATGCACCCTTAAAGATCAAGGACTGACTAGACATTGTAATTCATGGTAAAGGAGATCCAGTCATGATCATACTCAATGCAAATTAATAGTAATACATGCAACGAAATAGGTGCTCTCCTACTGGTGCTCTTTGATAAGAGGATGATGACTCTACATAAAAGTAAATAGATAGGCCCTTCGCAGAGGGAAGCATGGATTTGTAGAGGTCCCAGAGCTCGATTTTTAAATAGAGATGAATAACATTTTGAGCGGTATACTTTCATTCTCAACATAACAACCAAGAATCTCGATATCTCCCATGCTACGCACATTATAGGCGGTTCCCAAACAGAATGGTAAAGTTTATACTCCCCCAACCACCAACAAGCACACTCCACGGCTAGCCCGAAACAACGGGTACCTTCCAAACCAGCAACAGCCCTGGGGGAGTTTTGTTTAATTATTATGATTTTGAGCATGGGATTGGGCATCCCGATTACCAGCCATTTTCTCATGAATGATGAGCGGAGTCCACTCATCGTGAGAATAATCCACCCAGCATGGAAGATATAGACATCCCTAGTTGATACATGAGTTGTTCGAGCATACAAAACTGAATTTCATTTGGCACATACAAATTTACTTGGAACGCCAGGTAAATACCGCATATAGAAAGGTATAGTGGACTCATATGGAATAACTTTGGGGTATATGGAAGTGGATGCACAAGCAGTATTCCCGCTTAGTACAGGTGAAGGCTAGAAAGAGACTGGGAAGCCACCAGCTAGAGAGCAACAACGGTCATGAACATGCATTAAAATTAATCAATAATGAATGCAAGCATGAGTAGGATATAAATCACCATGAACATAAATATTGTGGAGGCTATGTTGATTTGTTTCAACTACATGCGTGAACATGTGCCAAGTCAGATCACTTAAATCGTTCAACGGAGGATACCACCCATCATACCACATCACAACCATTTTAATATCATGTTGGCACGCAAGATAGACCATTATAAACTCTCAGCTAATTAAGCATGGAATAAGCAGCTATGATCTCTAATTGTCATTGCAAGCATGTTTCATTCATAACAAGCTGAATCAGGAACGACGAGCAATCATATTTACAAAAACAAAAGAGATCGAGTTCATACCAGCTTTTCTCATCGATACGTCTCCAACGTATCTATAATTTTTGATTGTTCCATACTATTATTTATGAAGTCTTGGATGTTTAATGGGCTTTATCATTCACTTTTATATCATTTTTGGGACTAACCTACTAACCCAAAGGCCCAGTCCAGATTGTTGTTTTTTGCCTATTTCAGGGTTTTGCAGAAAAAGAATATCAAACGGAGTCCAAACGAAATGAAACCTTTGCAAGAGATATTTTTGGAGAAAATCTCGCACATGAAGCTTGAGAACCACGTCAGAGGATCGAGGAGCCGCCCTCGAGGGTGGGGGCACACCCCCCTTCCCAGGGCGTGCCCCCTGCCTCGAGACCTCCTCAAGTGGCCCCGGTGCCCTCATTCTTCCTATATAAGTCCACATACCCCAGAAACTCCGTGAACAGAGAGAAAACCCTAATTCCACCACTGTAGCTTCTGTTCTCGTGGAGATCCCATCTTGGAGCCTGTTCCGGAGCTCCACCGGAGGGGGATCCATCACGGAGGCCTTCATCATCATCATCATCGCCCTCACCATGAGTTGTGAGTAGTTTACCACAGACCTTCAGGTCCATAGCTAGTATCTAGATCTCTTCTTCTCTCTCTTTGGATCACAATACAAAGTTCTCCTAGGTCTTCGAGGAGATCTATTCGATGTAATCTATTTTTGCGGTGTGTTTGTCGAGATCCGATGAATTGTGAGTTTATGATCAAGGTTACCTATGAAAGATATTTGGTTCTTCTCTGAACTTTTTATGTGTGCTCATAATATCCTTGCAAGTCTCTTCGAATTATTGGTTTGGTTTGGCCTACTAGATCTATAGTTCTTGCAATGGGAGAAGTGCTTGGCTTTGGGTTCAATCTTGCGGTGTCCTTTCCCAGTGACAGTAGGGGCAGCAAGGCACGTATTGTATTGTTGCCATCGAGGATAAAAAGATGGGGTTTATATCATTTTGCTTGAGTTTATCCCTCTACATCATGTCATCTTGCTTAAGGCGTTACTCTCTTCTTATGAACTCAATACACTAGATGCATGCTGGATAGCGGTCGATGTGTGGAGTAATAGTAGTAGATGCAGGCAGGAGTTGGTCTACTTGTCTCGGACGTGATGCTTATATACAATGATCATGCCTAGATAGCCTCATAATTATTCACTTTTCTATCAATTGCTCGACAGTAATTTGTTTACCCGCCGTAGAATATCGCTATCATGAGAGAAGCCACTAGAGAAAACTATGGCCCCCGAGTCTATTCTCAACATATCAATCTACATCTACTTTACTTTTACCGCTTTTATTTGCTATTTTATTGAACTAAAAATACCAAAAATATAACTATCATCTCTATCAGATCTCACTTCCGTAAGTAACCGTAAAGGGATTGACAACCCCTTATGGCGTTGGCTGTGAAGTTCTTATTTGTTTGTGCAAGTGCGAGGGACTCGCGCGTGGTCTCCTACTGGATTGATACCTTGGTTCTCAAAAATTGAGGGAAATACTTACGCTACTGTGTTGCATCTCCCTTTCCTCTTCGAGGGAATACAATGCAAGCTCAAGAGGTTGCAAGAAGAATTTCTGGCGCCGTTGCCGGGAAGGCTTACGCAAAAGACATATACCAAGTACCCATCACAAACCCTTATCCTTCGCATTACATTTATTTGCCTCTCGTTTTCCTCTCCCCCACTTCACCCTTCCGTTTTATTTGCCCTTCTTCCGCCGTGTGTTTACCGTTCGCTTGCTTCTTGTTTGGTTGTGTCTCCATGTGCCTTTTATGTGCTTGCATCTTTGCTTGCTAAAAATCTATTGTTATGGATCACCTTAAAGTGTTCTACTTGGATCCCTATGCTCTCGTGCTGAAACCCCAACTAGCCTAGTTGATGGGAAATCTTTAGATGAGCATGCTCATTTTGTGCGTCACCGTTTGTCTGAAAAAGGGAGACTCTTATGGGATCAAATAAACAGATTGATGTGTTATGCTTGGAATCTTTGTGAAATTTGTGATTTTACTTGTTGCTCTAAGAACCCAAAAAAACACCTACCCTACCTATGTGAGTTTAATGATAATGAAATCTTATCCTCTTATGCAAAGGGTGTTTATAGTTACTACGATATCGAACAAATTGAAGAATTTGTTGCTTTTAAGGGTGCTTATGAAGTTGCTTCTTTGATTGAAAAGTATGGTATTACTCTCTACGAATCTGAAAATTTTGACATACTTAAATATTGCTTTGAAAACTATGCTCATAATGCCTATGTCAAAGAATTTATTGAAAGAATGACCGCTGCTTTGAAAGAAAATAATGATATGCATGAATCTATAGATAATTTTGATTCCGATGATTTGATTGAAATATCCCTTGATGAACATGATGCTTGCTATCCTTGTGGCCATGATGCCATATTTATGAAGATGAATTTGCTATAGTTCCTTATGTTAAACATGAGATCATTGCAATTGCACCCATACTTGATAGTTCCTTCGATGAAAAGCATGATTGCAATGTTATTATAAATTCTATTAATGTCAATTGTGTTAATGATATGCAAAACACTAATCTTGGGGATGCTAGTATTGCTATGTCCACTACTTGTTGCAATGATCATGATTGGGGTGATTATTCTTATGATCTTGAAAATTTATTTAATCCCCATGATGAATATAAGATTGATCATAATGTTTGCATTAATATTGAAAGTGGGTTTGGAAGATTGTCAACTTTAGATCCCACATATTTGGAGAATGTTCAATCTTATGAAATTTTTGATAAAAGTGGGTTTGGAGAGGTCATGACTTTAGTTAATGTTGATCCCACTATTTTGGAAGAGTGTCACTTCGCATGCATGTGGATCGTGTTGAGAATATGTTATGTGATAGCTATATTTTTGAATTTTCTTATGATCCGACATACAATTATTATGAGAGAGGAAAATATGGTTGTAGGGATTTTCATGTTACAAAATTACCTCTCGTTATGTTGACATTGCTTTTGTTTCTTTCTTCTTCCTTGCATATGCTAGATCTTGTTTGTCTTGCTAATTTGTTTGCCTATAAAATGCCTATGCATAGTAAGAATATTAGAATTAGATGTGATTTTCACATGCTATATGATGCTCTCTTTGTGCTTCAATTCTTATCTTTCATGTGAGCATCAACGAAATCTCAAGCCGATCTTAATGGCTATAAAGCAAGAGCTTGTTGGGAGGCAACCTTTGGGAAGACTTGTGTGAAGTTTATGTGATCTTGCTGTGAAAAACAGAATCGTTAGCGCTCGCTAAAGTAGTCGTGCGATTTTAATTGAGCGCAATTTTTAGTTAATTCTTTTTGCAGATGATTGGTAGACAAATTGCGCAAATTTAACAATTTATTTTGAATTTTTTGGAGTTCCAGAAGTAGGCGAATCCTGCAGATTACTACAGACTGTTCTGTCTTTGACAGATTCTGTTTTTCGTGTGTTGTTTGCGTATTCCGATGCATCTATGAGTAGTATTGGAGGATATGAACCATAGAAAAGTTGGAGTACAGTAGGTTTAACACCAATATAAATAAAGAATGAATTCATTTCTGTACCTTTGAGTAGTGGTTTGCTTTCTTATACTAACGGAGCTCACGAGAATTTTTGTCTAAGTTTTGTGTTGTGAAGTTTTCAAGTTTTGAGTATTGCTTTGATGGACAATGGAACAAGGAGTAGTAAAGACCTAAGCTTGAGGATTCCCATGGCACCCCAAGTAAATTCAAGATAATCAAAACCCTAAGCTTGGGGATGCCCCAGGAAGGCATCCCCTCTTTCGTCTTCATCCATCGATAACTTACTTGGAGCTATATTTTTGTTCGCAACATGTTATGTGTTTTGCTTGGAGCGTCTTGTATAATTTGAGTATTTGTTTGTTAGTTTGCCACAATCATCCTTGCTGTACACACCTATTTGAGAGAGTTAAATATAGCCTAGAAATTATTAGAACACTCTATGTGCTTCACTTATATCTTTTGAGTTGAATAGCTTTTGCTCTAGTGCTTCACTTATATCTTTTAGAGCACGGTGGTGGTAATATTTTGTAGAAATTGTTGAACTCTCATGCTTCACTTATATCCTTTTGATGTCTAACAGCATGGTAATGTGTTTAGGCTAAAGAAACTAGTCTTCACATGATAAACATCCAATGTCAATGTAGTAAAAAAATCACATTAAGTGCATTTAATATGATGAGATGTTGGATGCTTGATAATTGTTTTGAGATATGAGGATGGTGATATTAGAGACATGCTAGTGGAGTTATTATGAAATTGATAAATACTTGTGTTAAGGTTAGTGATTCCCGTATCATGCACGTATGGCGAACCGTTGTGTGACTAAGTTAGAACATGAGGTATTTGTAAAGTGTCAACCTTTGTGTGGAGGTCGGGGGCACGCGATGGTTAACTCCTACCAACCTCCCCCCTAGGAGCATGCGTTGATTGCTTTGTTTTGGTTACTCATAGATTTTTGTAATAAGTATATGAGTTCTTATGACTAATGTTGAGTCCATGAATTATACGCACTCTCACCCTTCCACCATTGCTAGCCTCTCTTGTACCTCGCAACTTTCGCCGGTGCCAAAACCCACTATATATCATTCCTCAAAACAGCCACCATATTGTTCTTCAAAACAGCCACCATACCTACCTATCATTGCATTTCCATAGCCATTTCGAGATATATTTCCATGCAACTTTCCACCGTTCCGTTCATATGACACGCATCATATTGTCATATTGCCATGCATGATCATGTAGTTGACATCGTATTTGTGGCAAGGCCACCATGCATAATTTTTTATATACATGTCACTCTTGTTTCATTGCACATACCGGTACACCGCCGGAGGCATTCATATAGAGTCATACTTTGTTGTTGTAGTATCAAGTTGTAATATTGTGTTGTAATGAAAGTGTGATGATCATCATTATTAGAGCATTGTCCCATAGGAGGAAAGGCTGAATCTACCGCAAAAAAAAGGAAGGCCCAAAAAAAGGGAAAAGAAAAAAAGAAAAAAAAAAGAAAAAGGGACAATTGTTACTATCTTTTTCCACACTTGTGCTTCAAAGTAGCACCATGTTCTTCATTGTAGAGAGTCTCATGTTTAGTCGCTTTCATATACTAGTGGGAATTTTCATTATAGAACTTGGCTTGTATATTCCAACAATGGGCTTCCTCAAATGCCCTAGGTCTTCGTGAGCAAGCAAGTTGGATGCACACCCACTAGTTTCTTTTGTTGAGCTTTCATACATATTTAGCTCTAGTGCATCCGTTGCATGGCAATCCCTACTCACTCACATTGATATCTATTGATGGGCATCTCCATAGCCTGTTGATGCACCTAGTCGATGTGAGACTATCTCCCTCCTTTTTTGTCTTCTCCACAACCACCTCTCTATTCCACCCATAGTGCTATATCCATGGCTCACGCTCTTGTATTGCGTGAAAGTTGAAAGGTTTGAAAAGATAGAGCTGTAAAACAAGTGCTTGGCTGAAATCGGGGTTGTGCATGATATGAATATTTTGTGTGATAACGAGGGAGCATAGCCAAAACTATATGAATTTGTAGGGATAACTTTCTTTAGCCATAGTATTTTGAGAAGACATGATTTCTTTGTTAGTATACTCAAAGTATTGTTATTTCTTATGTAAATATAGACTTTTATCTTGAATCTTTTAGATCTAAACATTCATGCCACAATTAAGAGAATTACATTGAAAAACTATATTGGTTAGAATTCCACATCAAAAAATATGTCTTTATCATTTACCTACTTGAGGACGAGCAGGAATTAAGCTTGGGGATGCTTGATACGTCTCCAACGTATATATAATTTTTTGATTGTTCCATGCTATTATTTATGAAGTCTTGGATGTTTAATGGGCTTTATCATTCACTTTTATATCATTTTTGGGACTAACCTACTAACCCAAAGGCCCAGTCCAGATTGCTGTTTTTTGCCTATTTCAGGGTTATGCAGAAAAAGAATATCAAACGGAGTCCAAACGGAATGAAACCTTCGCAAGAGATATTTTTGGAGAAAATCACGCACGGGAAGCTTGAGAACCACGTCAGTGGATCGAGGAGCCGCCCTCGGGGGTGGGGGCGCGCCCCCCTTCCCAGGGCGCGCCCCCCTGCCTCGAGGCCTCTTCAAGTGGCCCCCGGTGCCCTCCTTCTTCCATATAAGTCCACGTACCCCAGAAACTCCGTGAACAGAGAGAAAACCCTAATTCCATCACCGTAGCTTCTGTTCCCGTGGAGATCCCATCTTGGAGCCTGTTCCGGAGCTCCACCAGAGGGGGATCCATCACGGAGGCCTTCATCATCATCATCATCGCCCTCACCATGAGTTGTGAGTAGTTTACCACAGACCTTCGGGTCCATAGCTAGTATCTAGATGGCTTCTTCTGTCTCTTTGGATCTCAATACAAAGTTCTCCTCGGTCTTCGAGGAGATCTATTCGAAGTAATCTCCTTTTGCGGTGTGTTTGCCGAGATCCGATGAATTGTGAGTTTATGATCAAGGTTATCTATGAAAGATATTTGGTTCTTGTCTGAACTTTTTATGTGTGCTCATAATATCCTTGCAAGTCTCTTCGAATTATTGGTTTGGTTTGGCCTACTAGATCTACAGTTCTTGCAATGGGAGAAGTGCTTGGCTTTGGGTTCAATCTTGCGGTGTCCTTTCCAAGTGATAGTAGGGGCAGCAAGGCACATATTGTATTGTTGCCATCGAGGATAAAAATATGGGGTTTATATCATATTGCTTGAGTTTATCCCTCTACATCATGTCATCTTGCTTAAGGCGTTACTCTGTTCTTATGAACTCAATACACTAGATGCATGCCCGATAGCGGTCGATGTGTGGAGTAATAGTAGTAGATGCAGGCAGGAGTCAGTCTACTTGTCTCGGACGTGATGCCTATATACAATGATCATGCCTAGATAGTCTAATAATTATTCGCTTTTCTATCAATTGCTCGACAGTAATTTGTTTACCCGCCGTAGAATATCGCTATCATGAGAGAAGCCACTAGAGAAAACTATGGCCCCCGGGTCTATTCTCAACATATCAATCTACATCTACTTTACTTTTACCACTTTTATTTGCTGTTTTATTAAACTAAAATTACCAAAAATATAACTATCAGATCTCACTTCCGTAAGTGACCGTAAAGGGATTGACAACCCCTTATCACGTTGGCTGCGAAGTTCTTATTTGTTTGTGCAGGTGCGAGGGACTCGTGCGTGGTGTCCTATTGGATTGATACCTTGGTTCTCAAAAACTGAGGGAAATACTTGCGCTACTGTGTTGCATCTCCCTTTCCTCTTCGAGGGAATACAACGCAAGCTCAAGAGGTAGCACTCATCTCATTTAGTTCATCATATATCATCCTTATTGCCTTTCACTTGCATGACCGAACGGTGTGGATATTAATAATAGTGCACGTGCATTGGACTAAGCTGGAATCTGCAGACATTTAATACAAGAGAGAAGACAAGGTAATATGGCTCAAGGTTAAATCAACAACAAAGCATATGAGAGCCACTAAACAATTTAATCATGGTATTCTACTCTTAACCCCCAAAGAAAATAAAATAAACTACTTACACGGGAAAGCTCCCAACAAGCAAAAGAAGAATGAAAAATCTTTTTGGGTTTTCTTTTAATAGCTACTACAAGCAGGAAAAATAAACTAGCTTAGAAGCTACAACTAATATATTTTTTGTTTTTCTAGGTTTTTTCTAGCACACAAGAAAAAAGACTAAGAAAAAGAAATTGAAACTAAGCATGGATGGTACAGTGAAAGAGTGTGAGCACCGACAACTAGAATAAGTGTGAACATGAATGTATGTCGGTGAGAAACACGTACTCCCCCAAGCTTAGGCTTTTGGCCTAAGTTGGTCAATGGCCATAGATCAAAGCCACTCCCTCCAGTGTACTGAGATGCATCCTCTGGGTGCCACTGATTGGCGAGCTCATCCAGCTCCCACCCATAAACAGATTGACGAGAAGGATCAAGTGGTGGCTCTGGTTGAGGCTCTGAAGCTTGTGCCTGGCCTTGGTACTTGTAGAAGGCATCCGACATAATGAGATACTTGCCTGTGGACACATCAAACAAAGATGGTGCACGCAAGGTAACAATTTCACAGTATATTTCATCAAATCTTTATAATTAAGCTGCATATTCTTGTCTTTAACAATGAAGTCATTAGCTACCATGCTCTTGTAGTCTAGATAAACAGGGGCAAGCAATTTTTCATCCTTCTCATGATGCCTAATAGGTATATTAAAATATTCAGCAAGGCGAGAAGCAAAGATGCCTCCAAAGACGGGCCCCTTTGAGCAGTTCAGACTCAATCGTTTGGCAATGATGGCGCCCAGGCTAAAAGTTGTGTCTTGAAACAAAGCATGGCATAAAATGATAATATCAGGGGCACTAAGATTCCCACTGTTCCCGCGACCAATGAAACATCTACGAGCAAATAAAGCAAAGTAACGCAGAACAGGGAAGTGTATACTAGTGATTCTTGCCCCTGAAACTTGTCTCGTTTTCCCTACGGCTATCATGTCAATCAAACCTTCAACGTCTTCACGGCGTGGTTCGTCAAGTCTACCTCCAAAGGATACTTAGCATATTTTGCAAAAGTCTAAGAGTGATATCTCCTTAATCACATCATATAAACGAAACTCCACCATAGGTGGTGTTTTCCTAGAATTAAAATGAAAACTTTGCGTGAAAATATTGGTAGTAAGAGATACTGTTCTTTCTGATCGTTGAGGAAGTCGGTGAGGCCTGCATATTGGTGAGGAAGTCTTCGTAAATACCGGCGGACATCATGGAATCATTACAAGGCCATTCGCACGGTCGAACTTCCGCCATGCGAGGAAGATTATACTTTGGCTTCTTATTTTCTTCCTTCTTCTCCTCTGAGCACTTGCTGGAGGAGCCCCTCAACAATCTCTTTAACATTTTCCTTTTCTGAAAATTTCTGAAATTTTTAGTAACTTGAAAATAAAAGTTAACCAGACTCAACAAAATTGATAGCAACAACTCCTATAAGTGCCTAGAGGCTATGTCATGCATTAGAACTACTTGGGACCAAGAAAATTTGACATGCAAGCTCAAGAACAAGGTCACCACAGCAGCATAAATTTGCAAAAAATAAAGCACTAGAACAAAAACTAATTGGACCAATGGAGGAGTCACATACCAAGGAACTATCTCCCCAAACAGTTTGGTGAATGGTGCTTTGAGCAAGGAGATCGAAAATGGCAGCAAGATGAGCTAGAACTCGGGTTTGAGCTGGTTGGGGATTTTTTGGGAGGAAGAATAAGAGCATGGGTGCAGGAATAAGTGGAGGGAGGCCACATGGGGCCCACGAGGTAGGGGGCGTGCCCTGGGTAGGGGGCGCGCCCTGGACCCTCGTGGCCACGTGTTAGCTCCCCTCGCTGTGTGTTCAGTGCCATATTTCCTCAAATATTCCAGAAAAAATCATACTTCATTTTCATGGCATTTGGAGAACTTTTATTTTCGGGATATTTTTTTATTGCCCGGGTAAGTCTGGAAACAGACAGAAAATACTAATTTTGCTTTATTTATCCTAATTAACAGAAAGTAAAAGGGGAGTACAGAAGGTTGTGCTATCTAGATTCACCTATCTCATGCCAATCAAAAGGAATCCATTAACAAGGTTGATCAGGTCTTGTTAATAAACTCTTTTCGAGTAACATGAAACTGGAGAATTTTCGAATAACACTAGGATACCTCAATGGGGATATGTATGTCCCCAATAATTAGAATGTCATATGCCTTCTTGATAGTAGGAATAGGAAACTCAAAACCTCCAATAGTAATAGTCGAAGTTTTTCCAATATAATTGATACTGTGGACCTAAGGTTGTTTCCTCAGAAAGTGTATCGTATGCTTATTACCATTGACATGAAAAGTGACATTGCCTTTGTTGCAATCAATAACAGCCCCTGCAGTATTCAAAAAGGGTCTTCCAAGAATAATAGACATACTATCATCCTCGGGAATATCAAGTATAACAAAGTCCGTTAGAATAGTAACATTTGCAACTACAACGAGCACATCCTCACAAATACTGACAGGTATAGAAGTTGATTTATTAGTCATTTGCAAAGATATTTCAGTAGGTGTCAACTTACTCAAGTCAAGTCTACGATATAAAGAGAGAGGCATAACACTAACACCGGCTCCAAGATCACACAGAGCAGTTTTAACATAGTTTCTCTTAATGGAGCAAGGTATAGTAGGTACTCCTGGATCTCCTAATTTCTTAGGCATTCCACTCTCAAAAGTGTAATTAGCAAGCATGGCGGAAATTTCTAATTCAGGTATCTTTCTTTTGTTGGTAATAATATCTTTCATATACTTGGCATAAGGATTTGTTTTAAGCACATCAGTCAAACGCATACACAAAAAGATAGGTCTAATCATTTCAGCGAAGCGCTCAAAATCCTCATCATCCTTTTTCTTGGATGGTTTCGGAGGAAAAAGCATGGGTTTCTGAACCCATGGTTCTCTTTCGCTACCGTGCTTCCTAGCAACAAAGTCTCTCTTATCATAACATTGATTCTTTGATTGTGGGTAATCAAGATCAACAGCAGGTTCAATCTCTACATCATTATCATTGCTAGGTTGAGCATCAACATGAACATCATCATTAACATTATCACTAGGTTCATGTTCATTACCATATTGTGTCTCAGCATCAGAAACACATATATCATTGGAATTCTCAGGTGTGCCAGCTACAGGTTCACTTGAAGCATGCAAAGTCCTATCATTTTTCTTTTTCTTCTTTTTGGAAGAACTAGGTGCATCTATATTAGCTCTCTGAGAGTCTTGCTCAATTCTCTTAGGGTGGCCCTTAGGATACAGAGGTTCCTGAGTCATTTTACCACCTCTAGTTGCAACTCTAATAGCATAGTCATTATTCTTACTATTTAATTCATTGAGCAAATCGTTCTGAGCCTTAAGTACTTGTTCTACTTGAGTGGTGACCAAGCATGTATACTAATGAGTTTCAGTTCACCTTTAGCTCTAGACAGATAATCACTCAAGCGTTCAATCATATAAGCATTGTGTTGTAATTGTCTACCAACATAAGCATTGAAGTTTTCTTGTTTCACAATAAAATTGTCAAACTCATCTAAGCATTGGCTAGTAGACTTATAACGAGGAATATCACCTTCATCAAATCTATAAAGAGAATTTACCTTTACTACCTGTGCCGGGTTATCAAGACCATGTATTTCTTCAATAGGTGGTAAATTCTTAACATCTTAAGCTTTAATACCTTTTTCTTTCATAGATTTCTTTGCCTCTTGCATATCTTCAGGACTGAGAAATAGAACACCTCTTTTCTTTGGTGTTGGCTTAGGGGCTGGTTCATGAAGTGTCCAATTATTTTCATTGGCCAGCATATTATTCAGTAGTAATTCAGCTTGTTCAACTGTTCTTTTCCTGAAAACACAACCAGCACAACTATCCAGGTGGTCTTTGGAAGCATCGGTTAGTCCATTATAAAAGACATCAAGTATATCATGCATCTCAAGAGGATGATTAGGCAAAGCATTAAGTAACTGGAGAAGCATCCCCCAAGCTTGTGGGAGACCCTCTTCTTCAATTTGCACAAAGTTATATATTTCCCGTAAGGCAGCTCGTTTCTTATGAGCGGGGAAATATTTAGCAGAGAAGTAATACATCATATCCTGGGGACTACGCCCACAACCAGGATCAAGAGAATTAAATCAAGTCTTAGCATCACCCTTTAACGAGAACGGAAATAGCTTAAGCTTATAGTAATAGCGAATCTTTTCATCGTTGGTAAACAGGGTGGCTATATCATTCAACTTAGTAAGATGTGCCACAATAGTTTCAGACTCATAGCCATGGAAAGGATCAGACTCAACCAAAGTAATTAACTCAGGATCAACAGAGAATTCATAATCCTTATCAGTAACACAGATAGGTGAAGTAGCAAGAGGAGGGCCATGTTTCATTCTAGCATTCAAGGACTTTTCTTTCAACTTAGCTAGTAACTTCTTAAGATCATATCTATCATTACAAGCAAGAAAGTCTCTAGCAGTTTCTTCATCCATAACATAACCCTCAGGCACAACAGGCAATTCATATCTATTGGGAGTAGTTTCATCATCACTTTCATAAATATCATCAGTTTCAACATTTCCACTCTCCCTAACCTTAGCAATTTGTTCATCTAGAAATTCACCTAGTGGCACAGTATCAGGCATAGAGGTAGTTTCATCATACATAGCACAAGTAGCATCATCAAGAACATACGACATATCAGATTTAATAGCAGGAGTAGGTGTCGCAAGTTTACTCATAACAGAAGGAGAATCAAGTGCAGAGCTAGATGGTAGTTCCTTACCTCCCCTCGTAGTTGAGGGTAAGATCTTGGTTTTTGAGTCCTTCGGATTCTTCATAGTGATCAACAGATATAAATCCCAAGTGACTTAAAGAATAGAGCTATGCTCCCCGACAACGGTGCCAGAAAATAGTCTTGATAACCCACAAGTGTAGGGATCGCAACAGTTTTCGAGGGTAAAGTATTCAACCCAAATTTTTTGATTCGACACTTAAGTATTAGCAGGTGAGTTGTCAATTCAACCACACCTGGAAACTTAGTATCTGCAGCAAGATAGTTTAGTAGCAAAGTAATATGATAGTGGCGGTAGCGGCAATAAAAGTAACGATAGTGTTTTTGTATTTTTTGTAATAGTAGCAAAGGAAAAGTAAATAAGCAACTAGCAATATAGCTAAAGCTCGTAGGTATTGGATCGGTGATGGAAAATTATGTCAGATGCAATTCATCATGTAGAAGTTGTAACCTAGGGTGAAACAGAACTAGCTCGATTACATGATAGATCCCATCCAACCCATCACCGTCCAGCAAGCCTACGATGGAATTACTCACGCACGGCGGTGAGCATCATGGAATTGGTGATGAAGGAAGGTTGATGATGACGATGGCGACGATCTCCACTCTCCGGAGCCCCGAATGGACTGCAGATCAGTTCTCCCGAGAGAGATTAGGGCTTGGCGGCGGCTCCATCTCGTGAAACGCGATAATTCCTTCTCTCTTTTTTTTCTCCCCGAACGTGAAGATATAGGATCTGGGGATACATTGGTAAGGCACCAGGGGGCCCACGAGGCAGGGAGCGCGCCCTGGGCAGGGGGCGTGCCCCCACCCTCGTGGACAGGACCGAGGCCCCCTGGTGTGGATCTTCCTGCAGGTATTTTTTATATTTTCCGAAATAATTCTCCATTGATTTTCAGGCGATTCCGAGAACTTTTTATTCTGCACAAAAACAACACCATGGCAGTTCTGCTGGAAATAGCGTCAGTCCGGGTTAGTTCCATTCAAATCATGCAAGTTAGAGTCCAAAACAAGGGCAAAAGGGTTTGGAAAAGTAGATACGTTGGAGACGTATCAGTGGCATAGGAAAATAGTTAGCCGTCACAGGTATATGAGACCCACACATTACGTCGGTGTACTAAGATTTGGACCCTTAGTACCCTAGAATTATGCGCATACAATAGTAGCCTTCCCAACGGCAAGGCTTGCCAGAGGACAACTAGAAGACAAGCTCAAGACTAAGATAATGAGATACAGAGAAAACACCAGGTGAAAGATCATGGATGTCGCCTAGAGGGGGTGAATAGGCGCTTTAAAATAATTATGATTAAGTCTTGAACAAATGCGGAATAAACCTAGCGGTTAATTTGTCAAGCACAAAACCTACAACAACTAGGCTCACCTATGTGCACCAACAACTTATGATAAGCAAGATAAACAACTAGGTGATAACAAGATATATAACAAGAAACAATATGGCTATCGCAAAGTAAAGTGCATAAGTAAAGGGCTCAGGTAAGAGATAACCGAGGCACGCGGAGACGATTATGTATCCCGAAGTTCACACCCTTGCTGTCGTTGTACAAAAAGAGGGGTACACTTTTTGTACCCCTATGACTGTGCACGGGCAGTCTGAGCCACGGGCACCACCACACCAAGCATGGCAAGGGAGGTGAGCCGGGGTAAGACCAAAGCTTGATGGAGACTGGAGCAACGCCAAGAATAAGACCACAAAGAGCAAAGGGACGAAGCGGCTATCCCCGGCAAGATCCTTGCCGGGGCCAGCTCTGGCAGCCCCGGCAAGACCCTTGCCGCGGCAGCTCGCCGCGCGCCTACAGAGCGGATCACCCTTGAGTCCACCGCCCCCATGGGGTGAGGATTCAGGAGATATCCCCATGGTGGCATGCAGATCTTTGTGAAGACATCCAAGATCAGATACAAGTTGAGAAGACGACGACCCTTGGCGGGATCGCAGCCAAGGAGAACTACAAGGCCCCCGGCAAGCACCTTGCCGGGCAAGACAGCGGGCGCCACGGCAGGACCCTTGCCGAGGACACCCGCAGGGCCACCATCAGGCCCGCACCAACCGGGTTCCACCGACCCACGCCATTGCGCCACCTCAGCTGCCTGTCTGCCTACATGGCACCTCACGCACCGCTGGCCAGGGCGCGTGTCAACACGAGGAGGAGCGGCGACGGACAAGACGGACGTCTCCCCTCGTTCCCGATAAAGCAAGGACACCTAAGTTAAGCGCATTAAATGCGCCTTGTCCTGTAATGCGAGGGATAACCTCGCATCACTGTACCCTTTCCACCTCCTGTGTGCCACTGTGGCGACCCCTTTTTCCTATAAAAGGAGGCCCGAGGCGACCAGGAGGAGGATTCGGCTTTTTAGAACTCCTCACTACTCTTTTGGAGCTCCTCACTAGCTGAAGAACTCAAACATATAATCCACCAAAGCAGGAGTAGGGTTTTACGCATCTTTGTGGCCCAAACCTGGGTAAAGGAACCGTGTCCTGACTGTTAGATCCGCTCTTCTCTCAACCCCGCGCCCCGCAACCGTAGTAGGGATTCTTGTGATCCCATAGGTGTCGATCCAAATTAACCGACATCTTTGGCGCGCCAGGTAGGGGGCGCGCAGTTGTGAGAATCGGCTCTAGTGGTTGGTCCGACGCTCTCTCGTCTTCGTGGCCCTTTGAGAAGGCCGGAAGACCTGCGCTCGAGCGACTTCAAATAAAAGCTAAGTTACATCGAACCTTGGATATTTCTACCCTATTATTTAAGGTTATTATCCCCGGAGCTGTCATCCTATGTGCAAAAAGAAACCTGCACGCAAATGGGGCCCTTCCCGATCGGCAACGCCTTTGTTCTGTTTCGAGTCCGCTCAATAGTTCAGACGGTTGCGTTGGAAACGGTAGGGTAGCCTTCCGCAATTAACAAAGCTCTCGACTCTGACTCGAGTCAAACTCGACAGTTCGAGCGGCTGCGTTAAGAGCGGCAAGGTGGCGGACCCGGCAGCACGCTCGCCCGGCAGGCCAATGGGGACCCGTCCCCAAGACGCCGCTTTGGGTATTTCGCACCGGCAAGCCTACCCAGTTAACGTAGGGCGAACACACAAAGAGGCAGCAAACAGGAAAATAACATGCATGATTCTGAAGATTTTTCAAAGTTATATTACATCATGCCATCGCTGCGGTTCTAACTAAAGATAAAATTTGTCTTGGTCATGAACCCGCAGCGGCAAGGAAGAACGGGATGCCTAATCCCGGCGCTGGCCCTCCACCCTCTTGATTTCATCGATGCGGCTGATGACGGGCTTGATGCGCTCCTTGAGCGCCGTGAGGTTGGCATCCTCCGGCAAGCTGTCCATCACGGCTTAGAAGTCGAGGGCGGGGTTCCAGAACGCCACCTTGGTGAGGACCTTGGTCATGACCCCCCGGCAGAGCCGCCGGGCCTCCCCGGCGAGCGTGGCCGTTCTGTTGGAGTGAAGATCAGTCAAGGCACTGAGGACACCCTCGAAGAATAGGGTCAGCTTGGCGTTGACGGACCCGCTCCATTCTGGGGCATACCTCACGTTTGGCATCCCCATGAGGGCCAACTGTGAGGTAAACCTGCCGGCGATGTCCTCCAGCTGGCTGATCCACCTGTTCTCCTCCACCACGTATTCTTGGTGGGAGGCGCCCTCGTCCGCCCGCAGCTGCTTCTCCTCCTCCAGGCTCTTGACCAAGGCCTCCTCCCGAGCAGAGCTCTCCGCCAGCATCTTCTCGAGATTCTCCAGCCTCAGCCTCAGATCTTTGATGGAGTTTTGCGCCTCGGAGAGCTCCCCAGTCCTGCTGATGATTGCTCCCTGCACCTCTGTCAAGGCGCAGTTGAGCATGTTCTTCTCGTCGGACAGCCTGAGGGCCTGCTCCTTCAGCCCGTCCCGTTCCACCTCCAGCTCTTGTATCTTGCCGGCGTGGGCCAGAGCCTGGGCATCGAGCGCCTCTTTGTGCCTCTGCCCCAGCTCACGAGTCCGCCGCTCGACAAGAGCCTCGAGCTCCTCATACTTGTCGCGGAGCGTTGTGGCAAGCTTCGCCTCACGCGCGGAGAGGTCTTCTTCCTGGGAATCGAGGGCGGCTTGATGCTGGTTCCGGGCGGCCTCCGTCGCGGCAGCCAAGTTCGCTGCCTCTTCCTGGGCCTTCTCGATGTCAGCCATCTTCATGATGAGCTCCGCATTACGCTTGGCTAGTTCTTCCTGGAAGGCCCTCTGCTCCTCCCGGGACTGGTGGAACCAGGTTTGCGCCTCAGCGACGCGCGCCTGGAAGTCCACCTCCGCGTCGTCCACCGCTGCCGTTCTGGACTTAACTTTGTCCAGACGGACACGGTAGAGCGCCTGGAGCTTCCGGAAGTTGGCCCCCATGGCCCGGAAGAGCTGCCCTTCTGGAGAACCGTCGCCACCGGCACCCGGTTCGTCAACGACCTCGAGCCCGGTGGCAGCGAGCACCTCGCCATCAAAGACTTCCCCTCCGGCAGGCACCGGGAGCTTGACACCCCGGCAAGATGGACGAAGAGGTTGTCGCCCACCTTCAGATACCTGCCGGGGCCCGAGGTCGCGGAGGAAGAAGGTTGATCATCAATCGCCTCTTCCTCGGCTGTGGCCTTGCCGGCCTCCCCGGCAGGCCCACCAGCGGCACCCTTGGCGGCATCCTCAGCGGCCTTATCCGCGGCGGCCCCGGCGGCGTCCTTGGCGGCCTCCTCGGCGGCGATCTTGTCGGCCTCCGCCGCGGCCTCCTCAGCAACCTCCTTGATGACGGCGTCCACGTCCTCTACATCTGTTGAAGGAGGGCCTGGGCCGTGATGGGGATAATGAAGTCAAGAAAAAGCGCAAGGGAAAATCAAAGACAAAAGACAGGCGACTCACCAGCGCCGGGCTGTGAAGCGGAAGTTCCCTCCCCGCCGGCGTCGGACGCCGGGGCCGGGCCGCCAGCGCCCAAGTCCCCCTCCTCCTCCATGCATGTGAGCTCCATGCTTGGTGCCCTTGCCGAGGACGCCCCTCATGGCGGCGTGGTCGATGGGGGTGGTGTGTTGGGAGTAGCCCCTGCAGCTCCTCCTGTTGCTGCTCCCGTCCTATAGAACTGGCAAGGTCAGCACCTTTAGCATCCAACGCCTACTCCATGTCGAGCGAGAAGAGGTTGGCGGACTTACGCTGGGGGTTGTGCCGGGGGCTGCCGTCGGAACTGTTCAACACCACCAGTGGTGTCCCTGAAGCCCCAGCCGGGGGCTGGCTGCTCGCCGAAGCTTTGGCCCTCTTCATCCTCTGGGCCAACGTCTCTGCGTCCCTGATGAAGCAAAAACAAATCAAGATGAGTGGCATGGTCTAGGGAGATGGGAATGACGATAAGGAATGGAATACTTACTCGTCGTCCATCTACTCCTCCTCCGCTGTTTTCCTCTTCCTCTTCGGGCTGAGGGGCCCGAGGTCGAAGGGGAACTCCGCGTCGCCCTCCGAATCGACGTCTGTCGGGGGAGGCGAAAAAGGGGGCGGAGTTTGTGCGCGCCTCGACGAATAGGGAGCCGCCGCTTTCTTCTTCTCGACGGCCTTCGTCGACCTCTTCGCCGCCGTGGCCCTCGTGAGGCGCCCGGACCCCTCCAGGGCCAATTGAGGCTGCGCAGTCTTGCCAGGCCGGACCGGCTCGCCGGAACAGGCCCGCCGCAAGACTCGCCCTCTTCCCCTGGCTGGCGCCGGGCCAGCCGCCGCGTCCTCCGATGACGACGACTTGTCGGCCGCGTCTTCAACCAGTGGAGCTCCGGTGCTGGCGCTGCTAGCCTCTCCGGCAGCCACCGCCCACTAGGCGAACTCCTCCTCCTCTGCAGTCGCGGCGTCCTGGTCCTCCATACCTCCGGCACTGCCGGCCTCCCTGATGAGTTGCGCCTTCCTCGCCCTAGCGGCGATGTAGTCCAGCTCCTCCGGGGTGGTGTCCCGGACAAGCCACCGCTCGGCGTCAGGATCGACGCACACCTCGACCAGAGTGTCGAAGAACTGCTGCACGACCTCGTCCTCCGGCTCCTGCCAGCTCGGGACGGGGCCATGCGTGCTACATTCCGGCATCATGGCGACGATCTCAGACTGGCGCGAATTGTTGCACAGCGGGACCACTCCCGCTGGCAGCTTGAAGAGCTGCCCCTTGACGGCCTTGCCGGCCTTTGCGGCAGCCTTCGCAGCCTTGCCGGTCCGCTCGACCTTGCCATCGCGACCCACATCCAGCTGGAAGAGCCGCTGACAGAAATGGGCATGTCCCATCACTGTAAGGTTGTGGTTGAGGCCAGGGCGGAGCCGCATGACGTCAGCCGGGTTCCTAAAGAGCCAGGCTGGCCTCCCCTTGTTGTGGAGCGGGGCGATCCGACGGCGAATGAAATCCGCCCCGATCATCTCGAGGGTGAGCCCGGCCTGGACGAGCCGGTTGATCCTGGTGAAGGCAATAGTGAGCCTCCCGTCGGCGGCGTCGACGTCGCTCCAGCCGCTGCCACGGACCGGCGGCGCCCGGCGGACCCTGCAGAATGTTGGCGGCTCGTCTTCCTCAATCCAGCACCACCGGCCGCACCATTCGTCCCACCTCTCCTTCACGGCGCCCTCCGGGTACACTATCTTGGGTCTCGGAATCCAGGTGATGCATCCAGAGACCGCGCCTCCCGGCTGGATCCGAGGGGTGAAATAGTGGCGGAAGAGCGCCGTGTTGGGCTGCACTCCGACGAAGCCCTCGCAGAGGTGCGTGAAGAAAGCCATGCACGCCACCGCATTTGGGGTAAAATCCAAAAGGCGGAAGCCAAAGGTGTGCATGACATCACAGAAGAAATCGGAAAAGGGGGGACACAACCCGCAAGAGAAGTAATCAACAAAGAAAGGGTACCGATTTGAGCCAAGCGGAGCGCAAGCGGCCGGAACGACGCGCGTCGCCGGATGGCCCAAGCCTTTTCCCCCGTCTCCGCCCCCCAACGGGGTTTGAAGGCGGCCTTGAGCTCGAAGACATCAACCGACGACGGGATGAAGAAAGCGGCCTTCGTCTGATCCCCCGTAAACACGCCCTCCGGCGGCGCCATAGGCCCGGCGCCCTTGGCTGCCCCTTTGCCCTTGGTGGGTTTGGATGCCATAGCGGCTGAGTGGGAGGGCTGAAGGAAGGAGATGGCGAAGCAACGGCGACAGGCGACGGTGAAGGCTTCGAAAGGAAGGAAGAAAGGGAACAGCGGCTCTGGGATTGGAAGAGGCGCGAGGAAAATGGAGGAAGTGAGCAGCGCGCTCGCGGTTATTCCTTTTTATGGGGGAAAACGCGGGCCGCCTCCTTTCATATTTACTGCGACGTGACGCATGCCTGCGGAAACCGCCCCATGCAAGCCGCCCACGTCACGCACGTCCCTCCACCCCGCGCCGCGCGCGCGGGTCGTGGGAGGCGCAGCACGCGGAAATTTTTACCACGGTGAAAACCGCCCGCATGCCTGCGCACCATTCTGGCCCTGGCCCAACAACGTGTCGCGCTTATGTGTGGCCCAGGCCCGGGGGCTCCTGTCGGTGTACAAAATGAGGGGTACACTTTTTGTACCCTATGACTGTGCACGGGCAGTCTGAGCCACGGGCACCACCACACCAAGCATGGCAAGGGAGGTGAGCCGGGGTAAGACCAAAGCTTGATGGAGACTGGAGCAACGCCAAGAACAAGACCACAAAGAGCAAAGGGACGAAGCGGCTATCCCCGGCAAGATCCTTGCCGGGGCCAGCTCTGGCAGCCCCGGCAAGACCCTTGCCGCGGCAGCTCACCGCGCGCCTACAGAGCGGATCACCCTTGAGTCCACCGCCCCCATGGGGCGAGGATTCGGGAGATATCCCCGTGGTGGCATGCAGATCTTTATGAAGACATCCAAGATCAGATACAAGTTGAGAAGACGACGACCCTTGGCGAGATCCCAGCCATGGAGAACTACAGGGCCCCCAGCAAGCACCTTGCCGGGGATGACAGCGGGCGCCACGGCAGGACCCTTACTGGAGCCCCGGCAAGGCCCTTGCCGAGGACACCCGCAGGGCCACCATCAAGCCCGCACCAACCGGGTTCCACCGACCCACGCAGCTGCCTACCTGACCAGCTGGACAAGCTCCTGCGTGGCAACCCATAGATCTTCGTGGAGACCCGCGGTTGCGCCACCTCAGCTGCCTGTCTGCCTACATGGCACCTCAGGCACCGCTGGCCAGGGCGCGTGTCAACACGAGGAGGAGCGGCGACGGACAAGACGGACGTCTCCCCTCGTTCCCGATAAAGCAAGGACACCTAAGTTAAGCGCATTAAATGCGCCTTGTCCTGTAATGCGAGGGATAACCTCGCATCACTGTACCCTTTCCACCTCCTGTGTGCCACTGTGGCGACCCCTTTTTCCTATAAAAGGAGGCCCGAGGCGACCAGGAGGAGGATTCGGCTTTTTAGAACTCCTCACTACTCTTTTGGAGCTCCTCACTAGCTGAAGAACTCAAACATATAATTCACCAAAGCAAGAGTAGGGTTTTACGCATCTTTGTGGCCCGAACCTGGGTAAAGGAACCGTGTCCTGACTGTTAGATCCGCTCTTCTCTCAACCCCGCGCCCCGGGATTCTTGTGATCCCATAGGTGTCGATCCAAATTCATCGACACTTGCGGATGCTAATCTTCGTTCAGGGTGATCTCCACAACCTAATTGGAGACCCCGACGCTTGCCCGGAGCTTTCCACCACAATGATTGAGCTCCGAACACCACCAACCATCTAGGGCACCAAGGCACCCAAGATGAACAAGCTCAAGGGTACCAAGCACCCAAGAGTAATAAGTTTCTCAACTTGTAACTTCCACGTATCACCATGGAGAACTCAAACCGATGCACCAAATGCAATGGTAAGGGCACACGGAGTGCCCAAGTCCTTCTCTCCCAAATCCCACCAAAGTAACTAATGCTAGGGAGGAAAATGAGAAGAAGAACGAAGAAGAGACCTCCAAGAACTCCAAGATCTAGATCCAAATGGTTCCCCTCACATAGAGGAGAAAGTGATTGGTGGAAATGTGGATCTAGATCTCCACTCTCTTTTCTCCCAAAAACTAGCAACAATCCATGGAGGGATTGAGAGATAGCAAGCTCAAAGAAGGTCAACAATGGGGGAAGAACATGAGCTCAAAGGATAAGGCTCAATGGGGAAGAAGACCCCCTTTTATAGGAGGGAAAAAATCCAACCATTATCCCCATTCTCAGCCCGCAACGAGCGCTACTACTGCTCTGGCAAGTGGTACTACCACTGGTCCCGGCGGTACTGCTGCTCGGCCCAGCGGTACTACCATTGGGACCTCGCACAATGCCAACGGGAGAAGGAATAAAAGAGAGAGCCCCCGAGTGGCATTAGTAGCGGTGGTAGGGTGGTACTACCGCTTATAAGCGGTACTACCGCTCTCACTGCCGCTCCTACTGCCGCCCAACCCGACACGAGAAGCGACGGTCTCGAATCGAGGCGGTACTAGCACAGAACCGGAACCGTACTACCGCATGTAGCCATGGGCGGTACTACCACTGTGAAACAGCGGTACTACCGCTTGTGGCTATAAGCGGTGCTGCCGCTCCGGCCCAGCAGTACTACCACAGGAGGACAACTAGAAACAACAAGACAGCCCAAAACTGCCATAACTTGTGCAAATGAGCTCCGAATTGAGCAAACACAAGCTTGTTGGAAAGCGGAAGACGAGTAGCATCAAAACAGCGACAGGGGAGGTATGTGTAAGATATAGAGGAGTGAACCCTCCATCAGAGAAGAACCGGCATAACCTCCAACATCGAAAACAGCATATAAGATGCATGTGAACTCCGTTTTCAATGAACTCGAGCTTGTCATCAAGATGACCATAAGCTCCAAAACTCACAAAGAGAAACACCAAACAAGAACCAAGAAAGATGATGTAAGGATGCAATGGTTTGATCTCTCTACGAACGATACGATCAAGCTACTCACTTGAGGGCCCCCCCCCCCCTTGATAGTACGACAATCGCTCTCATAACCCGGTCTCCAAACAACCACCATGAGACCGATAAAATAGAAAATCTATCAAGGGGAAATGTCGGTGTCAAAACCGGTGGATCTCGGGTAGGGGGTCCAAACAATCCGTCCGAGGATCGATGGTAACATGAGACTGGGGACACGATGCTTACCCAGGTTCGGGCCCTCTCGATCGAGGTAATACCCTACTTCTTGCTTGATTGATCTTGATGAATATGATTACAAGTGTTGATCTACCTCGAGATCGTAATGTCTAAACCCTAGAAGTCTAGCCAGGGTGATTTCTATGAATCGGCTATCTGTTGTTCTCTAGCCTCTACGGACTAAACCCTCCAGTTTATATATGCACCGGAGGGCCCTAGGGTTTGTACATGACCATCTTGTAAAGGAAGGAAAGATTACACCCAAACCTAAACCTGCCACTATATGCACACAGCAGTCCTATCCGGATACGAGAGACGGTCTTCAGTGATGATCTTCACGGCCCACCAGTCCGGCCCACAATGAGTTATCCGGCCACATGAGGACCCCTTGATCCAGGACTCCCTCAGTAGCCCCTGAACCTGTCTTCGATGATGATGAGTTCGTCTTCCGTATTGTCTTCGGCATTGCAAGGCGGGTTCCTTCTTCCGAACATATCAAGGCACTATCTTCTGCAAAAAAGTGTTCTGTGTCCGGCTCTGCATGGTTAGTACAAACCTTAGCCTTGAAGGCAAGGCATCGAAAGAAAATGAATAATGTGTCTTTACTGACAACTTTTTGGTGAAGCATCGTGTCCATCCCATTAACATATCAAACCATTTTACTTGGTCTGTGTTTCGAGGTATAACCCCACTGACACTTCTTATCATAATAGAGATCGTGCGCTTATTATGGGATACTTATCAATGTGGCATGAGCATCCAAACCGCGCATTACGCACGACCGCTTTGCGAACCGACGAGGTTTATGGCTAAAGTAGGGGCACGTTCTGTATTCACAGCGTTATAAAAGGACATCAATCCCTTCCATGCCCCACGCCTTCCTCAAGCCTGAGCTCTCCAATCTTCCTAGCCCCAGCATCTTCCTCTCTTGCGCCCGCGAGTGTCGGAAAGGTATCACTGGGCCCTCTCGGTAATACACATCATAATAAGCCTTGCAAGCAAACGACTAATGAGTTAGTCACGAGACGATGTATTACAGAACGAGTAAAGAGACTTGTCGATGATGAGATTGAACTAGGTATGATGATACCGATGATCGAATCTCAGGCAAGTAACATACTGATGACAAAGGGAAAAACGTATGTTGTTATGCGGTTTGACCGAGAAGGATCTTCGTAGAATATGTAGGAACCAATATGAGCATCCAGGTTCCGCTATTGGTTATTGACCGGAGATGAGTCTCGGGCATGTCTACATAGTTCTCGAACCCATAGGGTTCGCACGCTTAACGTTCGATGACGATCGGTATTATGAGTTTATGTGTTTTGATGTACTGAAGGTTGTTCGGAGTCCCGAATGTGATCACACACATGACGAGGAGTCTTGAAATGGCCGATACGTAAAGATTGATATATTGGACGACTATATTCAGACACCGGAAGTGTTCCGAAAGAGTTTCGGATTAAACCGGAGTGCCGGAGGGGTATCGGTACCCCCCGGGGGAACTAATGGGCCTCATGGGCCATTAGTGGAGAGAGAGAGAGAGAGGGCCGGCCAGGGCTGGGCCACGCGCCCCTCCCCCTTGGTCCAAATAGGACAAGGAAAGGGGGGCGGCGCCCCCTTCCTTCTCCCTCTCCCTCTCCTTCCTTCCCCCTCTCCCTCTTGGTGGACTCCTACTAGGAATATGATTCCTATTCCTAGTAGGAGTGGCCCTCTTGGGCGCGCCTATAGGGGCCGGCCGGCCCTCCCCCTTGCTCCTTTATATACGGGGGCAGGGGCACCCTAGGACACACAAGTAAACATCAGTTTTAGCCGTGTGCGGTGTCCCCCTCCACAGTTATACACCTCGGTCATATCGTTGCATTCCTTAGGCGAAGCCCTGCGCCGGTAACTTCTTCATCACCGTCACCACGCCGTCCTGCTAACAAAACTCTCCCGCGAAGCTCAACTGGATCAAGATTTCGTGGGACATCATTGAGCTGAACGTGTGCTGAACGCGGAGGTGTCGTACGTTCGGTGCTTGGATCGGTTGGATCGCGAAGACGTTCGACTACATCTACCGCGTCACTAGACGGTTCCACTTTCGGTCTACGAGGGTACGTAGACACACTCTCCCCGCTCGTTGCTATGCGTCTCCTATATAGATCTTGCGTGATCGTAGGAATTTTTTTGAAATACTACGTTCCCCTACACCTACGCCTAGCAGCGCGGCCACCCCCTCTTCCTCCCTCCCCTCCTCGCGCCATCGCCGAAGGATGCTGCTGGGTGAAGCCCGTGGAAGACGGCGGTGGCGGCGGTGGCGGCGGGAGGTCTTCACGCGGCTCCCCTGCTTCTACGGGTAGCAGATCTGGGTGGCGGCCGGTGGTGTCCCAGAGTGCGTGCGGTCAGGCGCGTGGTTGCGGGCCTCGGCGAGTGGTGGCACGGCTGGGCTTCGGTGTGCGGCGATGGAGTGTGCGAGGCGTTACGGCGAGCGCACGGTGTCAGGCCTCGGCTGGCGCTGGCGGGCGGCGGGTCCCTCCTCCTCCCGTCGTCTCTGAATCCTCCCCCTCAGCTTCTGCCCCGATCTGGCTGGTTTGGCGCCGGATCCGATTTCCCAGGTAGCTGGCGGTGCTGCCAGTGGCCCATGGTGGGCTGGATCGAGGGAGGTCGGTGCTCTCCAGCTCAAGATGGTGCCTTTCCGTCCTACCGGCGTTGGGGGTGATGTTTGGGGGTTGGTGCTTGGTGACGGCTGGAGGCGTGGGTGTGTGCGTGGCGGCTTCGATGCCTGGAGCTCGCTGGGCGACGCGGGTTGGGAAGTGGCCCGGGGCGGCTGCTGCTCTGGTTGTGGATGGCTCCGCGGCAGCTTGGCAAGTTGGCTGCGGCGACGGCTGGTATGGACCAGCGTCGGCTCGTCCGTAGGTGGCTTCTGTCGGCCCTTGATTTATCTCCTCGTCGTTCGGGTGCTATTTCCATTGAAGGGATGACCCTCCCCCTACTGCGGCCCATCGCTAGTATCACGCTGAGGCTGCATGACTGAGCTCGTCTCGCGCCCTGCAGCAGGACCAAGCTTGTCTCCCTCCCGGCAGCAGGACCATGCTCATCTCGCTCCCGGTGCTGCAGGACGAATCGATGGAGGCTCGTTTGCCACAGGGTCCGATCGTCTCTTCGGTGGGGGTAGCGGCGGGTGTTGGGCGAGGTGGTATCTAGGTCTTGGATGCCGGAGCGGCGACCCTGGTTGTCAGGGATATTACTACCAGGTATAAACCGGCCGGGAGGGTCCGGTTCATGATTCAAGACCATATTATCAAAGGCCCAGCGGAGCATGAAGTAAAAGATTATAGCCCAAGAGGTTTAGAGCCCAAGTGTTAGGGCCCATGATTTGTAAACCGTCATACTATGTAACTTGGGATGTAAGATAGAAAGAACAGAGACCGAGGCGGACATGTTTATGAGCCGGCCTCGGGACTCCGTAAACCGGACCGGGCGTCACCTCTTATATAAAGGGACGACTCAGTGACGGTTCAAGGACAGAGAACAACAGCTTGAGACACAGGCAAAGCGGATTCGCTCCCTGGTCATCAAAACCCTAGCAATACAACCCCAAACTAGACGTAGGCTTTTACCTTCATCGAAGGGGCCGAACTAGTATAAAATCCCTGCGTCCTTCGTCCGCTTTAACCCCTTTAAGCTAACCCGTAGCGATGGCCTCACGACTAAGTCCTTTTGCTAGGACATCTGCCGTGCTAAATCCACGATAGTTGGCGCCCACCGTGGGGCTATCGCACAATGGTTTCAAGTTCTTGAAGGGCAGCTTTGAAGGACTCAAGGGCTACGCGGTGGGCCGGATGACTAAGAGTCGTCGCGGACGGATCTAGATCGACGATGCGGGCTGGGGCCCCGAGGCCGATTCAATCGAATACGGGTACCGGGTCCCCTTCGGCGGCATCCACGTCTTCATCGGCAAGATCGGCGAACCGGGCCCTGAGCCGGACATCTTCCCCAACATCGTCGAGCCGGCTCAGCGTGCGAGACCAGCCTGGATTCGGCCAGCCATGAAGCACGTCTGCGTTGGAGCAATGCAAGGAGTGCAAACCGAGGACGGATCGGACTCTGGCGGCGAGACTGTTGTCTATTCCGATGACGAATCTTCTTCTGGAGAGACAGAATCTTTGTATCTGCTGCAGGACAGTCGATCGGAGGGTTGTTCCGAGGGTGACAGTATTCTGGACTCCCTCGATCCGCCAAGCCGGGTCCCTGTCTTTATGGCCGGATCACAGTCTATGCAGCAACCCTCAACAACAGTGGCGTTAACGTCAGAAACGATGGGAGCTAGAGCTGGAGATCCTCCCCCGTCGCCATCTGACACTTTATCCACCTTGGTCGACACTTTGACAGCGTTATTAACAGCAGAGGTAGCACAGGCCAACAAGGAGCAGCATGATGCGGTGGTCGCTTAGGTGAAAAGCTGGATTGAACAGGTCAAGTTGGACCTGGCTGCTGAGAAAGCTAGGATGGCTACAAAGCAGGCAGAGCTTGATGCCCAGACCTATCGACTCATGTTGGATTAGAACGCTTCACACGAGGTAATGAGGAGAAGGCAACAATCTCGCTTGCCACCGGTTTATGAGGCAAGGAATCTCTTTAGCACGCTAGGAGCAGGAACTAGTAACCAGCCAGAGGTGAACCGGGGAGGAGCACCAGGAACGGGCGCGTCAGTTCAGCCACCGGCCGCAGAGCCAAACCGCCAAGTTGTGCCGGCCCAACATGTGCCCACCCCTTCGGGTCATTATTCTAATCCGTTGGACAATATAGTTGTTGCCGCATCACGGCTGGCCGCCCTTCCCATTGAAGGAACGTCCCCCATAGCAGTGGAAGCGCGACGGGCCAAGGAATTATTGGACACGGCGCTAACTCAACAGCAAGCCTATTCCTATAGCCGAGAGAGGATTCACTCGACTCCACGTCCGAGCCGGAGTTATACGAGGCGTCTGGATGAACCGGCCGTATCAAGCAGCGCACGGAGACGTAATCCGCCGAGGCGGGGTAATCCGGCAGGAGGAGAGGCGCACGCTCAAGACGTAGTGGATCAGGCCAGGCAGCGCCGGGAGGCCGAGGTAACGACACAGTACGAGGCCCGTCAGGCGGCACCGGTTCGTCCCACCACTACGGTTGAACCGGGGGTCATGTCTAGCTCCCTAGGCGTACCATGTCTCATCCCCGCTTTACGGAACGTGAAGCTGCCCAAGGATTTTAAAGGTCCACGCAAAGTACCCGACTACACGGCGGATCTGGCTCCGGAGGCATGGGTTGAGAGTTACGAGATGGCAATGGAGATGCTCGATGTGGACGAGGCAGCGTGCGCCAAGTATTTCACGATGATGCTCGAGGGCACGGCTCGCACATGGCTGAAGGGTTTACCACCTAATTCCATCGGATCATGGGCCGAATTGCGGCGCCGGTTTATCAACAACTTCAAAGACACGTGCAAGCAACCGATGTCTGTCGTCGACTTAGCTGCCTGGGTTCAAGGAGAGCAGGAGTCTACAAGCAGTTGGGTGCGTCGAGTGTCAGAAATCTTGCACTCCTCCAATAGCATCAACCCAAGTACAGCAGTGGTAACCTTGGAGGGCAATTGCCGGTTTGAACCCTTGCGATTGAAGCTAGGACGGCTGAAACGTGATTGCAATGACATGGGGACGCTCATGGGCGCTTTAGTGAAATACGGAGATTCTGATAACACCAAGCATCCAGACGCAGATGGATACAAGTCAGGGAAGGCGAGCAAGAACGGAAAAACGCCGCAAGCCAATCCGGCGAATCAAGGATACAATGGTAAGCGTAAAGCAGATGGCAGCTCAGATTTTGTGGCCAACACCAACGCTCAAGAGGATGGGCAACGCCGCAAGGACAAACCGCCCCCACGTAATGGGAGGCCGCCTATTAATCTGGAGCGCCAGTTGAACGTGCCTTGCCCAAAGCACGGTACAACGGAAAAGCCGGCTACGCATCTCTGGAAGGACTGCTTTATTATGCAGGAATTCATGAACCGGACTAGGTATTATCACGGGCCCCCTGGCGGATCAGGCCCTGGCTTCCAAGGTCCGGGTTATCAAGGTGGTGGATCCGGTTTAGGATACCACGGTAATAACAGCAACCACAACGGGCACAATCAGCATAACCAGCAGCATGGTCAGGGCGGATACAACAACCAAGGGAATCAACAGCGTCAACAGCAGCAGCAATCCGGGTATCAGAATAATCCAAAGGAGCTGAGCAGTGGGCAGTATCACGTCTTCACCACGAGCTTGTGCAAACGTGACCAGAAAGTTCTAAAAAGGGCAGTACACTTTGTTGAACCGGCAGTGCCACATTTTCTGCGTTGGTCTGAGCTACCCATTGTGTGGAGCAGAGAGGATCATCCTCCCCGGGTTGATAATCCGGGTCAGTTGGCTCTGGTGGTTGCACCACAGGTGGGTGGCTACAATTTCACCAAAGTGCTTGTGGATGGAGGCAGCAGCATCAACATCCTGTATTATGAGACTTTTCGGCGTATGGGGCTGACAAAGAAGAAGCTTCGACAGTCCAACACAGTGTTCCATGGGGTGGTACCCGGCAAATCAGCCTATCCAGTTGGCAAGATCGATCTGGAGGTTACCTTTGGAGATGAGCATGACTCTAGGTCAGAGACTATGACTTTTGAGGTGGTAAAGATCAGAAGCCCATACCATGCTTTGTTTGGGCGGTCGGTTTACGCCAAGTTCATGGCTAGGCCGTGGTATGTTTATCTACAGCTCAAGATGCCAGGCCACAAGGGAACTATTACGGTCCATGGGAGCCGCAAAATTTCATTGGAGTGCGAGGAAGGAGATGCAGCTTATGCTGAAGCAGTTTGCACAACTGAGGAGCTGAAGTTCTATAAGGACAATGTTGACCCGGCATATATGTCTCTGTTGAAGAAACCAACCACAAAGCATGATCCGGCGTTGAAGTTCAAATCAGCTGAAGAGACCAAGCAGGTGGACTTTGTTCCTGGTGATTCATCCAAGCAGTTCACTATCAGCGCTAACCTAGATCCGAAATAGGAAAGCGTGCTCATCGAGTTCATCCGTGAGAACCGGGACATCTTTGCATGGAAGCCTTCTGACATGCCAGGTATACCGAGGGAACTCGCTGAGCACAATCTTAATATCGATCCTAAGTTTAAACCGATCAAGCAGTATCTGCGCCGCTTCAATGAGGAGAGGCGCAAGGCTATTGGAGAAGAAATGGCTAGGCTCTTGGCTGCAGGCTTTATAGTTGAAGTGTTTCATCCAGAGTGGTTGGCTAATCCGGTGCTAGTACTTAAGAAAAATGGCACTTGGAGAATGTGTGTTGATTATACAGACCTGAACAAGGCTTGCCCAACTGATCCTTTTGCTCTCCTCCGTATTGATCAAATTATTGATGCTATGGCAGGATGTGAGCGGCTAAGTTTTTTGGATGCATACTCAAGTTATCATCAGATCAAGATGGCAGTTAAGGACCAGGAGAAGACAGCCTTTATAACTCCTTTTGGAGCCTTCTGCTACGTATCTATGCCATTTGGGCTCAAGAGTGCCCAGGCGACCTACCAGCGTTGTGTGCAGAACTGCCTTCAAGGGAAGATTGGGCGGAATGTTCATGCATATGTCGATGACATTGTGGTGAAATCCAGGAAGGAGGAGACACTGGTAGATGATTTTAAGGAAACTTTTGACAATCTCCGAGTCTATAAACTGATGCTTAATCTGGAGAAGTGCGTTTTTGGTGTTCCGGCAGGCAAGCTCCTGGGGTTCTTGGTATCAAACAAAGGAATTGAAGCTAATCCGGAGAAGATCAAGGCGATTACGTCCCTGGCTAAACCGGCATGCATCAACGATGTCCAACGCGTGGCGGGCCGTATTGCAGCACTCAGCCAGTTTTTAGCCATTTGGGGGAGAAGGCAATCCCGCTTTATCAGATGATGAAAAAGACAGACCGCTTCGTCTGGAGTGATGCTGCTGATGCTGCGTTTGAGGATTTGAAGAGGCAATTGGCAGAGCCGCCGGTCCTTGCTGCCCTAGTTGACAATGAGCCGATGTTGTTATACGTGGCTGCCAATGCCCGTGCAGTAAGCGTTGCCATTGTGGTAGAGCGTAAGGAGGTAGGCAAAGAATACCCGGTTCAGCGGGTGGTTTACTACATCAGTGAGGTGCTCATCGAGTCAAAACAGAGATATCCGCATTGGCAGAAACTGGTGTATGGAGTTTTCATGGCAAACCGGAAGCTAAAGCACTATTTCCAGGGCCACCCAATCACCGTTGTCAGATCAGCTCCGTTAGGAGATATAATCCAAAACTAAGAAGCTACTGGGTGAGTTGCAAATTGGGCCATTGAACTTGGCCCGCACGGATTAAAATATGTGCCCCGTACTACGATAAAGTCCCAAGCGCTGGTGGATTTCATCAATGATTGGACAGAGTTGCAAGCAGCCGAGGAGAAGCCGGATCATACGTACTGGACCATTCACTTTGACGGTTCAAGGCAATTGGAGGGCTCGGGGGCTGGAGTCGTGTTAACTTCCCCACGAGGTGATAAGTTCTGCTATGTCCTCCGTTTAATGTTCCCTTGTACAAATAATGCTGCTGAGTATGAAGCTCTCCTCCATGGTCTGCGGATGGCCAAGGAGATGAATTTGAGTCTGGTTAAGTGCTTTGGCGATTCAGATCTGGTGGCACAGCAAGTATCTGGCAAGTGGGACTCCAAGGATCTGCTCATGGCAGCATATCGACGAGAGGTGGACGCTGTCGCTGGACACTTCAAAGGATATCAGGTGGATCATATAGACCGGCGAAAGAATGAAGCAGCCGATGCATTAAGCCGGCTGGGTTCCCAGCGTAAACCGGTTCCACCGAATACCTTCTTTGATGAATTGCATAATCCGTCGGTGCAGTTACCTTTAGAGGAGGACTTGGTTGTTCCTGATCCGGAAGCACAATTGGTCGCAGCACTTCATGTCATTCCGGATTGGATGCTCCCTTACCTGGCATACATGAACCGAGGTGAATTACCAGAGGACGAAGTCGAGGCCCGGCGGATAATCCGGCGGTCTAAATCTATGACTATTGTCAATGGAGAACTTCATCATCGCAGTGTTTCTAGAGCTTTTCAGCGATATGTGTCACCAGAAGAAGGCTGTGATATCCTTAGAGAGATTCATGAAGGGGATTGCGGTCATCATGCCGGTTCAAAATCTCTGGTGGCTAAAGCTTTTCGTCATGGGTTCTACTGGTTGACGGCTCACGCCGACGCAGAGGACTTGGTCAAAAAATGTGATGCTTGCCAGAAATTCTAACGGCGTGCTCATATACCGGCACAGGAGCTGAGGATGATCCCAATTACTTGGTCGTTTGTGACTTGGGGGCTTGATATGGTTGGACCCTTCAAGAGATCCCAAGACAAGAAAACCCACCTGTTAGTGGCAGTGGACAAGTTTACCAAATGGGTTGAAGCGGAGCCTGTCAGTAAGTTTGATGCAGCAACAGTGGTTCAATCATTAAAAAGGTGATTTTCCGGTTTGGCTTTCCACACATCATTATAACTGATAATGGCACCAATCTATCCAAGGGGGCTATGGAGGAGTTTTGTTAGCGAGAGCACATCCGCCTTGATGTATCATCAGTAGCTCACCCTCAGTCTAATGGCCAAGCTGAAAGAGCCAATCAAGAGATCTTGAGAGGCATCAAGCCTCGGCTTATGGTTCCTTTGCAGAGAACACCGGGCTGTTGGGTGGAGGAATAACCTTCTGTGTTATGGAGCATCAATACCACACCTAACAGATCTACAAGGTACACGCCTTTCTTCATGGTATATGGAGCTGAAGCGGTCCTCCCTAGTGATATCTGTCATGACTCGCCGCGGGTTGCGGCTTACGTTGAAGCGGATAATGAACAAGCAAGACAAGACGACTTGGACCGGCTAGACGAGGAACGAGACACGGCAGCAGCTCGATCGGCGATTTATCAGCAAGACCTACGCCGGTACCACAGTCGCCGGGTTAAGACCAGGACGTTTCAAGAAGGAGACCTGGTGCTCCGGCTCATCCAAGACCGGACAGACATGCACAAGCTATCCCCACCTTGGGAAGGACCCTTTGTGGTCAGCAAGAACCTGCACAACGGATCATACTACCTCATCGACGTTCGAGAACATAAGGACTCACGTACGGCGGAGGAGGAGACCAAGCGGCCGTGGAACATCGCTCTTCTTCGACCTTACTATACTTGAGCCATAGGCTCCGCTTTATGTACAATGTATATATTATGATCAATATAATAAACCGGCACCCCCGGTAAACCGGGGTATCAGCCATCTTTTTTATAAGAGTATCACATGGGGGCTTCTGCATGCCAAGGAGTTCCTATGGCCTCTTAAACCGGCGCCTTCGATAAATCGAGGTATTAGCCGTCTTTTCTGTTCATAAGAGTATCACATGGGGGCTTCCGTGGGCAAGGGAGTTTCCTATGGCCTTTTAAACCGGCAGCCACATCAAGACCATCATAAGAGCACAGCTCTGGTTGTTTCGGCAATTTCCACATGATGATGAGGGGCAAAATAGAGTTTGATGCCTAGCACAACTCAAACATAGGCCCCGACGAGCAATGCTCAAACGCTACCTGGGGGCTCCTGATGCAAGTTCATCAGCGAGTTGAAAACTCTTGTAGTGAACACGGCTTTGAAGCTTGGTGTATACACCTAAAACCCCGGATTAACCTACCTGCATCAAGTAAATCACGTCGTCCAGGTAAACCTGGTATGACTCGTCGAACGTACACACAAGTCAATCCTTCGGGACCCTGAACTTGGTAACGTTAAATTGACGATCATCAAGTGATTACACAAGCCAAATTTTTATGAGATTTTGAACATTGGTAACATTTGACATTGATGATTTGGTTAAGGATTGCGGATCATCTTAACAAGCTTTCCTAAAATGGTTAATGACAGTAGCCTGGCAGCTCATAAAAAGCCTCGAATTTGGAGCCTGACAGCTCATAAAAAGCCTCGACTACATGGTCTTATTTGCCCAAAAAACTTTATTTTTCATTTTTTATGTTTTCTCAAATCTTTATCTTCAAGGTCATTGGTTTTTCAACCAAGTCCATTGATTCAAGAGCGGAAGACTACACAGTTGCCGCTACATCTGTATTTATAGAGTTATAGTCTGGGTTATAAACATCAGTACTAGTTTACAATTAAACCGAAGTTCATGGTAACCCGGTTTGGCCTTTATAATGAGCCGACAGATACTCAAGGGAGTCATCAGCACTTACACCTTGGATCGTTCCTGCCGAATTAAGGTTTATTAAGATACACTTAATCACAGGTATGGTACGCACTTATATTTACACACAGTTTAAGTTATCAACTTAGATCGTGTGCTTGGGCAGTATGACCCATCTGGCGATAAACCGCCAGGACACTTTGAACATTGTTTATGTAGAGACAGGTATTATAAACCGCCAAAGCATTGCAAGCAGGATGTATTTCAGAGGCTGCCAAATCAAAGCAAAATCACACAAGAAAGTATGGGACAAAGACAGTATCTCAGCTACCCTATTACAAGGCACTGACAGGCCCAATAGAATATCAGTTTTCTCATGAGTACTCAACGCATAAAGGTAAAACGGAGCCGGTTTGTGATTCTGCTTCAGCTCGCTGTGAAGACTGAGGGTCAGCTTGTTCCGGGTCTTCGACAACTTCTGGCAGCTGTTGGAAATAAGTGGTGCTCCAGTCAATCTTGGCAAGGGCGCGGAAATATACTTCATCATTTATAAGTTCTGACGGTTCAATGTCAGGAGCGAAGGTGTGCTTACGGACGGGTGGAATAAGATTTTCAATGTCATAGGACGGACGCTCCACCCGTACGTTCTCCGGATCATAACCCGGGTGGTATCTTGATAAGTCCGCTTCATCAGCAAGCTTACTAGCAAGAGGCCACATGTCCTTGGTTAAGGCACGGAGATCATCCTGGAGAAAGCTGATCCATCCTCCTTCATGCTAGGATAGCCGTTCATTGCCTCCGCCAGATCAAAGTCAGGAACCCACGCTTTGGCCCGGGTTAAAGCCATAAGAGAGCCAGCTCTTGCGGAGGATTTCTTCACTTCGACAATACGAGCAGGCAAGATGGATAGTTTTTCCAAGGTACCTTGGATGGCGGTTGGAGCTGGTTTATTATGGGAGATAGCACTAATGACCCTTTGTGCGTCGGAATATAACTGGTCCACCAAAGTGTATGCAGCCTTCAGTTTCTTCCGCGTATCATCCCCAAGATGAGTAGCGCGCCTCCCTGTGTACGAATGATGAGTTAAACCGGACCAGCGCAAGATAGCAAGGATAAGCTTATATCTACAAAAACTTACCAAAGATAGCAGATGTCATATCATTTATATGCTGCCTTAACCCGGACAGCTCCTCTGTCACCGGGTTAAGAGCTGCCTCTGCATCACTTGCTCTTTTCTCCAAAGCAGTCTTTTCCACCTCCCAAGTGGACCGTTCCGCTTCAAAATCTTTCTTAAGCTTCTCCATATTGGCTAATGCAAGCGAAAGCTCCTCCTTGACTTTTACAGAAGCATTCTCTTGGAATTTTAAACTATCCCGGAGCTCAGTTATCTCAGAAGCCCTCCGCTTCAAGTCAGTCTGCCAAAAGTGAAATAATATCAGATATTCATAAGAGCAATTCAATCAAAAGTCCCAAGCACATAACAAGTTATGCACTTGACACTTGGGGGCTAATGTACGTTTGCAGTGAACAGACAAATTTTTCAGACAAAGTCCCAAGCATATAACAAGTTATATACTTGGCACTTGGGGGCTAATGTAACATCATTCTCAAACATAGGAGAAGTCCTGGTTCGCCTGCAATGAAGTAAACCGGCCCTTGGAGGCTACACGTGTAAATCAAAGTTATTCTAGTTGATATACTGAAGTCCCAGTTCACCCTAAAGGTTAAACCGGCACTTGGGGGCTACAATGGACTAAAGGTATAGCTACAAGACACAAGCAGAAATGAAAAGCAAGGGAAAAGGGATTACCTCATATCTTTCTTTCATTAAGTTCACCAAGCCGGCCTCATGGTCACGGCTGGTGAATAGCTGGTTTAAGTACCCAGAATGAAGCTCCTAGGCACTAAGCTGGGCATAGCTGGACAGGTCGGTGCTCCACTTGCCCTTGTCCTTATGAAGAATTTCTTCCTTGGCAGTATGTCTGGCCAAGATAACAGGCTCTACTGGGGTGGTAAAGCCAATCCCAGTAATCTCGACATCGTCCGTTGAAGCAGTAGTTGGCCTGGAGGGATCAGCAGCATTGGGATTGGTGTGTACCGGGCTAGCAGGGGCCGGACTAACCCGAGCAGGGCTAGTCCGGACAGGGCTGACCGGATCAGCAGTATATTCCATGGGGTCATCCCCTGGAGCAGCAAGGTCTTCTCGATCCATAGGAGAAGGATCATCGTGTGGAACTTCAACATTTTCTTCCAGAGGATTGCCAAGTTCAGGATCTTCCGCCGGTCCAGTAGCGGTGTTGTCGACTGCCGGTTTACTCAATTTCGCCTTTTTACTAGGCTTGGGCATACTGAGGAAAGATTAAAGGGACAATGAAAATCACAAGTCAAAAAGGTAAAGATAAACCGGATCAAGTGAAGGGCAGCTTACCCGTGAACAGTCTTAAGTACAGGGACTTGTGTGGCGGTTGACTCGCCAGAAGATGAGAGAGGAGTTTCCTGATAATTCAGATCAGATGGTTTAAGAGGTTGACGAAAAAGACCCTCTTTGGGATAAAGAATAGTGGGAGTAAGTAAAACCTCTGAACGGCGCTTTCGAACCGGAGTGTGACTCAGTCCGGTCGACTCAACCACATGGCCACTGTGGCGTGTGGTGCGGCGAGCCTCATGTTGATGTTTCTTTAAAAGAAAATGTGGATCTAGTTGAGCATAAGGATGAGAAAACGGATATTTTCGGACTACCCGACGAACTTTGGGTGGCAATGGTTCTGAGTCAAAGGAAAGAGAGATTACCTCAACATCACCCGCTTTACTACCTTCAGCCGGATCCTAGGAAAAGTCATTGTTAATAGAAATACAGACAAAGGAAAGATTAAAAAGTCATAAGAACTAAGTTGTACCTCAGAGGCCGGATCATCTTCTTCCGCGTTTGACCCGGACGCGGCGGCAGGTTTCTTCTTCTGTTTCTTCACGGCCAGGGTCTTCTTGCGAGATGGCTTTGCCGGTTTGTCCTGGGCCTTCCTCTTCCAGAAAGGGTCGTCAGCCTGTTTAAAGGGATAAAAACATATTAAGCCAAGTAATGTGGATGGAGTACAACAAAGTAAAGGGATAGAAGAATCTCTTACCGACAGCGGTTTGTCGTTCACGCAGAAGGGCGCTAATCCGGTCTGGCTGCACTCTTCCAGAGGTATATTTAACATCTTTTTGGCAGATTCATTAACTTCCTTCTCCGGAAGCACAATCTCCGTGTGACGCAGAGGGTCCTTGGGGTTGCCAGTATACTCGCACATTAAGCCGGAGCGCCGGCTTAATGGGAGAATACTCCAAGAGAGCCAGCAGCGGACGAAATCAACTCCAGTTAATCCGTTGGCTACAAAAGCCCTGAGCTTTGAAAGCTTTGGGCATATCGAGCTCGGTCTTGGGCACTCAAGCGCTGCGGGAAAGGATGATCCGCTGTCAGACGGTGGGAGCGATAACCCGGCATTGGATTCTCCCCTTCTGGTGAAGTGTCAACACAGTAGAACCAAGTTTGGTTCCAATCCTAGGGATGGCTATGGAGGGTAGCATGAGGAAAGCTAACATCCTTCCTCTTCTGGATACTCATTCCGCAAAGTTCAGTATTTGTCCCATCATGAAATTCAATCCGGCGATTCAGATGGAAGAAGTCCCGGAATAACTCCACGGATGGCTCCTCTTGCAGATAGGCTTCTGAGAAGACTTGGAAGTTACAGATATTTGATACGGAGTTGGGACCTATGTCTTGGGGATGGAGCTGAAAGTCTGCCAACACATCGCGGAAAAACTTTGACCCTGGAGGGTTAAAGCCCCGGGCCAGGTGATCAAAGAAGACAATAATTTCCCCCTCCTTAGGCTCGGGAGGACACTCTTTTCCAGGAGCTCTCCAGTGAAGAACCTTCTTCGGACCTAAAACGCCAATTGAGGCCATCTTTTCTAAATCATCCTCGGTAATCTGGGATGGGACCCAGTGTAAGCGACAAACTGCTTGGCCACGGAAGTCATCTTTTTTCAAAGAGGAAGGCTGAAAATACAATAAAGATCCGGTTTACGATCTACACAAATTTAAACCGGCATATTCTATCAAAAGTACTGATCTAGTTGGCGGTTTAAGCAGGGGCCTAATGGTATCTATTGATCCAGAACAGCTATAAACATGACGTCTACCGGATTATGAAGTTTAAAAGGGGAAAGTTAAACCGCCAAACACAGGCAGGTAAGGCACAGATCTAAAGCTAAACCGTCGACATTGGTAGTTGAGATGCAGATATAAAGTGTGAGAAAACAACTTTAACACGAGCAGCAGTAAAATATGGATCTACAGCATATGGAAAATTCAAGATAATTCAAGGTATATTCAACGGAAACAGCAAAGGTTTTTTCAGATTCAGTCTAAACTAGCATTGTTGGAGGAAATAAGATCACAAAGACAGAGCGGAGTCATGCGTACGGAGGTCGGCCTAAAAGGTTTGAGATCTACGGCTAGGAACTACCTATGGTGAAGAACCGCGAAGAAAAAGGGTTCATCTACGAGCTCACGTGAAACCCTAGAACTAAGATCTACGGGAAGGAATGAGTAAACGTACCTGAGGCAACGGAAGCGGAAGGGCGATGGCGAATCTCTGGACGCATTCAGGTTGATGCAGCGGCCGGGCTCGACGGAGGCGCAGTACTCGGCGAACGGCGACGGAGCTCGAGCGATAGAGGACAGAGGAAGAAGAAGCAAGGGGGAGAAAGAGATGCCCTTTGGCCCTATTTATAAGCCGAAGGGATAAAACGGCAAGCGTGGGAATCGAGGAGACCAAAAATCGGATCTGGATGGTGTTGTCGCCTCGATCTTCGGAGCTTTAATAAGTGAAGGTAAAAAAAAGCAGGTGGAAGTATTAAATGCACGGATGGCGTCACGGCGGTTTAAGGTGACCTGAGGAGATGACGTCATGCCGGTTTACAAAGCATACTGAAGCTGCAGAAAGGAAAATATGTACAAGACTTTGAAGATTGACATGAACAGGTTCAAATCAATCTGGGGCCTAATGTCAGGGATATTACTACCAGGTATAAACCGGCCAGGAGGGTCCGGTTCCTGATTCAAGACCATATTATCAAAGGCCCAGCGGAGCATGAAGTAGAAGATTATAGCCCAAGAGGTTTAGAGCCCAAGTGTTAGGGCCCATGATTTGTAAACCGTCATACTATGTAACTTGGGATGTAAGATAGAAAGAACAAAGACCGAGGCGGACACGTTTATGAGCCGGCCTCGGGACTCCGTAAACCGAACCGGGCGTCACCTCTTATATAAAGGGACGACCCGGTGACGGTTCAAGGACAGAGAAAAACACCTTGAGACACAGGCAAAGCGGATTCGCTCCCTGGTCATCAAAGCCCTTGCAATACAACCCCAAACTAGACGTAGGCTTTTACCTTCATCGAAGGGGCCGAACTAGTATAAAATCCCTGCGTCCTTCGTCCGCTTTAACCCCTTATGGCCTCACGACTAAGTCCTTTTGCTAGGACATCTACCGTGCTAAATCCACGACACTGGTGGTGGTTGCGCGGTGCTTATGGGCAGTGCCCGTCGCTTGGTGATGTCCGGTGGCCATGGCCGTGTGGGCGGCATGGTAGTAGGGGTGCGGCGTTCGATGGCGGTGAGTGTTGGCCGGGGTGAAAATCTGCTCTATCTTCGGATGGATCGGCGGCGGCGTAGCTCGTTCCCTTCTTGAAGACGTCGTCGCGGCTCTCATTGCATGTCGTGTGGCTCCTGGGGAAACTTTGATCCTCGTATCGGGCTGTGGCGGCGCTCCGGTGTCGTTACCTTTCTGAAGGCACCGTCTTGGAGCCCACGATTCGTCGTATGCGGCTTCATATCTTTGTGGTGGCGTGTTCACTCGTGGAGCCCCCGGTTGCTCTTGTAGTGATAGGGGTCGTGTTGCTGCGCTCAGTGCCTATATATCCAGCCTTGGGTGTGTGCGTGTGTTGTGGTGAAGTGCGTCTGTTCCGAAATATTGTTCCGAAATGTTGTTGATCAATGCATTATATATAAAGTTGGGCGAAAGCCCTTTTTAGTAAAACCCTAAACACCTGGGAGCTTTTCTTTCTTTCTCATGAGGAAAGAAAACGTGGGGTTTGGGAGACTTGTCCTGTAATATGCTTCTTATATTCAATAAATATTTTATGGGTATACAATAACTATATATATTTTAATTTTTTAATTTATTTATAATTAATTTAAATATCCATGTTCATATAATTAAATATCACTAACTGAAAAATATTGCAAACAATTCCTCTAGTAACGCGCTAAGTATCGTGTGGCTCAAGTTAGCTGGCTGCCCCAAAACCCACTAATCAAGACGAAACGGAACGGGGAAGTGCAACGGATCTCAGAACGGTGTGGTGTCTTTTTTTTTCTTCGAGAAGAACGGTGTGGTGTCAGAACTAAGGTTTATGTGGACTGTCTCTCAGGTACACCGGCCATACTATATTACTAGTATATGATTACATGAGTCTGACCAATTCTACTACCTCGGCATCCCTATTTCTCTGCCATGGCAGGAATTTAAACTATTTGACCATAGCTCCTAGTAACATGCCAAATTGTGCATCTGATGCTAGCAATCTAGATCTGCAGCTGATCACCGATCCAGGAGAGTAGCTCCGTCGACTTAATACTTTGTCTTACAAAAAATAGTAATCATCGGCGTGCTCCACTGCTGCCGACCAATTAAGCAGTCATATGTAATTAACGAATCCGACTAGATCTAATCTTGTCAACGGTAGCGTCTCCATTTTCTTTTCTTCTCTTCTGCCAGATGAGAAGGTCTGAAACTTTGGCATCAATCAGTAAATGCCACATGCAGGACCCTGCAAAGTTGTTGGGTCGTCGGAGTCCAGTTCTCCAGTTCGCCGTCTACATACAGATACACATAACCGTGCTTTACAGTCTGCATTGCACACTCTCGGAAGCTCTGACCCTCTGCCTAGGGGAATTTCGGTGTCGATCACCGGCCGGCCATGTACTCCCTGAGGGATTTCCTAGGTTTCTTCCTGGGAGCAGCGATCACGGCAGCCGTCGTCGTGCTGCTGCTGCCGCCTGCTCCGTGCCCGTGCGGCCAGGATCTGGCGTCGGTCAATGGAAGCCAAGCAAATCTCAGCATGAGCAAGCTCAACACGGTACGTACTCATGGCAGTTGTCTTCTCTAAGATTCTTCTCTCTCACTCTCTTGGTTTCCCGCTGGTTCCGGTAGCTAGCTTGCATGCATATCCGAACCTTGGTGTTTACTTGCATACATGGGCTGCAGGCTGCGGCTGCGGCTGCAAGTAAAGAGGACAACGAGCTAGCCGAGCTGCTCCGGAGCGCGGCCATGGAGGACAACACCATCATAATGACCTTCACCAACGAGGCGCTGATGCTGCCTGGCTCGCTCCTGGAGCTCTTCCTGGAGAGCTTCCGGGTAGGCGTGGGGACGCAGCCCCTGCTGAAGCACCTGGTGATCGTGACCATGGACGGCAAGGCGTTCGAGCGGTGCGGGCGCATGCACCCGCTCTGCTACCTCCTCGTCGAGGGCCGGAGCGGCTCGGACGACGGCCTCGCGGCGGAGATGTGGTTCATGAGCCCCAACTACCTGGACATGATGTGGGCGCGGAACCGGTTCCAGGCGCGGGTGCTGGGGCTGGGCTTCAGCTTTGTGTTCACGGACGTGGACATCGTGTGGTTCCGGAACCCGCTGCTGCGCATCCCCGCCGGCGCCGACGTCGCCATGGCGTGCGACCAGTTCTACGGCCACACCCACAACCCCTACGACCTCGAGAAGTCGGCCAACGGAGGGTTCGTGTACGCGCGGGCGAGCCCGCGGACGGCGGCGTTCTACAGGGGCTGGTACGAGGCGAGGGCGCGGTACCCCGGGGAGCACGAGCAGGGCGTGTTCCAGCTGGAGAAGCGCGAGCTGGCGGCGCGGCACGGGGTCACGCTGCAGCTCGTGGACACGGCGTACCTCGGCAGCCACTGCGAGCCGAAGAAGGACTTCTACAAGCTGTGCATGTACCACGCCAACTGCCTCTTCGGGCTGCAGAACAAGATCGGCAACCTCACCGCCATGCTCGACGAGTGGAAGCTGTTCAAGGCCCAGCACGAGCTCACCTACTGAGCACCAGGGCCGTCTCCAAATTTTTAAGGCCCTAGAATGCGAAATTGGGCCCTAAAATTGAAAAATGCCGTGTACATCTGTATGACCTGGGAGCTGTAGATTTTCTTCTCAAAAAAAAAAGGGAGCTGAAGATTTTTCTTTTTCTCTCTCTCTACAATATATGTTTACTATTTTAGTTGATCTAACTAATGGTTAACATGGGTCGGTCAAATTTAAAGTCCCAGATATATTGGTAATTCTCTATTATGGGTAGATTCGTTCTTTCTCGGTTTAATAAATCATAATGATTACCGCAAAAAAATAAAAAATAAATCATAATGATTAATCTAGGGACTGTCTAATGTTTAGTCGGCTGATTTTCATTTGGTCTTAAGTCAGAATTTTGCCCAATATCATGTTGACACATGCCTCGGTTTGTTTCCCTCTTTTGTCCCAACAAGTGTGAGGGCCAGTTTTCAATTTGTTGCTCTTCTTTAAAATTGACTGATATCTCTTTTGAGTCTCAGTTGAATTTTGGTTGTTCACCCGCGGCGAACGCCCCATCCCCCGATTCCGCACCCATCCACCTCTTGAGTTTTGCCCCGTGCTAACGGGTTGGGTTTCCTTCTGAGGGTGATCTTGCAACCTGTTAGACCATGTGTTGGTCATTTCCATGGTAGCAGCAGACCACTCCCCCCACCTCCAAAATTAATGACAAAACAGAGTTTTTTTTTTTTGACGGGTATGACAAAACAGAGTTAGCTAACTCCCCCAAACCTATAAAAGACCAGAAATAATGATAGAAAATGATGTATTAGTTCTGAAAATAATGATAAAACAGAGCCACCTAACTCTTTGAAAACCAATAGAAGACTGAGAAATACAAAGAACAAAATATTTTTCAAAAAAAATGGAAGTAGTTAGGGTGTAACTCTAAGCTAAAGCCAATCAAAAGAAAAATGAGAAACCAAATAAAAATAAGGAAAGATAAATTGATGAGATGGGGTTGAATCAAAGCCTAGGTTGGGTATACTCAAATCTAAGGTTGAGTGAATGAAAACATGAGAAGCTGAGCACACTCAAGATAGAAAAGTGATGACTAATGTTACAAAATGAAGAAAACCTAAACTCATGAAATGAGGCTGAATCAGAACATGTGATGGGTATGCTCAAACCTAGGGCTGAGTGAATGAAAACATGGGAAACCTGGAACACTTAAGAAAATAATAAATGGGTGATGACTAGCACTGACTAAAACAATGGTAAATGATTTTTAAAAAATATTAAAAATATAGGCTAGCTAGACTCAAATAAACACAAAACTTAAGGAACTAAGACACTCCCTCCATCTCAGTTGACAAGTCTTGCACGTGTACCTAGGTCGTTAATTTGACCAACTTAATAAGATGCATACATTACAAAAAATATATCATTAGAAACTTTAGATATTCTATCTTCTAATGATATAATTTTTATGTTAAACAATTTATTTTATATAAGTTAAATTGACGATCTAGATACACGTGCAAGCCTTGTAAATTGAGATGGGGGGAGTACTTCAAAAAATGAAACTGAAATACTACTAACAACTGAGATACTTAAGAAGCTAAAGTGCTGGAGTAAAAACCAAGGACTGTTAAAATACTAATTTAACTGTGAAACTAAGGACCAGAGAAGATAAATTCAAATGAGAAATTGAGGGAACTAGAGGAACTAATTACGGAAGAATTAGGAACTGATGCAAACGATAGGATAGACTAAGAAACTGGAGCAATTGATAAAACTAAAAAACCAAGAAAAAAACAAAGAAAATGAAGAAACTAAGGACCAAGTTGTTGCAACTGAAGGCAAGGCTTACAACCCCCTTTTGATCATGCCTTACACATGCTACCACCTCCTTCCACTAGGTTCTTTACTGTTAGAGTTATATTTATGATGCCCTTTGACTTTCTGTATTTTGGCCTTTGGCCTCACATCTGTACTTGTATATTGTTGGCTTTAGCCTCTAGATAATACTATGCTGCATATTCATAACATTTACAATGCTTGTAGTGGTTATCGATGCCTATTCTTGTTGCATGGCATGTTTTTTTATCCATGGCATGTTCTTGCACTAGGTGTCGGAGATGAAGGTGGAGAGTCTTGTCTATCTCGTTGTCACTCGTCCGGATATCTCCTAACATGTCCATAATCCGAGTCAGTTTGTTTCTTCCCCCACTTTGGTTCACTAGTCACCTTCTTCGTACTCTACGATATCTTCATGGCACGATCTCTCACCGTCTCTTCTTTCCTCGTTCCAATTTGTTACAGCTCTAGGCCTATTCGGATGATACATGGGCTAGTGATCCTTCAGATCGCTGTTCACTTTTTGTTTACTGTGTTTTTCCTGGTGGTTCTCTCATTGCCTGGAAGACGAAAAAATAGACTGTAGCTTCCCGTTCGAGTGCATAAGTGACTTGGTTAAGTTGGTTACTCGAGGATTTTGTGTTTCTGTTACTACACCTACTACACTCTTGTCAGACAGTACACGTGCTATCAGTATTGCATCGGACCCTGTGAAGCATGAGCTTACCAAGCATATTGGTGTTGATGCTTTCTTTGTGTGTGGTGTGCAGGACCATGTTATTACTCTTCGGTATGTGCTTTCTGAGTTACATCTGGCAGACTTCTTCACGAAAGCCCAGACTAGAGCCCAACATTAATTTTACCTCTCCAAACTCAGTGCTGCGGATACACCACAAGTTTGAGGGGGTGTTAGGGTTATATTTATGATGCCCTTTGGCTTTTTGTACATTGATCTTTGGCCTCTCACTTGTACTTGTATATATGTTGGCTTTAGCCTTCAGATAATACTATATTGCATATTCATACCATTTACAATGCTTGTAGTGGTTATCGATGCCTATTCTTGTTGCATCGCATGTTTTTAATTTTTTATCCACCATCATAGTGTCTTGGTATTACTTTTCCTAGCATGACGTGTTTGATTGATTTAGAATCCATGTTCAGCCCGCCTTGCATTGCAGTAGTATGCATGCTTAGGATTTTTATCTTTATCATGTTGTCGCTTGCTTATCTCTACTTACGGGTGGTTCCGTGGTTGAACCTGGCTCTCATACATTATTTACGCTATGGCGTTATTATTATTAGCCGGTAACAGTGGAAGGCCATGCCTTATGCCTCGGTGTTTTGTTCCAACAAGCCGCCCTAGGACCCGAGTTCTTGGTATTTTGATCCAAGATGAGTGTGCCAACCTTTCATTGGGGGTTGTGAACCTCTCTTGGGACCAACTACCCAAAACCACGATGTACTCGGTCTCACAGTAGGCGAGCGTGAGATGGGTCGGCCCAACTAGGGTTTTTGGGAGCAGGTTGCTGCGCGTAACATTGTTTTCAATAGATATGTTTTAGTGTCAACTTTTTCTATACATGGTGTACACTTTTGTATACATCATTAACATTTTGTATAAATGTTTAACATTTTTTATAATGTCATGTACATCTCTTGGAACACATAAACATTTTTTAATGCTATAAACATTATTTTTAAACTATGGTAACAAATTTTGTACACTGCATTAACATTTTTCAAAATCACGGGTTTTTAAAACAAATCAAGTTTGAGTTTTTGAATAAATATATACAAAAATTGTTCACATTTTGAAATTTAATCGGAACATTTTAATAAAAAAATCAAATTATAAAGAAAAGGAAATGTGCATGTCGTCGTCATGATGTCAACCTGGCAAAAGGCTACTGGGCTGGCCCATTAACCGGCTCCCTAAGGCAAGCCGATTTACTGTCTCGCTGCGAGCAAGAGATAGCCATGCCCACAACCAGCACCATAAGCGCTGATTAGGACATCTCGGTTGAAGATGCTCTATGTGAGATCATGGCTTAATAGGAATGATAGACTACTCATATCAATAAGAAATTCCTTCTTTCCCGGGAGTCCATTCGCAAGGAACTCCAAAGTTATGCGTGTTTTGGCTTGGAGCCATTTGAGGATAGGTGACCGACTTGGAAGTTCATGTCGGGTGCGCACGAATGAGGGCAAAGTGCGCGGGAAAGAGTAGTGTTGGTATGTAGGGTCAGTCTAGATCCTGCTAGGCGCAACGGCCAGGAACCGGTGGCTATAGTCGGGCGTTACAAAGCCTGACTTAATAGGATTGTTAAACTACTTATATCAACAAGGAATTCCTTTTTTTTTCCTGAAGTCCACTCGCAAAGAACTATAAGTGTCTTGGGGCGATTTGGGATGGGTGACTGACTAGGAAGTTGATTCTGAATGCATATGAGTGAGTACAAAGCGTGCAAAAAAACTAGTGTTGGCCTGTGGAGCCGGTCTAGATCCTACCATGCGTAACAGCCAGGAACCGATGGCTATGGCCGTGGCGTTACACTCTAGGAGGATCTCTAGCAGACCCCATAAAAACGACAACTGTAAAAACAGCACGAGGCATAGGGTGAAACAGATCCAATAAACCCATAACGTAAAAGTTTTTTTTCTTTTTTTTTCTCCTCACGCTTCTTCTTCCCCAGGACGCACGCATGGACGGACTCGAACTCCGGCCGGCCAGAACGACGCCACTCCAGCCCGCTGCCAGCTCCGGCAACGCCCTGGCCTGTTTTGTTCACTCTATGCATTCAGTTTACATGGTTTTTCGGTTTGTACAGTATTAATACCTCGATAAATACGGTATGAAATCAAAATATGATTCGGTTTCAGTATATATCAAATTATTTCGGTATGGTTTCTGTATATACTAAATTATTTCGGTACGGTTTCGGTATATACCATAATAACCAAACTTGACGCAAATTTGAAAATGACGTAATAATATTTTACAAATTTATGACTCAAAACACATACTCCCTCTGTAAACTAATATAAGAGCTTTTAGATTATTATTTTAGTGATCTAAACATTCTTATATTAGTTTACGGAAGAAGTACTATTTTACAAAATTACTATACAAGTATATATGCATGCATAGATTCATCCCTTGATGATTATGGACGTACTTAGCATTTTTTAAAGATAAAAATGACTATGTTACAAAAAATGTACGTGTTTAATACTGAATTTGACTCATGTACAAGAAAAATGACAACTTGCATGGTTGTTCGCCTCAAATAATATAAATTTATTTTTTCTTTGGTTTATTCGGTTAACCGTTCGTTTTTGTGCTCGGACCGTCAGTATGCTCGCTGCGAGGCGTCGCCAGGCCCCCAGCTCCGGCGTTGACCGGTTTACAGGCTCCCTCAAAAAACGGCTCGATTGCTGCATATATGACGGATGGGTGCTCTAATATACGGGAACCTGTAAAAAGTTATGGTATCTCCTATTTTACACGATCTATTCGGTGCGTTTTTTCAACCTGTACCGTAAATTTAAAGATTTGATCACTTTTACGGGATCTGCTAGAGATGCTCGAACAAGACAATTTGGAATTAATGTACTGCACTCTATAGCCAATCCCCTTTCTTAGCCTGGACTAATTGCATTAGTCTAAAAAGAATGCACAACATCATATGCCAGCTGTTCGTCTCTTTGGACAATGATCCTTAGTTGTGCAACATCTATAATGTTAATCCGAACACGATTCTTTTGATCTATGGGAAATTGTGTGGTGTGTATTAATTCATGAAAATTTGCTTGGAAATTCACAACATATGAAGAATGAATATGGATGACTTCAACATTGGGTAAAGTCAGAGCATGGAAACTTAATCAAAAGATGTTTACTGATTTTATTTTTATGTTTATACAACATATACGGAAGGGAAAAAAGGAAAGGACATCTAATTCATCGGCTTAGACCCAGCTGATCCAGAACTAAGCCCTCTTGTTTATCAAGGGATCGGCGATGACTTGAGGCTTAAAATCCGGCTTCAAGTACTCTGAAAGCAAGTTAGCATACATGTCATACCGAGCAGTCATGCGGAAGGCCCACTTGTCTTTGATCTGGCGGCATAAGTTCAGGTCCATGTCAGATATCATCAAGCCATCTCGGTAGCGCGATAGCGATGGGGTGCAGGAAGCATCAGGCGCTGAGAAATGGCTGGATCCATAGAAATGACCAAAGTCCGCATGCTGAGGTTTCCCATCACCAGAAGTGAATGGGTTCGGGAATACCTCTGTGCCTACCCGGTTAATTGATCCGACAAAGTAGCTATTTGCAATTGCAGCATTCCTTGCCTGAAATGGACCAACGTGGCATCAGGGTTGCTCCAGGATGAATAACAGCAGAAATAATACTAAATGTCATGTGAATAGTTTTATCTGACCTCAATAGGCCACATTGGTTCACTAAGTTCACCGACAGTTGCAGATGGGTTGAAAACTATTTCAGCTCCATTGAGGCCAAATGCAAGCCAATTCAGAGGATGATGCCTGCCGTAGCAGATGTTTACAGCAATTTTGCCATAAGCTGTTTCAAACACCGGATGCCCAGTGTTACCTTCCATATAGTACGTGCTCTCATTGAAGTCGCCGACTCTTGGGATGTGATTCTGCAGTAGTGTTCAGTTAGAGACTAAAAATACTTTCAGGTAGAAGGAAGAAAAAGGGAAATGCAACCAAAGGAAAGAAAATGCACTGATACGCATACCTTTCGATGAATGCCAATTATGTTGCCATTATTTCCAATTACAACAACGGTATTCCATATAGTCTCTCCATGGTTTATATCCCTTTCAAGGATAGGGCTAACAATTACCATGTTATATTTCTGTGCAAGCTCTTGAAGAAACTGAGTAGATTCTCCATCAACAGGCTCAGCAAACTCACACCACCGTTTTTCACGCGTGCAGAATGCAAATGGCATTGTCCAGGCTTCCTGAAATTTGAGGGTATGAATCACAACAAATGATCTGCTTCTGTGGAAATATAAGCAAATATGTCTCAATATTATAGCTAGTTCGGACTGGCTTAAGCTTTTCTAGTTTTTGGTGCTTAGAAGCCCAAAAAGGTGCATCTCATAGAAGGTGGCAAAGCTGTTTGGTAAGAAGTATCCACCTATAAGGTTCGTTTGGATAAAAGGTTTTTTTTAGTAATCGCAAATGGAAGGACTTTTTTCCCTCAGTGATGCTTGGAACGGGAGACCAGAGAGATTCTGAAGCCACAGAAGTGGCTACTCAACAGCTTCTGGCTTATTTAAATAGGTTGTCTTCAGTTTCTCAAGATGATGGGCAGAGAAAGTGACTGTTTATTTAAGGCTCGAACTTTTCTTAGCTGGCAGATGTTGAAGCGCAGGATATGCCAAGCAGAGGCTCATACACTTAGACTAATAGGACACCAGGTTTGAAAACAAAGATGCAGATAAGAGTTACAGGAGAACACCACAGCTAAATCACCAATATTAGAAGTACCTGTAAGCACAAAATATTGACACCAGAGGCACCAGCTGCATCTATGATGGGTTTTACTTTCTCCATGATAGACTTCTTTTGATCAGCAAAATGACAAGTCGTTGGAACAGCAATTGAGTTCTGAATTAGGCCAACTCGAACAATCCGTGGTTGCCTCATATGCTCTTTGTCAGCGTTAAAACGGAATGCCTGTAATATAAGCAGGTAACAGTTTAAAATTTTCAAAAAAGAGAAAGCAAACAAAATAGTTTCAGTTGTTAGGTGCAGCAGGTTTTCGGAATATGGTGTCTAGAAATTACACAATCAGTTCATAATCTACCACATGTATTTAAAATGAAGGCAGTTTATTCATAGATAACCTGCACATCAAAATTATGCGCTTCGGCAAGATCAGTGGTGGCCCCAGGCAGGGAAATAGCCTCAAGAGGGTGTGCACAATTTAGCCCCAAAAGCAACCGGCTTGCCTCCTGTCACCAAATGGAGAACATGAGTTAAAGAAAGCTCAGCATAAGCAAACTGAGCCTAAATAGGTTCCTAAAACAAAATGAATCTAAATACCACCAATATATCAGAAATAAAGTACAGTGTGAAAAAATACAGGTACCTGAATAATAGATCACAAATTACCAACATCACAATCTAGATACAACTTTGTTGGATGATTTTATAGAAAACAGATTCCGAATACAGGTCGGCTAGGCATGCAAACTCTCGCACTGAATCAATTATTTCATCACTATTATTAGAAGATTGTGGCTATTTGACAGTTAACATGTGTTTGTGTTGGGAAACAACCAACTGAATCCGCTTACATAGTTCATCAGGTTCCTCGACACATATCGACTGAACCACGCAGTGCGATTGCCTCGAGATCTTTTTCATTCGTACACAAATATTTCACCCAACCAACCACGCGGACCGAGCGACCGACTCTGAGGAGCGAGCGAGCGAGGGCCGAGGACACGAACCTTGAAGAGCTCGGGGGAGAGGTTGGACTCGAGGAGCCTGTGCAGCGACTCGTGGCCTCCGATCGACCCCGCCGCCTTCCCCTCTTCCTCTCCCTGCGGCGGCTTGCCGTTGGAGCTCTCCATCTCTGTCCTCGCGATTGGACTCGCAAGAGGAGAGAGGAGCGGGTAGGACTCTCTCTCTCTCTCTCTCTCTCTCGAATTTAGAAACCGCACTCCACGAGAGAGACCACGACGAGCAGATTTCTCCTTGCTTAGTGGATCCGGCGGGGATTAGAAAACAAAGGCCGGTGACGGGGACGGCAGCGGGGATGGGGCGGGCGAGCTTGGTGGATGCGGCGGGGATTAGAAAACAAACACGCATTTTCCCAGCATATGAGTACAAAGTGGGAGGGTGCGGTTGGGAGATTTTTTTTTTATTCTTTCTCTCTCCTCCTTTTTTTTTCTTTTTTACCTCTCGAAGATATATTGCTTTGTCAACGCGGTTACATCGTGTAAAACATAAGGCAATCAAAAAGGATGGTGGATCCCAGCTAAACTCTAACTGATTATCATAAGCATGTTTTGCAAGATGATGAGCCACCTGATTAGCTTTCCTCGGACAAAACTCAAAAGAGATACCATCAATCGTCTGGGCTTTCGCAAAGCATTCCACCAAGGTTGCAGTATATGGACTGAACATATCAACCTCCCCCTTGCATGCATTTATCAATTCCAGCGAGTCAGATTCAATGATAAAATTTGTGCAACCCAACCTCTCGAGCAGCTCCAGCCCCTTCAACATTGCCAAAGCTTCAGCTGAGGTGACATTAAGAGTAGAGACAAATAGACAAGTTGTACCAGCAACCGCTTCACCAATGCTATTTCGCAAGACAATCCCTACTGCACATGTACCATTATCATGAAACATATCATCTGTATTTAGTTTGTAGCATCCGGGTCTAGGTTTTGTCCAAGATTTTTCATGCGGTGCACTTGGGTGAGATGAAACTTCATAATTCGCTATCAAAGCTTCGATTGCAAAAGCAGTTCTAGGGGGGACCGCCACCAATTCCCCGTTAACCATCTCACGCCTTTGCCACCATATGTACCAGCATGCAACGACAATCGATTCCTGAAGTCCGAGCCCCCCTAGGACGGGAGATCTCCGGGTAGGATGACACAAAATATATTCCAGAATTACCGAACCCGATCTGTCCACAGCCAGAGCATTATCAATTACTTCCTCGAGGCCAAGAGCATGCCAAACATCCCGAGCACGATTACATTTGAATAGAAGGTGGCGAATATCTTCCGGGCCTCCTTTGCAAATTTGACAAATAGGCGCTTCAGGAATGTGGCGTGCAGCAAGAATAGCCTTTCCTGGGACAGTGCCATGTAAGGCTTTCCAAACAAAAACCTTGATTTTGCTAGGGACTGAAAGCTTCCATAAAATATCCCATACATGATTCAGGTTTGATGCTCCTTGTCCATCTTCTCGTTGTGTTCTTGCGCCAAACTGGTGCTCCCATTCGATGTAATAAGCAGACCGTACAAAGAAGACAAAGGACTTTGTTTTATGCCAAGCCACAAAGTCCTCCTGCAAGTGTGCACTCAAAGGAATCATGAGAATATTCTGAGCATCAACAGGCATGAAAATGTCTCGAATAAGTGGTTCATCCCAGCAATGAGTATCTTGATCCATTAACTCATCAACATGCCGAAGAAGACACTGACCCCTTCTGGTAAGTACTTTCCTAGATGGACAGTTTGGGATCCAATGGTCCTCCCAAATATTGATATTACTCCCAGACCCAACTCTCCAAATATGTCCCCTCCTAAAAGTTTGTAAACCTGCAATTATGCTTTGCCAAGTATAAGAGGAGCCCTTCTTAGGGCCAGCATTTAAGAGCTTTACGCCTGTATAGTATTTAGATTTTAACACTTTAGCACACAGCAAGTCTAGTTTGTTTAAAAGTCGCCATGACTGTTTTGCAAGCATGGTTAAAATAATACAAATCACAGAATCCCATACCACCTAGCTTCTCGGGGTGCACATTTTCCACCAAGAAAACCAATGCATCTTTTTGTGATCATCTGAATCACCCCACCAGAAGGCAGACATGGCATCATTGATTTCTTTACATAGTTTTTTGGGATCTTGAAACAGCCATGGCAAATACTAGGATTGACTGAATTACTGATTTCAAAAGAATTTCCTTAGCCCCCATAGACAGTAACTTTTCTTTCCATCCTTTAAGTCTCTCAATGATTCTTTCTAGCAGATACACAAAACTCCCACTCTTATCTAGCCCAACCATAGAAGGTAAACCAAGGTACCTCTCACAGATAGCTTCAGTGTAAATATTCAGTTCAGTGCAAATTTGTGCTTTCACATCGACATCGACATTAGGGCTGAAAAAAAACACTGCACTTCGCTTCACTAATTAGTTGGCCCGAATTTGCACAGTAATCATCTAGCACTTGTCTCAATGAGGTTGCATTAGTCATGTCAGCTTTCATGAGTATAAGGGAATCATCAGCAAAAAGTAAATGAGACACCGATGGTGCATTTCTGCACACCCGAATACCTTCAATGCCACGAACCTCTTCCTTTTGAGCCAAAGCACTGGATAAACCCTCCGCGCATAGAAGAAACAAATAAGGTGAAAGTGGGTCCCCCTGTCGAAGTCCCCTGCTTGGCACAAACATATCTGTCTCTTGATCATTAAACCTGACCCTATATTTTACGGACTTTACACAAGCCATCAAAAGCTCAATGAACTCTTCATGAAAACCAAGTCTGCTCATTATTTTCTCCAGAAAGACCCATTCCACGCGGTCATAGGCCTTGTGCATATCTAGCTTCACTGCACAATACCCCACTTTTCCTTTCCTCTTATTCTTCATTGTATGCATGGCCTCATATGCAATAAGAATATTATCTGTGATTGATCTCCCAGGAACAAAAGCGCTTTGAACAGGTGCAATAATTTCATCCAGGATACTCTTCAGTCGATAGGCAATCATCTCGAGATGATTTTATACAAAACATTGCATAAACTGATGGGCCTATATTGAGATATATTTTCTGGATTATCCACCTCCGGTATGAGCACTATAGCTGTATCATTCCATCCAGCTGGAATATTCTTTTCAGTTATTGCCTTTAAAACTTCAGACGTAAGAATATCACCTACAATATGCCAACATTTCTTGAAAAAAATAGCATGCAACCCATCAGTACTTGGTGCCTTGGTGTCCCCAATGGAGAACAAAGCCTTTTTAACATCCTCTGTTGAGTAAGGCTTCAAGAGCTCTTCGTTCATGTTATTTGTCACCTGAGGGACAACACGGTTAATGAACTCCGAGTCTGGCTCGTCAATTTCTGTAGTGAAAAGACCATTAAAGTACTCTGAGATAATTGGATTTAGATAGGATGTACCTTCCTGCCAATCCCCCTGGGCATTCCTCAGTTTTTAATGCGATTTATAAGCCTCCGAGCAGAAGCAAAGTGCTGAAAATAGGCCGTGTTACGGTCTCCAAATTGTAACCAATTGACCCTACTCCGTTGCGCCTAGTACAACTCTTCCATCTCGAGCAGTTTTTCTATTTCATCAGCAAGCTCTTTCTGCCTAGCAATGTTTGCATCACTCAAATCCTTCCTTGATAATTCTTCAAGTTCTTTTTGCGTGCCCCGCAATTTCTTTTTTGTTTGCTTGAGAACTGACCGGTCCCAGGCATGCAAGTGCCTGTGAATGAGAGCTAGTCTATTGGCCAGCGATTCATCATGTCCTGATAGAATAGACTGATCCCACGCTTCTTTGACAACTTCAGAAAAATTCTTCTCTTTCAGCCAACGTGCCTCAAACCTGAGAAGAGAATGCCCAGAGTGATCTTTTGGTTGATCTTCCTCAAGAGACATCAATATAGGCCTGTGGTCGGACTTGTAGTAATTTAAATGCAAGATATTTGCATCCATGAACTTTGCCTGCCACGCCTCATTTGCAAGAGCTCGATCAAGCCTTTCCATGATTTCCCCCGGTGCCACGTAAAATTGTCTCCCAAATAGCCGCAGTCAACTAGATTGTAATCATCAATAGCATCTCGAAAAGCCTTCATGTGCCTTTCTGGACGTGATCTTCCTCCTTCCTTCTCAAAAGAATAAGCCACATCATTTAAATCCCCCATGATCAGCCACGGTAAGCTGCTCAATTTAGCTAGCTCACGCATTCTCTGCCATGTCAGATGCTTATCCTCCCAGCGCGGCTCGCCGTACATGCCTGTTGTAAGGGCATATTTCTCCCTAACTAGTTTTGGTGATTGATGATAATGCTTTTGCGGACTAATCGTGTGCACTAAGCTTTTCAGATATATCACACCTAGGCACAAGATGATTAAGTGCCCCTCGGAACCTATGGAAGACGGTGTTTCCTTTTGTTTCTTTTCGGTGGAATTGAGTCATAGGAAAGCTGTACTATTAAGAGGGGGTCCGCTACGGAAAGGTTTGGGTGGAATCAACACATACATGTCTATTCATTCGCACCACCTTTCTTTCGCTTCTCTGGAGCTCCGGCTGTTTTTCCTTGTCGTTATAAAAACAGTGGCATCCTACTACTATCACTGCTTGGCATGCGGTAGTACCGCTCAAAGAAGGCGGTAGTATCGCACGGCCCCACGGTAGTACTGCTCCAGGGTTACGGTAGTACCGCACCATGCGGTAGTACCATACCAAGGACACGGCAGTACCGTGTGACCGGCCCTAGCGTTGTAACTAGTACGGTAGTAGGAGCGGAAGTAATTTTTTACTTCCGCGTCCTACGCGGTAGTACCGCTTCGTGCAAGCGTAGTAACGTGTCGGGTTTTTGCATCGACCGTAACTCTGCGGAAGTAGCTACGGACGTAATTTATTTAGTCCGCACTCTTCCTCGACCAGTCTGACCCTGCCTTGCGGTAGTACCGTAAGGACGTGCGGTAGTACCGCTCCGGTAGTACTACCGCCCAGTGTTTTAATGCAACAGGGGCTAGTTCTGGCTCGTACCGCACCAGCGGTAGTACCGCACCCTGTGCGGTAGTACCGCTGGGCCGTGCGGTAGTACCGCACGTTAAGTGATGTAGTACCGTGCTCTGTGGGCAGAGTTGAGGGATAATGGTTGGATTTGTCCTTCCACTATATAAAGGGAGTCTTTCTTACCCAAGAAGACTTACCTCTTCCTCCCCAAGCTCCATTGTTGCTCAAAGCTCCATTTCCGCCCGATCTCTCTCCCTAGCCAATCAAATTTGTTGATTTCCTAGGGATTGCTTGAGAAGGCATCGATCTACACTTCCACCAAGAGAAATTTGATTCCCTGCTAGGTGGCTTCTCACCCCTCGTTGGTTACCCCAAGTGGAAGGTTTGAGATGCAGTGTAGTAGAAGTTTTCCCTTGGCAATACCAAGGATCGTTTTCCCTGAGACTCCCAGTTTCAACAAGAAGGTGTCAACTGCTAACGGCGCCAGATATTAGCAATCAACGTGGACCTGCACACAGATACAAATAACTTTGCTCCCAACGAGTACAGAGAGGTTGTCAATCCCTCCGGCCTTGTAGTTTACAAAGGATCAAACGCAAGTGATAATAGTGATAGGTATAATTGCAATAGTAAGTAAAAAGCGGAAAAGTAAATAGCGGATGTGATCAATGATGGTAATATGGACCGGAGTCTCATGATGTTCACTAGTGATGTCTCTCTCCCAAAAGACGATAAAACAGTTATGTGAGGTAAACGAATTACAGCTGGGCAATTGACAGGACCAATGCTGACTAAGTTGCAAGAAAGGTAGAGGTTCAAAGCATGGGCGGTACGCCGAGGTAAGTAGACCGAAATCCATCTGCATCTACTACTAATCATCCACCTTGAGATATCTATCCAGAACATCTCGCTGGTATTAAGTTGCGAGTCCCACCCATAGTGTAAACTCAAAGCAACTAACAACTGCATTAAAAGAACTTTGTGTAAAGTAAACAATCCTTGCACCCGCGGGCACAAGCACCGTTGTTTTCCCCCTTGTGGCAACAGCACATCCCCTAGACTCATGTTTCTGTCACTCAAGCTAGTCATCGATGGGCATGAACCCACAATCAAGCATAACGTTCCCTCTTGGAGTCACTACCTACTACTTGGCCAAAGCAATAAATAACAATGGAGAACATGCAAGAATTACTTACGAACATAAATATAAAAGAGGTGAATCAAATACATTACTCAAACACAATCTGAACATAATCTCATAATCCATCGGATCCCAGCAAACTCATCATAGCAACAACATAAGGATTACATATGTGCCTCGATCATGTAGGGCAGCTCACGAGGACTAATAAGTGAAGCACAAGAACGGGAGGAGAACATCACATAGCTACTGGTCATGGACCCATGGTCCAAGGGAGACTACTCACAACTCATCCGGGAGGCGTCCATGGTGGTGGAGAAGCTCCCGGTGGTGATCCTCCCCTCCGGCAGGGTGCCGGGAAGAGTTCTCCTGGTGCTCCCGATCTTGGAAGCGGCGGCGGCGGCGGAACAGAGATGAGATCGCGAAAAAGAGTTCCCGTCTCGAGGGTTTCGGGAAACGCTTTAAATATATGCCAAAGGGGGGCATCAGCGGAGCCTCGGGGGGCCCAGGCGCCCCCCCGGCGCGGCCCAGGGGGGGCGCCGCCAGGGCGCCTGGGGCCCTGGTGGCCCCCCTCCGGCTATGCTTCGGGTGCCTGGTAGGTTCTGGAACGCTGATTTTTTATATAATTTTTCTGGATTTTTTCTGGCAGTTCTCGTAATTTGAAAACCTGAAATACAAAAACAGCCGAAAACAGAAACTAGCACTGGGGTGCACTGAGTTAATAGGTTAGTCCAAATATGTTCAAAAGTGTATGGAAGTGTATAAATAACATAGCAATATCACCCAAAAGAGGCATGGAGCAAACAGAAATTATAGATACATTTTGGACGTATCAACATCCCCAAGCTTAATTCCTGCTCATCCTCGGGTAGGTAAATGATAACAAGAATAATTTCTGTGGTGACATGGTATTAACCATATAGGACTTTTTCATAGTCATATGACAAAAGCTTACTGAGACAATGAATCTATAGTAATTAAGTTGCCTCATGGGAAAATCACAAAGAACTGAAAGTTTTACAATATGATACTGAAACATCAAATAGATTTGTAATGAACATGATGTGCAAATATGATAAAGTGATATCTCGCTTGCCCCCTTTAGTGAAGCCAAACATAAATGCAGGGGCACCTCCAAGGTTTAAGTGATGACTAGATACAATGATTTCAAAATAAACGATATCACAGTCATGCAAAAGACAATGCTACTTTGGGACAATGCACATTACACTCAGAATGACAATCATGCTCTCAGTAGTTGGTGCTTTTAAGAGAAGGTGGAGACTCTCGAACCGTGGCTTTTGTTGGCAAGGTTGAAAACCCGTAGTCGAAAACAAAGACAAAACATGTACCAGAGCTCTTGGTTTTAAAAACAGAGGTAATATTTTTTTTAGATCATGCATGTTTCGTCAACGAATGCTAGCAGACAACTCAATCACTTCTTGAGATGGACAAGTTTCGAGGAACGGCTCCCGAATGAGGACGATCACATCCTCTTAATCTCCTTTGTTTATCACTGCCAAAGTTTTCTGATTTCTCATGAACAAAGCGTGAAGGAGGGTTTGTTTGTTATATTATCTTTTTGAGCCGGGCGCACTCAATGCCAGTTCCTTCTCGTATTATGGGTTTGCACATTATTCATGCAATCCCGAGGTGAAGCTTGTCCAACTTAAAAAGATCATGAATTAACCACTACTTCCTCATGAACTTACAACAGAGGCACAAAATAGGAATGCTTTTTCTTTGAATAATTTCGAGATGGCACATGCAAGTCTCCGTTAGGAATGGCAGGTAAATACCATGTAGGAAGGTATGGTGAACTCATATGGCATAACTAGATTAAAAGGATGTGGATGCACAAGCAGTCAGTCCGCTTAGTACAGGTGGAGGTTAGCAAAAGACTGGGAGCGACCAACTAAGAGAGCAATGACGGTCATAATCATGCAGACCGACAAAGCAACATTGAATCAGTCATGGATGTTATATCGCTACTCAGAAACAAAAGATCATCAAGGCTTGACAGACTTTCTTTACAGTCTTAAATATGCATGAGCATATGCCAAGTCAATCAAAATAAATTCTTTGAAGGAAGATATTACTAAACCATACCACATCATAGGCAAACAAATCATGTTGGTACTCCAATAACACATTGGGAACCCCCCGGCTATTTGAGACTAACCATAAGAAAACCTGAACTACTAAGCGCCATTATGCACGTAGCATCTTTATCATAGACATATCAACCAATGCAACGAAAGCAAACTCTCTTAATAAGATAAGCATGATAACTAAAGAGAGTTCAAGCAACCAACTAAACGAAAGCTCTTTAAAAAGATAAGCATGAAAACTAAGAGCTAAGCATGATAGTAGCTATTGAAAGACAAAGAACACACACAGCAAGGATAGACATGAAGATTCTATGTTATGTTCTAGGTACAAGTGGAGCGTGTTTCTCTCCCACATAAAGAAAGCTGAGTTTCGACTCGTTATGAAAAGCTAAAGAAAATTAAAAGGAAAACTAAAAGCAAGACGCTCCAAGCATAGCACATAACACATGAAGTGATTAAAATATAGTGGAAGGAAAGACGAACTGATAATGTTGATGGAGAAGGGGATGCACGGGGTATCCCCAAGCTTAGACGCTTGAGTCTCCTTGAATATTTCTTGGGGTGCATGGGGGCATCCCCAAGCTTGAGCGTTTGACACTCCTGAATCTTTTTATCATCTTCCCTCGCACACTTGAAAACTCCCTTCATACATAACTCATCATAATCTGATTAGTGAGGTTAGTACCCATAATAAAATAATTGTTCCTTGCTGGAAATAAAGATATTCTTGAAGTTCTACCGTTTCTCAAGATTGCCAAAAGGTTTTTGCAAAGAAAAAGCAAGCTCTAGGTTTGCAAAATGAAAGAAAGGCAAAACAGGACAGAATCTGTGAAAAAACAGAACAGCAGGTAGTAAATGATTTTTCCGGGGCACTTCTGCAACTCTAATCAAACAACTAAAAACAGACGCACGAAAGACAATTATATAGAGCACGCTGTCGAAAAAATTCAGACCAAAAAGATGATCTGGTGATTTTATACGAATTTTTCTATCCAAGGACAGAATCTGTTTCCTGGACAACACGTCACAACTTTTGAACTTTCTTGCAATCAGAGGCTACACTTGGCACAAAATTGAAAAGCAAAGATATAATGATGATGCTACAGTAGTAACAACATCAAGACACAACAAAAACAAAATAAAATTTATTCATTGGGCTGCCTCCCAAAAGCGCTTTCTTTTATGCCTTTAAGCTAGGCATAATGCATAGAGATCAAGTTTTATCAAGAGTAAAAGAATGGCTAGCCCGTATAACGGACTCAAAAGGTATCTTAATCTTCTTTCGAGGGAAGTGTTCCATCCCTTTCTTGAGAGGAAACTGGAATTTTATATTACCCTCTTTCATGTCAATGATAGCACCAACGGTGCGTAGAAAAGGACGTCCCAAAATAATTGGACACGAAGGTTCACATTCAATATCCATAATAGTAAAATCAACGGGAACATAATTGTCATTGACAATGATAAGAACATCTTCGATCCTCCCCAAAGGTTTCTTTATGGAAGAATCAACGAGACGAACACCAAAAGAACAAGAATCAAAAGGTTTCAATTTAAGCATATCATATATTCTTTTGGGCATAACAGAGGTACTAGCACCAACATCACATAAAGCATAGCAAGAGAAGTTATTCAACTTAATTTTTATCATAGGATCCCAACCATCTTCTAGCTTTCTAGGTATGGAGGCTTCTACTCTAAGTTTCTCCTCCCTAGCTTTGATAAGAGCATTAGTGATATGCTCTGTGAAGGCAAGGTTAATCGTGCTAGTGCGGGGATCTCTAGACATCTTGTGAAGGAAATCAATAACTTCGGTAAGAGTGCAATTGTCAAAATCAAGGTCACTACCATCAAGTAAGGTGGTAGTGGTGTCCTTTAGGTTCACTTGTTTGGTAGTTTCTATAGTCATAGCATCACCATTAATAGGTCCATCGGGACCAGGAGTGCATTGGGTGCTAAGAGTTTGGATATCCTCAACAACTTGGATAGTAGCAACAGTGTGGTGGGTAGGAAGGCTCTTAATTCTATCTTCTTCCTCCCTTTCTCTAGCCCATCTCTCTTTAAGTTTAGCCATCATCCTAATATTTTCATTAATTTGCACTTGAATAGCATTAATAGGAGTGACCTTCCTCTCCTCAAGAGGAGAATTTCTAATTTTAAGCAATTCTACCTCATTGGCTAAATGGTCTACCTTTGAAGAGAGATCACCTAGTTTGTTTAGCTTTTCTTCTACACTATTATTAAAAGCTTTTTGGGTAGTGATGAAATCTTTAAGCATAATCTCTAGTTCAGTAGTGGAGTTCCTGGTGCTAGGATAAGCATTGTTGTTCCCATAAGAATTATAGGGGAACGGTCTAGGATTGCTACCAAAATTACTCCTATAAGCATTGTTATTAAAATTGTTTCTAGAGATAAAGTTCACATCTACTTGTTCTTGAGCAATCAAAGAATTTAAAGGAACATCACGAGGATCAATAGAAGATTGCTTCGAAAGTAGAGACATGATCAAGTCAACTTTTTCATTTAGGGAGGAAATCTCCTCGACAGAGTTTACCTTCCTACCTGTTGTAGCGCGTTCGGTGTGCCATTGGGAATAATTGGTCATCATCTCATCGAGAAGCTTTGTGGCAGCACCAATTGTAGTTGACATAAAGGTTCCTCCTGCGGCCGAATCTAACAAGTTCCGCGAGGTAAAGTTCAAGCCTGCATAAAAAGTTTGGATAACCATCCAAGTAGTCAAACCATGAGTAGGGCAGTTCTTGATAAGAGATTCCATACGTTCCCAAGCTTGGGCAACGTGTTCATTATCCAATTGTTTAAAATTCATTATGTTACTTCTTAGTTGGATAATTTTAGCAGGTGGATAGTATTTTCCAATAAAAGCATCTTTGCACTTGTCCCATGAATCTATGCTATTTCTAGGCAAAGGCTGAAACCAAATTTTAGCTTCTCCTCTCAAGGAGAAAGGAAAAAGCTTAAGCTTAACAATATCACCGTCTACTTCTCGGTACTTTTGCATATCACAAAGTTCAACAAAGTTGTTCAAGTGTAAAGCAGCATCATCTCCAGCACCGGAGAATTGATCTTTCATGACTAAGTTCAGTAAAGCAGGTTTAATTTCATATGAAGGTGCTGAAGTGGCAGGTGTAGTGATAGGTGTGCAGATAAAGTCATCGTTGTTGTGACTAGTGAAGTCACACAACTTGGTGTTCTCGGTGGAACCCATAGTAGCAAGCAAGCAAGATAACTATTTTTGTGATTTTCGATAAAAGATACTAAAGCAAAACTGAAAGGTAAACTAACAAGACTAAAAGCAAAGGTAAAAGATAGCATGCAACTCCCCTATCCGGAAGAGTGGAGTCCCCGGCAACGGCGCCAGAAATTGCTTTGCTAGGTGGCTTCTCACCCCTCGTTGGTTACCCCAAGTGGAAGGTTTGAGATGCAGTGTAGCAGAAGTTTTCCCTTGGCAATACCAAGGATCGTTTTCCCTGAGACTCCCAGTTTCAACAAGAAGGTGTCAACTGCTAACGGCGCCAGATATTAGCAATCAACGTGGACCTGCACACATATACAAATAACTTTGCTCCCAACGAGTACAGGGAGGTTGTCAATTCCTCCGGCCTTGTAGTTTACAAAGGATCAAACGCAAGTGATAATAGTGATAGGTATAATTGCAATAGTAAGTAAAAAGCGGAAAAGTAAATAGCGGATGTGATCAATGATGGTAATATGGACCGGAGTCTCATGATGTTCACTAGTGATGTCTCTCTCCCAAAAGACGATAAAACAGCTATGTGAGGTAAACGAATTACAGCTGGGCAATTGACAGGACCATTGCTGACTAAGTTGCAAGAAAGGTAGAGGTTCAAAGCATGGGCGGTACGCCGAGGTAAGTAGACCGAAATCCATCTGCATCTACTACTAATCATCCACCTTGAGATATCTATCCAGAACATCTCGCTGGTATTAAGTTGCGAGTCCCACCCATAGTGTAAACTCAAAGCAACAGACAACTGCATTAAAAGAACTTTGCGTAAAGTAAACAATCCTTGCACCCGCGGGCACAAGCACCGTTGTTTTCCCCCTTGTGGCAACAGCACATCCCCTAGACTCATGTTTCTGTCACTCAAGCTAGTCATCGAGGGGCATGAACCCACAATCAAGCATAACGTTCCCTCTTGGAGTCACTACCTACTACTTGGCCAAAGCAATAAATAACAACGGAGAACATGCAAGAATTACTTACGAACATAAATATAAAAGAGGTGAATCAAATATATTACTCAAACACAATCTGAACATAATCTCATAATCCATCGGATCCCAGCAAACTCATCATAGCAACAACATAAGGATTACATATGTGCCTCGATCATGTAGGGCAGCTCACGAGGACTAATTAGTGAAGCACAAGAACGGGAGGAGAACATCACATAGCTACTGGTCATGGACCCATGGTCCAAGGGAGACTACTCACAACTCATCCGGGAGGCGTCCATGGTGGTGGAGAAGCTCCCGGTGGTGATCCTCCCCTCCGGCAGGGTGCCGGGAAGAGTTCTCCTGGTGCTCCCGATCTTGGAAGCGGCGGCGGCGGCGGAACAGAGATGAGATTGCGAAAAAGAGTTCCCGTCTCGAGGGTTTCGGGAGACGCTTTAAATATATGCCAAAGGGGGGCATCAGCGGAGCCTCGGAGGGCCCAGGCGCCCCCCCTCCCCCCCCCCGGCGCGGCCCAAGGGGGGGGCGCGCCGCCAAGGCGCCTGGGGCCCTAGTGGCCCCCCTCCGGCTGTGCTTCGGGTGCCTGGTAGGTTCTGGAACGCTGATTTTTTATATAATTTTTCTGGATTTTTTCTGGCAGTTCTCGTAATGTGAAAACCTTAAATACAAAAACAGCCGAAAACAGAAACTGGCACTGGGGTGCACTGAGTTAATAGGTTAGTCCAAATATGATCAAAAGTGTATGGAAGTGTATAAATAACATAGCAATATCACCCAAAAGAGGCATGGAGCAAGCAGAAATTATAGATACGTTTTGGACGTATCATTCCCCCCACTAATCCCTTGCGGATCTTGTTACTCTTGGGTGTTTGAGCACCTTAGACGGTTGAGGTCACGTCGAAGCCATATTCCATTGTGGTGAAGCTTCGTGGTGTCGTTGGGAGCCTCCAATTCGATTGTGGAGATTGCCCCAACCTTGTTTGTAAAGGTTCGGTCGCCGCCTTCAAGGGCACCACTAGTGGAATCACGGCACCTTGCATTGTGTGAGGGCGTGAGGAGAATACGGTGGCCCTAATGGCTTCTTGGGGAGCATTGTGCCTCCACACCGCTCCAACAGAGACGTACTTCCTCTCAAAGGGAAGGAACTTCGGTAACACATCCTCGTCTTCACCGACTCCACTTGTGGTTATTTCCTACCTTTACTCGTGCAAGCTTTCTTTGTATACCTTAACTTGCTTGCTTGTGTGGTTGTTATTGTTGCTTCCTATAGGTTGTCCACCTAGTTACATATCTAGACAACTTACTTTGTTGCTAAGTTTAATTTGGTAAAGAAAAGCTAAAAATTGTTAGTTGCCTATTCACCCCCTCCCCCCTCTAGTCAACCATATCGATCCTTTCAATTGGTATCAGAGCCTTGTCTCTTTATAAGGACTTTACCGTCCAAAGAGTATGGGTGACAACGTAGTCGAGACGGAGGGAAACTCCGGTGGAACTCTTCCCTTGCCTACATCCGATGGGGGAACTGCGGTCTCTCGTGAGGAGTTCAATGTGGCTATGGACACATTGAAAGAATCACTAGCGACCGAGGTCAAAGGCATGTTTAAAGAATTACTCGAGGGACTCAAATAATCCACCACATCGTTGGAAGTGGCTCGTCCCACTATCAACGTGTCGGATGCCATTCCCGACAAGGGAGAAGCTAGTAGTGAGCAAGTCCCGGTTACTAAGAATGGGAGTGGGATTTTTGCCCACTCCGCTCCTCCTACCCACTATGGAGGACCCATTCCTACCCCGCATTTAAATTCTGTTGGTCCTCCTCCTAAGTTTGTGAAAAATTCTGATTTTGCTACTTGGATGTTTCTCTTTAGACGTCATTTAAATAATTGTTCTACTAATCTTTGGAGAATAATTGAACAAGGTTTCTACCCGCATGATCCCTACAACTTAACTCCAAGAGAAGCTGCGGATCATCAATTCAACGAGTCTGTTCTTTGCATTCTTCAAGATGCTATCCCTCCCGAAGACATTGCACATCTTCGACCCTTCACCGTGGCCAAGGAAGCATGGTAGCATGTTGGGTCCATGTACAAGGGAAGCGCAAGCATTCAACGCTCAAACTATGAAGTTGTGCAAGATGAAGCCGATGAGTTTGCCATGATCGAAGATGAAGATCCCCGTCAAGTCTATTAGAGATTAACCAGTCTTGCGGTCTCACTTTGAGATCATGGGAGCAAGGACGCGGATGACAATTGGATCAAGCGCAAGTTTCTCAAGGCCATGATGCCTTATCACAAGGCCATGTCCTCCGTCATTCGCGAAAGACCGGACTTCCACACTTTGTCTTCAAGTGAAGTGTTGGTTGAGTTTGTTGCCATGAGGATCTTGGACAAGACCGCCGACAATGCGGTATTACGAGCTCAACGATCAAAGAAGCCTAACCTGGCCTTGAAGGCCAAGACTTGTGTGGAAGAATAGGATGAAGAGCATGAAGATGATTGTTGCCCCGAAGACACCAAATATGCCTATCATGAACACATGGCTCTTGCATCACGGCAATTTTGGGGCAACAAGAAGAACTCAAGGCCCAACTTCAACAAGAACAACTCAAGTGGCAACAAGGGCAAGAAACGAGTGAGGACGTGCTACAACTGTGGGAATGTGAGCCACTTTGTTGTAGATTGCTCATATGAGAAAAGAGAAGACAATGGAGGCAAGCTTATCCGAAAGGACAAGGCCAAGTCATATCCCAACAAGAACAACCTCAACAAGAAGACCCCTCCCAAAGGGTTGGTGGCCCAAGAAGAATATGTTGAGGATGATAATGATGATGAAGATGATGAGATGGTCACTATGGCTACCATTGCTATTGCAACTACTCCACGCTCATCTCTCTTTAACTCACCAAATGAGAACATCACCGCCAAGTGCCTCATGGCTAAGGCCACCAACAAGGTAACTCCCAACATCAACACTACCATCACCTCTAATCCTTCATTGACGGATTGTATTGATGAGAGTGAGGGGGGAGAGGAGGAAGAAAATGAATTTGAGTTGTTTATGAGTAAACTCAAGGGCAAACCCAAGAAGCACTTTGTTGCTCTCTTGGAACAACTCGGTGAGGCCAATGACATGATCGAGGCTCACGAGGAGACCATTTCTAAAATGGAGGGTCATAGTCGAGACTATGCCGATGAGATATCGGATCTCTCTAATGCTATTGAGGAAGAGCGTGGTCTTCGTTTGGCTCTTGAGGAGTCACACAACGATGATCATGCTAAATTAAGGAAAGATCTTGATCATGCTTTAGTTGTCTCTCGTGTGCTCAATTCCGAGAAGGCAAAGCTTGTGGTTGACCATGCTAGACTCAAGGAGGAGTTTGTTACGCTTGACAAGGCTCACAAGGTCTTGAAAGGTGTACATACTTCCCTCAAGGAGTCTCATGATCAAATTCAAGTTTCGCTAACCAAGGAGAAAGCTATTTTTCCTTGCATGGTTTTGATTGATAATGCAAATGTTACTAACCCATGTTGCGAGCATGTGCATCTTGTTGAAGAGAATGCCAAGTTGAAGAAGCAACTTGAGAAAGGTCTTGTGTCATGTATACAAGGTGAGAAGAACCTCAACGATCTTTTGAGCAATCAAAAGGAGGTTGTTGCAAAGGAAGGAATTGGGTTTGCTCCCAAGACCAAGAACAAGAAGAACGACAAGACCAAGCAACCTCCTCCTCTCAAGCAAACCTTTGTGAAAGAGGGAGAGTGTGCTCCTAAGAAGAAGAACAATGTGAAGAGTGGTGGAGTCAAGAAAACCCCCACCATGACATCAAACGTAGCCAGCGACTTTAATCCTTCATATGTTTTATGCCGTGCTAGTGATGGACATGTTTTCGCTAAATTTGTTGGTTCTTCTTATGAGTACATTGAATGGTCTATTTGGGTTCTTAAGACCCTTGTTTCTAACCTCAAAGGACCCATTACCAAATGGGTACCTAAATCCAGGCATTGATCTTGTGTAGGAGCTTGCTTTCGGTGGGGGATCATGGTTTCTCGATAGTGGAGCCACAAATCATATGGCCGGAAGCAAAGACTTGGTGGTGCACATGCATCAAGGTTCATCTATGGCCACCAACGTCGAATGGGGTGATGCTTCTTCTTCTAAGGTACTGGGGCTTGGCAAGGTTGTTGTTTCTCATGATCTCACGATCGAGAAAGTCATGCTTGTTAAGTCCCTTGCATACAACTTACTTTCTGTGCGTCAACTTGCACTCATGGGCTTTGCCACATTCTTTGATATTGATACCGTGGCCCTCTTGTGGAGCAAGACTCTTAAAGTAGCCTATGTTGGACATGTAGAGAACGGTCTCTATGTGGTTAACTTCTCGGAGCAACCCATTAAGACCGCGACATGCCTAATGGCTACGGTTGATGTGGGATGACTTTGGCATCGCTGGTTAGCCCATGTCAATATGAGATCTTTGCAAAGTCTTCTCAAGGGGGATCATGTCCGTGGACTAACAAATGTTAGCTTTGCCAAAGATCGTTCTTGCAGTGCTTGTATTGAAGGAAAGTTACATGAAACGGCTCACCCTCCCACGACTATCATCTACTCAAAAAGACCGTTAGAGCTCCTTCACATGGATCTCTTTGGACCTCCATCCTTTCATAGTCTTGGGGGCAGAAATTATTGCTTGGTGATTGTAGATGATTATTCAAGATACACTTTGGTATGTTTCTTCAAGAAGAAGAGTGAGACCCAACAAACCGTCATCAACTTTGCAAATGAAGCTCAATGTCAACATGAGGCAAAGGTCTTGATGATCCGAAGTGACAACGGCACCGAGTTCAAGAACTACACATTGGATGAGTTTCTTAGTGATGAGGGGATCAAACATCAATATACCGCACCTTATACCCCTCAACAAAATGGTGTAGCGGAGAGAAAGAACCGGACATTGATGGACGCGGCAAGGACCATGATGGCAGAATTCAAGTCTCCATACAACTTTTGGGCCGAAGCCATCAACACCGCTTATGATGCATCCAATCGGCTCTATCTTCGCAAAGGCTTGAACAAGACTCCATATGATATTCTTACCGGTAACAAGCCCAATCTCAAGTACTTCCAGGTGTTCGGGTGTAAGTGTTTCATCCTCAAGAAAGGTGCTCATTTGTCTAAATTTGAGTCTAGAGCTCATGAGGGCATATTTGTTGGTTATGCTACAAACTCTCATGCTTACCGTGTCCTCAACAAGTCCAATTGACTCATTGAGGAGACGTGTAACATAGAGTTTGATGATAATAACGGCTCCCAAGTGGAGCAAAGTGGTACTTGTGATGTAGATGATGAAATTCCTCCTCAAGCCATAAGAAGAATGGGTGTTGGCTATATCCTACCCATTGAGGAACCCCTTGTGGCCGAAGGAGAAGGACAATGTTCCACACAAGTGGAACCATCATCAACCCAAGACCCACACGCTTCTGAAGAACAAAGTGAAGGCCCTCCACTGGACGAACAAGGCCAAGTGCAAGATCAATCACAAGATGGTGGTGAGCCACAAAATGATGCACAAGGCCAAGTTCTCTCCTCTGAGCAAGATCAAGATCAAGAGGAAGCTCAAGATCAAGATCAAGCTCTTGACGTCGCTCAAGATGATCAACTTAGTGCTCCTCAATTATCACTTGAAGAGCAATTGGAGCGTCGTGCTGCTAAAGTTGCTTCCAGGCTTGCTTCTAGAGAACATCACATGGAGAATATTCTTGGAAGCATCACAAATGGGGTAAGCACTCATAGACAATTAGCAAACTATTGTGCTCATCAAGCTTTTGTCTCTTGTGTTGAACCTCAAAAGGTATATGAGGCGCTCGAAGACCCCGATTGGCTCAATGCCATGCATGAAGAACTCCATAACTTCGAGCGCAACAAAGTGTGGCGTCTGGTGCCAAGGCCAAAGGAGAACCATAATGTCAATGGAACCAAGTGGATCTTTAAGAACAAGCAGGATGCTCACGGCATTGTCATTCGCAACAAGGCGCGTTTGGTGGCTCAAGGCTACTCCCAAGTCGAGGGTATCGACTACGGTGAAACCTTTGCCCCCGTTGCTCGCCTTGGATCTATTCGTTTGTTGCTTGCCTACGCTTTTCATCATAACTTTAAATTGCAACAAATGGATGTGAAAAGTGCATTTCTTAATGGTCCTATTAATGAGTTAGTGTATGTCAAACAACCCCCGGGGTTTGAGCATCCTAAGTTCCCCAATCACGTGTATGAACTCGATAAGGCGCTCTATGGCCTTAAACAAGCCCCACGTGCATGGTATGAGCATCTTACCGAGTCGTTGCAAGATTGTGGGTTTGAAATTGGGAAAATCGACCCCACTCTTTTTACTAAGAAGGTCAAAGGGGAGTTGTTTGTCTGCCAACTATATGTTGATGATATTATCCTTGGTTCACCTAACAAAGCTTTCAATGATGAGTTTGCCGCACTCATGACCACGCATTTTGAGATGTCCATGATGGGAGAGTTGAAGTACTTCCTTGGATTTGAGATTAAGCAAAGAAGAGAAGGAATCTTCATCAAACAAGCCAAATACACTCAAGACATGCTCAAGAGGTTTAATCTAAGTGATGTCAAGCCGGCTACTACTCCAATGCCTACCAAGTGCCAACTTGACATTGATCCCAATGGTAAAGCGGTGGATCAAAAGGTATATCATTCTATGATTGGTTCCTTACTTTACCTTTGTGCATATAGACCGGATATTATGTTGAGTGTGGGAATCTGTGCACGGTTTCAAGCCTTACCTAAGGAAAGTCACTTTGTGGCAGTCAAGCGAATCTTTCGATATTTGGCTCATACCCCAAACTTTGGCTTATGGTACCCAAGAGGAGCAAACTTCAACCTTGTAGGTTTCTCTGATTCGGATTGGGCGGGAGACAAAGTGGATAGGAAGTCCACTTCCGGAGGGTGCCAATTCCTTGGTTGCTCTCTGGTAAGTTGGTCTTCCAAGAAGCAAAGTTGTTTGTGCTAGGTGGCTTCTCACCCCTCGTTGGTTACCCCAAGTGGAAGGTTTGAGATGCAGTGTAGCAGAAGTTTTCCCTTGGCAATACCAAGGATCGTTTTCCCTGAGACTCCCAGTTTCAACAAGAAGGTGTCAACTGCTAACGGCGCCAGATATTAGCAATCAACGTGGACCTGCACACAGATACAAATAACTTTGCTCCCAACGAGTACAGAGAGGTTGTCAATCCCTCTGGCCTTGTAGTTTACAAAGGATCAAACGCAAGTGATAATAGTGATAGGTATAATCGCAATAGTAAGTAAAAAGCGGAAAAGTAAATAGCGGATGTGATCAATGATGGTAATATGGACCGGAGTCTCATGATGTTCACTAGTGATGTCTCTCTCCCAAAAGACGATAAAACAGCTATGTGAGGTAAACGAATTACGGCTGGGCAATTGACAGGACCAATGCTGACTAAGTTGCAAGAAAGGTAGAGGTTCAAAGCATGGGCGGTACGCCGAGGTAATTAGACAAAAATCCATCTGCATCTACTACTAATCATCCACCTTGAGATATCTATCCAGAACATCTCGCTGGTATTAAGTTGCGAGTCCCACCCATAGTGTAAACTCAAAGCAACAGACAACTGCATTAAAAGAACTTTGCGTAAAGTAAACAATCCTTGCACTCGCGGGCACAAGCACCGTTGTTTTCCCCCTTGTGGCAACAGCACATCCCCTAGACTCATGTTTCTGTCACTCAAGCTAGTCATCGAGGGGCATGAACCCACAATCAAGCATAATGTTCCCTCTTGGAGTCACTACCTACTACTTGGCCAAAGCAATAAATAACAACGGAGAACATGCAAGAATTACTTCCGAACATAAATATAAAAGAGGTGAATCAAATATATTACTCAAACACAATCTGAACATAATCTCATAATCCATCGGATCCCAACAAACTCATCATAGCAACAGCATAAGGATTACATATGTGCCTCGATCATGTACGGCAGCTCACGAGGACTAATTAGTGAAGCACAAGAATGGGAGGAGAACATCACATAGCTACTGGTCATGGACCCATGGTCCAAGGGAGACTACTCACAACTAATCCGGGAGGCGTCCATAGTGGTGGAGAAGCTCCCGGTGGTGATCCTCCCCTCCGGCAGGGTGCCGGGAAGAGTTCTCCTGGTGCTCCCGATCTTGGAAGCGGCGGCGGCGGCGGAACAGAGATGAGACCGCGAAAAAGAGTTCCCGTCTCGAGGGTTTCGGGAGACGCTTTAAATATATGCCAAAGGGGGGCATCAGCGGAGCCTCGGGGGGCCCAGGCGCCCCCCCGGCGCGGCCCAGGGGGGCGCGCCGCCAGGGCGCCGGGGCCCTGGTGGCCCCCCTCTGGCTGTGCTTCGGGTGCCTGGTAGGTTCTGGAACGCTGATTTTTTATATAATTTTTCTGGATTTTTTCTGGCAGTTCTCTTAATGTGAAAACCTGAAATACAAAAACAGCCGAAAACAGAAACTGGCACTGGGGTGCACTGAGTTAATAGGTTAGTCCAAATATGATCAAAAGTGTATGGAAGTGTATAAATAACATAGCAATATCACCCAAAAGAGGCATGGAGCAAGCAGAAATTATAGATACGTTTTGGACGTATCAACATCCCCAAGCTTAATTCTGCTCATCCTCGAGTAGGTAAATGATAACAAGAATAATTTCTGTGGTGACATGCTATTAACCATATAGGACTTTTTCATAGTCACATGACAAAAGCTTACTGAGACAATGAATCTATAGTAATTAAGTTGCCTCATGAGAAAATCACAAAGAACTGAAAGTTTTACAATATGATACTGAAACATCAAATAGATTTGTAATGAACATGATGTGCAAATATGATAAAGTGATATCTCGCTTGCCCCCTTTAGTGAAGCAAAACATAAATGCAGGGGCACCTCCAAGGTTTAAGTGATGACTAGATACAATGATTTCAAAATAAACGATATCACAGTCATGCAAAAGACAATGCTACTTTGGGACAATGCACATTACACTCAGAATGACAATCATGCTCACAGTAGTTGGTGCTTTTAAAAGAAGGTGGAGACTCTCGAACCGTGGCTTTTGTTGGCAAGGTTGAAAACCCGTAGTCGAAAACAAAGACAAAACATGTACCAGTGCTCTTGGTTTTAAAAACAGAGGTAATATTTTTTTTAGATCATGCATGTTTCGTCAACGAATGCTAGCAGACAACTCAATCACTTCTTGAGATGGACAAGTTTCGAGGAACGGCTCCCGAATGAGGACGATCACATCCTCTTAATCTCCTTTGTTTATCACTGCCAAAGTTTTCTGATTTCTCATGAACAAAGCGTGAAGGAGGGTTTGTTTGTTATATTATCTTTTTGAGCCGGGCGCACTCAATGCCAGTTCCTTCTCGTATTATGGGTTTGCACATTATTCATGCAATCCCGAGGTGAAGCTTGTCCAACTTAAAAAGATCATGAATTAACCACTACTTCCTCATGAACTTACAACAGAGGCACAAAATAGGAATGCTTTTTCTTTGAATAATTTCGAGATGGCACATGCAAGTCTCCGTTAGGAATGGCAGGTAAATACCATGTAGGAAGGTATGGTGGACTCATATGGCATAACTGGATTAAAAGGATGTGGATGCACAAGCAGTCAGTCCGCTTAGTACAGGTGGAGGTTAGCAAAAGACTGGGAGCGACCAACTAAGAGAGCAATGACGGTCATAATCATGCAGACCGACAAAGCAACATTGAATCAGTCATGGATGTTATATCGCTACTCAGAAACAAAAGATCATCAAGGCTTGACAGACTTTCTTTACAGTCTTAAATATGCATGAGCATACGCCAAGTCAATCAAAATAAATTCTTTGAAGGAAGATATTACTAAACCATACCACATCATAGGCAAACAAATCATGTTGGTACTCCAATAACACATTGGGAACCCCCCGGCTATTTGAGACTAACCATAAGAAAACCTGAACTACTAAGCGCCATTATGCACGTAGCATCTTTATCATAGACATATCAACCAATGCAACGAAAGCAAACTCTCTTAATAAGATAAGCATGATAACTAAAGAGAGTTCAAGCAACCAACTAAACGAAAGCTCTTTAAAAAGATAAGCATGAAAACTAAGAGCTAAGCATGATAGTAGCTATTGAAAGACAAAGAACACACACAGCAAGGATAGACATGAAGATTCTATCTTATGTTCTAGGTAGAAGTGGAGTGTGTTTCTCTCCCACATAAAGAAAGCTGAGTTCCGACTCTTTATGAAAAGCAAAAGAAAATTAAAAGGAAAACTAAAAGCAAGACGCTCCAAGCATAGCACATAACACATGAAGTGATTAAAATATAGTGGAATGAAAGACGAACTGATAATGTTGATGGAGAAGGGGATGCACGGGGGCATCCCCAAGATTAGACGCTTGAGTCTCCTTGAATATTTCTTGGGGGTGCATGGGGGCATCCCCAAGCTTGAGCGTTTGACACTCCTGAATCTTTTTATCATCTTCCCTCGCACACTTGAAAACTCCCTTCATACATAACTCATCATAATCTGATTAGTGAAGTTAGTACCCGTAATAAAATAATTGTTCCTTGCTGGAAATAAAGATATTATTGAAGTTCTACTGTTTCTCAAGATTGCCAAAAGGTTTTTGCAAAGAAAAAGCAAGCTCTAGGTTTGCAAAATGAAGGAAAGGCAAAACAGGACAGAATATGTGAAAAACAGAACAGCAGGTAGTAAATGATTTTTCCGGGGCACTTCTGCAACTCTAATCAAAAAACTCAGAACAGACGCACGAAAGACAATTATATAGAGCACGCTGTCGAAAAAATTCAGACCAAAAATATGATCTGGTGATTTTATACGAATTTTTCTATCCAAGGACAGAATCTGTTTCCTGGACAGCACGTCACAACTTTTGAACTTTCTTGCAATCAGAGGCTACACTTGGCACAAAATTGGAAAGCAAAGATACAATGATGATGCTACAGTAGTAACAACATCAAGACACAACAAAAACAAAATAAAATTTATTCATTGGGCTGGCTCCCAAAAGCGCTTTCTTTTATGCCTTTAAGCTAGGCATAATGCATAGAGGAATCAATAACCATCATAATAATCGGAGCTATAGATTGCTTCAAATGGTTCCTCAACAAGTTCACTCTTGTTCCTTCTAGGAAAGGGGTACACACCTTTTGCCTTTCCGCGCAAGCGGATTTGTCCCTTACCTATATCAATGAAGCCTTTTACTGCTCGGAGGAAGTCCCTTCCAAGCACTATATTTCCTTGGTTTGGCTCCATGATGAAGAAATCAATCATTGCAATCCCTTTAAGGAATTTAACTGGCACGTCTTTTATTCTTCCCTGGATTTCAGAAATATCTCCATTAGTGTGTTCATGATAAGATGGTAATCTATCCATGTTAAATTTTAAAGAATCATGAACAATTTTTGGCATAGTAGAAACCATAGATCCAATATCACAATAAGCAAGGAAGTCTTGATTAGAGATGCTAATCCTAACAAAAGGCTCCCAATCATTGTCTATTTCCAAAATGTCTTTCTTATTGGGTTTAGGTTTCTCTACCTTCATCAATTCTAGAGCATCCATTCTCTTTTCAATAGTAGCAAGTCTATCTATGACAGTATCAATGTTATGATCATAAACAAAGTAACTAGATAGACCATGTATAATTTCGAAAGCTCTAGCTTCATCACACTCTAGGAAATCTCCCTCGGCTATAATATCAAGAGAGTGTTTACACCATTTAAAAATACCATGGTAAAAATTTCTAAGCACAATTTTTATAGATATCCAAGGCATAATTCTCCTATGTGCATCAGAAATTTTGTCCCATGCCTTCTTCGTATTTTCTCCATCCCTTTGATGGAAATCTAGAACTTCTGATTCCCTCAAAGCACCAAATCCTAACATGTTTGGGTAAACAGAAAGGACTACTAACAGAAAAGCAAAATAAATTTTTTTGTAATTTTTGATAAAGGATACTAAAGCAAAACTGAAAGGTAAACTAACAAGACTAAAAGCAAAGGTAAAAGATAGCATGCAACTCCCTGATACGTCCAAAACGTATCTATAATTTCTGCTTGCTCCATGCCACTTTTGGGTGATATTGCTATGATATTCATACACTTCCATACACTTTTGATCATATTTGGACTAACTTACTAATCCAGTGCACCCCAGTGCCAGTTTCTGTTTTCGGCTGTTTTTGTATTTCAGGTTTTCACGTTACGAGAACTGCTAGGAAAAATCCAGAAAAATTATATAAAAAATCAGCGTTCCGGAAACTACCGTGCGTCCGAAGGACAGCCGGGGGGGGCACCAGGGCTCCAGGCGCCCTGGCGGCGCGCCCCCCCTGGGCCGCGCCGGGGGGGCGCCTGGGCCCCCCGAAGCTTCCCCGATGCCCCCCTTTGGCATATATTTAAAGCGTCCTCCGAAACCCTCAGAACAGGAACTCTTTTCGTGATCCCATCTCTGTTCTGCCGCCGCCGCTTCCAAGATCGGGAGCACCAGGAGAACTCTTCCCGGCACCCTGCCGGAGGGGAGGATCACCACCGGGAGCTTCTCCACCACCATGGACGCCTCCCGGATGAGTCGTGAGTAGTCTCCCTTGGACCATGAGTCCATGACCAGTAGCTATGTGATGTTGTCCTCTCGTTCTTGTGCTTCACTAATTAGTCCTCGTGAGCTGCCCTACATGATCGAGGCACATATGTAATCCTTATGTTGTTGCTATGTTGAGTTTGCTGGGATCCGATGGATTATGGGATTATGTTCAGATTGATCTTGAGTAATATATTTGATCTACCTCTTTTATATTTATGTTCATAAGTAATTTTTGCATGTTCTCTGTTGTTATTTATTGCTTTGGCCAAGTAATACGTAGTGACTCCAAGAGGGAACGTTATGCTCGATTGTGGGTTCATGCCCCTCGATGACTAGCTTGAGTGACAGAAACATGAGTCTAGGGGATGTGTTGTTGCCACAAGGGGGAAAACAACGGTGCTTGTGCCCGCGGGTGCAAGGATTGTTTACTTTACGCAAATTTCTTTTAATGCAGTTGTCTGTTGCATTGAGTTTACACTATGGGTGGGACTCGCAACTTAATACCAGCGAGATATTCTGGATAGATATCTCAAGGTGGATGATTAGTAGTAGATATTGATGGATTTCGGTCTACTTACTTTGGCGTACCGCCCATGCTTTGAACCTCAACCTTTCTTGCAATGTAATCAGCATTGGTTTGCGTTCGTGGTCTTGTCAATTGCCCAGCTGTAATTTGTTTACCTCACATAGCTGTTTTATCGTCTTTTGGGAGAGAGACATCACTAGTGAACATCATGAGACTCCGGTCCATATTACCATCATTGATCACATCCGCTATTTACTTTTCACTTTTATTTACTATTGCAAAACATTATCTATCACTACTATCATTTGCTTTTAACCCTTTGTGAACTACAAGGCCGGAGGGATTGACAACCTCTCTGTGCTCGTTGGGAGCAAAGTTATTTGTATCTGTGTGCAGGTCCACGTTGATTGCTAATCCGCGCCGTTAGCAGTTGACACCTACTTGTTGAACCTAGGAGTCTCTGGGGATTCGATCCTTGGCATCTTTGCTAAGGGAAAACACTTCTACATACTGCATCTTACACCTTCCACTTGGGGTAACCAACGAGGGGTTCGAGGCCCATCAAGGAGTATTTTATGGCGCCGTTGCCGGGGACTCCACTCTTCAGGATAGGGGAGTTGCACGCTATCTTTTACCTTTGCTTTTTAGTCTTGTTAGTTTACCTTTCAGTTTTTGCTTTAGTACCTTTTATCAAAAATCATAAAAATAGTTATCTTTCTTACTTGCTATTATGGGTTCTACCAAAACACTAAATGGGAAGAGTACACCCCTTCTTCCATTACCCCAATTACCACTGTCGGGATCTACAAAAGTAATAAACCTTGTGATTATATTAGTCTTGACGGAGGGTTATGCCCATGGCATGGCCTTCCAGGAAAAGAGTATGAGCCTCAGTTTAAAATTGCTCCTAAGCTTCCCCAAACTTGGGAAGATGTTCAAACTCTTATAATAGAGAGCAATTCAAACAAAGAGGATGACACTACAATTCTGCCCATTAATGATAAAATTGATTTTGATAATTGTAGTATTTCAGAAGTTGTCACCTTTCTACAAGGAATGGCCAAAGATCCCCACACTAGCACGCTTAATCTTGCCTTCACGGAGCACGTCACTAATGCTCTTATCAAAGCTAGGGAGGAGAAACTTAGAGTAGAAGCCTCCATACCTAGAAAGCTAGAAGATGGTTGGGATCCTATGATTAAAATTAAGATAAACAACTTCTCATGCTATGCTTTATGTGATATTGTAGCCAGTACTTCTATTATGCCCAAAAGACTTTATGATATGCTTAAATTGAAACCTTATGATTCTTGTTCTTTTGGTGTTCGTCTCGTTGATTCTTCCATAAAGAAACCTTTGGGGAGGATCGACGATGTTCTTATCATTGTCAATGATAATTATGTTCCCGTTGATTTTACTATTATGGATATTGAATGTGATCCTTCATGTCCAATTATTTTGGGACGTCCCTTTTTGCGCACCGTTGGTGCTATCATTGACATGAAAGAGGGTAATATAAAATTTCAGTTTCCTCTCAAGAAAGGGATGGAACACTTCCCTCGAGAGAAGATCAAGTTGCCTTTTGAGTCCGTTGTACGGGCTAGCTATTCTTTTACTCTTGATAAAACTTGATCTATATGCATTATGCCTAGCTTAAAGGCATAAAAGAAAGCGCTTTTGGGAGGCAGCCCACATGAATAAATTTTTTGCTTTTGTTGTGTCTTGATGTTGTTTACTGCTGTAGCATCATCATTGTATCTTTGCTTTTCATATTTGCGCCAAGTATAGCCTCTGATTGCTAGAAAGTTCAAAAGTTGTGAGGTGCTGTCCAGGAAACAGATTCTGTCCTTGGATAGAAAAATTCGTATAAAATCACCAGATCATCTTTTTTGTCTGAATTTTTTCGACAGCTTTCTCTATATAATTGTCTTTCGTGCGTCTGTTCTGAGTTTTTTGATTTGAGTTGCAGAAGTGCCCCGAACAAATCGATTACTACCTGCTGTTCTGTTTTTCACAGATTCTGTCCTGTTTTGCCTTTCCTTCATTTCGCAAACCAAGAGCTTGCTTTTTCTTTGCAAAAACCTTTTGGCAATCTTGAGAAACAGTAGAACTTCAAGAATATCTTTATTTCCAGCAAGGTATAATTATTTTATTAAGGGTACTGACCTCGCTAATCAGATTATGATGAGTTATGTATGAAGGGAGTTTTCAAGTGTGCGAGGGAAGATGATAAAAAGATTCAGGGGTGTCAAGCGCTCAAGCTTGGGGATGCCCCCGTGCACCCCCAAGAAATATTCAAGGAGACTCAAGCGTCTAAGCTTGGGGATGCCCCCGTGCATCCCCTTCTCCATCAACATTATCAGTTCGTCTTTCGTTTCGCTATATTTTTATCACTTCATGTGTTATGTGCTATGCTTGGAGCGTCTTGCTTTTAGTTTTCTTTTTAGTTTTTCATAACGAGTCGGAACTCGGCATTCTTTATGTGGGAGAGAAACACGCTCCACTTCTACCTAGAACATAACATAGAATTTTCATGTCTATCTTTGATGTGTGTGTTCTTTGTCTTTTAATAGCTACTATCATGCTCTGCTCTTAGTATTCATGCTTATCTTTTCAAAGAGCTTTTGTTTAGTTGGTTGCTTGAACTCTCTTTAATTATCATTCTTATCTTATTAAGAGAGTTTCTTCCGTTGCATTGGTTAATATGTCTATGATAAAGATGCTATGTGCATAATGGTGCTTAGTAGTTCAGGTTTTCTTATGGTTAGTCTCAAATAGCTAGGGGATTCCCAATGTGTTATTGGAGTACCAACATGATTTGTTTGCCGATGATGTGGTATGGTTTAGTAATATCTTCCTTCAAGAATTTATTTTGATTGACTTGGCGTATGCTCATGCATATTTAAGACTGTAAAGAAAGTCTGTCAAGCCTTGATGATCTTTTATTTCTGAGTAGCGATATAACTACCATGCCTGATTCAATATTGCTTTGTCGCTCTGCATGATTATGACCGTCATTGTTCTCTTAGTTGGTCGCTCCCAGTCTTTTGCTAACCTCCACCTGTACTAAGCAAACTAACTTTGCAATACATAGCTCATGGGAAAGTAGCTTAAAAACTATTGTGGTAAAGAATATGTTGCCTATGTATCTTATTTCTTATAAGTTGCTTGCTGAGCGGTAACCATGTTTCTGGGGACGCCATCAACTGTCACACTTTTGTTGAATATCATGTGAGTTTCTATGCATGTTCGTCTTGTCTGAAGTAAGGGTGATTAGCCATGGGTTGAATGAGTATGCATATTGTTAGAGAAGAACATTGGGCCGCCAACCAAAGCCATGTATCATGGTGGCAGTTTTAGCTTGGACGTTAATCCTCAATCTCTTATGAGAATATGCTTATGCATTAAAGAGGAGTCCATTATCTATTTTCTATGTTGTCCCGGTATGTATGTCCTCAAGTTGAGATCTATCAAAAACGAGAAATCAAATGCGATTTATCTCCTTGGACCTTTGTACAGGTGGCATAGAGGTACCCCTTTGTGACACTTGGTTGAAACATATGTAATGCAATGATAACCCATGGAAATCCGATCTAATTAGGACAAGGTGCGAGCACTATTGGTATTCGATGCATGAGGCTTGCAACTTATAGGATGTCTTATGCATGACACATATGAAGTACTACTACCATTGACAAAATTGCTTCCATGTTTTCAAAATAAAAAGCTCTAGCACATAACCATTCTTTTACTTTTATGTTGAGTCTCCACCTTCTTTTAAAAGCACCAACTACTAAGAGCATGATTGTCATTCTGAGTGTAATGTGCATTGTCCCAAAGTAGCATTGTCTTTTGCATGATTGTGATATCGTTTATTTTGAAATCATTGTATCTAGTCATCACTTAAACCATGAAGGTGCCCCTGCATTTATGTTTTGCTTCACTAAAGGGGGCAAGCTAGATATCACTTTATCATATTTGCACATCATGTTCATTGCAAATCTATTTGATGCTTCAATGTCATGTTGTAAAACTTTCAGTCATTTGTGATTTTCTCATGAGGCAAGTTAATTACTATAGAATCATTGTCTCGGTAAGCTTTTGTCATATGACTATGAAAAAGTCCTATATGGTTAATAGCATGTCACCACAGAAATTATTCTTGTTATCCTTTACCTACTCGAGGACGAGCAGGAATTAAGCTTGGGGATGTTGATACGTCCAAAACGTATCTATAATTTCTGCTTGCTCCATGCCTCTTTTGGGTGATATTGCTATGATATTCATACACTTCCATACACTTTTGATCATATTTGGACTAACTTACTAATCCAGTGCACCCCAGTGCCAGTTTCTGTTTTCGGCTGTTTTTGTATTTCAGGTTTTCACGTTACGAGAACTGCCAGGAAAAATCCAGAAACATTATATAAAAAATCAGCGTTCCGGAAACCACCGTGCGTCCGAAGGACAGCCGCGGGGGGCCACCAGGGCTCCAGGCGCCCTGGCGGCGCGCCCCCCCTGGGCCGCGCCGGGGGGGCGCCTGGCCCCCCCGAAGCTTCCCCGATGCCCCCCTTTGGCATATATTTAAAGCGTCCTCCGAAACCCTCAGAACAGGAACTCTTTTCGCGATCCCATCTCTGTTCCGCCGCCGCCATCGCTTCCAAGATCGGGAGCACCAGGAGAACTCTTCCCGGCACCCTGCCGGAGGGGAGGATCACCACCGGGAGCTTCTCCACCACCATGGAAGCCTCCCGGATGAGTTGTGAGTAGTCTCCCTTGGACCATGGGTCCATGACCAGTAGCTATGTGATGTTCTCCTCCCGTTCTTGTGCTTCACTAATTAGTCCTCGTGAGCTGCCCTACATGATCGAGGCACATATGTAATCCTTATGCTGTTGCTATGATGAGTTTGCTGGGATCCGATGGATTATGAGATTATGTTTAGATTGTGTTTGAGTAATATATTTGATTCACCTCTTTTATATTTATGTTCGTAAGTAATTCTTGCATGTTCTCCGTTGTTATTTATTGCTTTGGCCAAGTAGTAGGTAGTGACTCCAAGAGGGAACGTTATGCTTGATTGTGGGTTCATGCCCCTCGATGACTAGCTTGAGTGACAGAAACATGAGTCTAGGGGATGTGCTGTTGCCACAAGGGGGAAAACAACGGTGCTTGTGCCCGCGGGTGCAAGGATTGTTTACTTTACGCAAAGTTCTTTTAATGCAGTTGTCTGTTGCATTGAGTTTACACTATGGGTGGGACTCGCAACTTAATACCAGCGAGATGTTCTGGATAGATATCTCAAGGTGGATGATTAGTAGTAGATATTGATGGATTTCGGTCTACTTACTTTGGCGTACCGCCCATGCTTTGAACCTCAACCTTTCTTGCAATGTAATCAGCATTGGTTTGCGTTCGTGGTCCTGTCAATTGCCCAGCTGTAATTTGTTTACCTCACATAGATGTTTTATCGTCTTTTGGGAGAGAGACATCACTAGTGAACATCATGAGACTCCGGTCCATATTACCATCATTGATCACATCCGCTATTTACTTTTCGCTTTTATTTACTATTGCAAAACATTATCTATCACTACTATCATTTGCTTTTAACCCTTTGTGAACTACAAGGCCGGAGGGATTGACAACCTCTCTGTACTCGTTGGGAGCAAAGTTATTTGTATCTGTGTGCAGGTCCACGTTGATTGCTAATCCGCGCCGTTAGCAGTTGACACCTACTTGTTGAACCTAGGAGTCTCTGGGGATTCGATCCTTGGCATCTTTGCTAAGGGAAAACACTTCTACATACTGCATCTTACACCTTCCACTTGGGGTAACCAACGAGGGGTTCGAGGCCCATCACTCCCCTATCCTGAAGAGTGGAGTCCCCGGCAACGGCGCCAGAAATTGCTTTGCTAGGTGGCTTCTCACCCCTCGTTGGTTACCCCAAGTGGAAGGTTTGAGATGCAGTGTAGCAGAAGTTTTCCCTTGACAATACCAAGGATCGTTTTCCCTGAGACTCCCAGTTTCAACAAGAAGGTGTCAACTGCTAACGGCGCCAGATATTAGCAATCAACGTGGACCTGCACACAGATACAAATAACTTTGCTCCCAACGAGTACAGAGAGGTTGTCAATCCCTCCGGCCTTGTAGTTTACAAAGGATCAAACACAAGTGATAATAGTGATAGGTATAATCGCAATAGTAAGTAAATAGCGGATGTGATCAATGATGGTAATATGGACCGGAGTCTCATGATGTTCACTAGTGATGTCTCTCTCCCAAAAGACGATAAAACAACTATGTGAGGTAAACGAATTACAGCTGGGCAATTGATAGGACCAATGTTGACTAAGTTGCAAGAAAGGTAGAGGTTCAAAGCATGGGCGGTACGCCAAGGTAAGTAGATCGTAATCCATCTGCATCTACTACTAATCATACACCTTGAGATATCTATCCAGAACATCTCGCTGGTATTAAGTTGCGAGTCCCACCCATAGTGTAAACTCAAAGCAACAGACAACTGCATTAAAAGAACTTTGTGTAAAGTAAACAATCCTTGCACCCGCGGGCACAAGCACCGTTGTTTTCCCCCTTGTGGCAACAGCACATCCCCTAGACTCATGTTTCTGTCACTCAAGCTAGTCATCGAGGGGCATGAACCCACAATCAAGCATAACGTTCCCTCTTGGAGTCACTACCTACTACTTGGCCAAAGCAATAAATAACAACGGAGAACATGCAAGAATTACTTACGAACATAAATATAAAAGAGGTGAATCAAATATATTACTCAAACACAATCTGAACATAATCTCATAATCCATCGGATCACAGCAAACTCATCATAGCAACAACATAAGGATTACATATGTGCCTCGATCATGTAGGGCAGCTCACGAGGACTAATTAGTGAAGCATAAGAACGGGAAGAGAACATCACATAGCTACTGGTCATGGACCCATGGTCCAAGGGAGACTACTCACAACTCATCCGGGAGGCGTCCATGGTGGTGGAGAAGCTCCCGGTGGTGATCCTCCCCTCCGGCAGGGTGCCGGGAAGAGTTCTCCTGGTGCTCCCGATCTTGGAAGCGGCGGCGGCGGCGGAACAGAGATGAGATCGCGAAAAAGAGTTCCCGTCTCGAGGGTTTCGGGAGACGCTTTAAATATATGCCAAAGGGGGGCATCAGTGGAGCCTCGGGGGGCCCAGGCGCCCCCCCGGCGCGGCCCAGGGGGGGCGCCGCCAGGGCGCCTGGGGCCCTGGTGGCCCCCCTCCGGCTATGCTTCGGGTGCCTGGTAGGTTCTGGAACGCTGATTTTTTATATAATTTTTCTGGATTTTTTCTGGCAGTTCTCGTAATGTGAAAACCTGAAATACAAAAACAGCCGAAAACAGAAACTAGCACTGGGGTGCACTGAGTTAATAGGTTAGTCCAAATATGTTCAAAAGTGTATGGAAGTGTATAAATAACATAGCAATATCACCCAAAAGAGGCATGGAGCAAGCAGAAATTATAGATACATTTTGGACGTATCAGTGTGTCTCTCTCGTCGACCAAAGCGGAGTATGTGGCAGCTGGCAGTTGTTGTGCACAACATCTATGGATGAGGCAAACTTTAAAGGATTACGGTGTCACTTGTGACAAAGTGCCTATTTGGTGTGACAATGAAAGTGCCATCAAGATTTCTCTCAACCCAATGCAACACTTCAAGACGAAGCATATTGAGATTCGGTATCACTTCATCCGGGATCATATTCAGCGAGGAGAAATAGAGCTTCACTATGTCAACACTCATGATAACCTTGCAGACATCTTCACGAAGCCATTGGATGAAGCAAGATTTCGCGAGTTAAGGCATGAGCTAAATATCATAGATTTGAGCAATGTGGATTGTAACCCTGCACACACTCCTCCCACTCAACATGATTATCTTGCCTAGGTGTAGGCATGGACATAGCGGGAGTATTGTTCTCTCAATGAACTCTTCCCCCCCC
>LR738713.1:586384428-586451175 GCA_902687465.1 Secale cereale
CCCCGTTATGCATAAATCAATCAAGTATTTCTTGTTTGCCATGTTAGATCGTACGAGTGCTTCAAGACGAGTGTTGGTCATGGGCCCAAGGATAATTCTTCGCGGTGCCATACCAAATAACTCAAACATAGGTGGCTTCGGCCACCGACCTCTTTCAAAGAGGAGTGTCTCGTGTGTTGTTCCAGCTGTCTGTTGTGTTTCTTTCCTGTTGCCGTGTGTGTGTGCTTTTGTCCGTAGTTGCTTTGCTTAAGCCTTCCTTGTCGAAACTTGCACTTTCTGGGGGGAGCGGTACTACCGTGATTAGTCATGGTACTACCGCAAGAGAGAATATCGGTACTACCGCAACCAGCACGACAATAATTTTGTTACTACCGCTGTCGAGCGGTACTACCGCCCTGCGTGCGGTACTCCCGCCCGGGCGGTACTACCGTAATGACTCGCGGTACTACTGCGGTGTTTTGAACGAGTGGGGGTTATAAGCGGGCAGGAGGAGTTCTAACTCCTCCATACCCATTCAACTCGTCTCCCCCACGTCGTCTCTCTCTCTCTCTCTCTCTCTCTCAAGAATGGCGTCAGAGGACCTCGCCGGATCTCCGTCTCCGGCCACTCTCCTCGCATTCCGACCGGTGGGATCGTTCCCCACCTCGACCTCTTGCCATGGATCAAGGTTTCTCCCCAAAATCCCTTCTTCTTTTGCCCTTTTGTTTTCTCTAGGTTTTGGGGAGATGCATGTTGTTCTTGTGTTCTTGTTGACCTTATTCATGGAAGATTAGGGTGTAGGAGAGTTGTTGTGCAGTAGAAATGCTAGTGAGTATGTTGCTACAAAGGAGTTGAGATCAACCGTAGTACCGTTTGCCTGTCCTACGCGTTCATTGTTTAGATCCACATTCGGATCTGACCCCGAGCGATACTACCGCTGGTTGCCCACGGTACTACCGCTCTGACGAGTCACGGTACTAACGCTCCCCGAACGCGGTACTACCGCGACAAACACGGAAGTAAATTTTTAGTACCGCTCCTGATGTGGTACTACCGTAACACTCCAGTGCGGTACTACCGCCCCCGGAGCGGCACTAAAAATATACTTCCGCTTCTTCGAGCAGTACTACCGTTCACTTCACTCCTTCTTCGTAGCCCATACTTATTATCTTTTTTACATGTTTCGTGTGCTTTGTTGTGGCTTTTGCATTGATTCTCTCTATTTCTCTTTCGTACTCTGGTGTTTGTGTCATAGGTGGTGGCTCCGGTTCCAATGTTCGTCGCTCGAATCCCAGCCGTGACACAGGGTCAAAGCGTCTGCGTACCCAAAATGATGTTCCTGAGGGCTCCAATGCCCCCCAACGCAGAACCAAGACCACTGCCACCAAGAACAAGGAACCAACAATGGGCATGGACGAGATCCCATCTCATGAGTTCATTGCTAGGAGGAAGACCAATCCTTATGCAGATCCCCGGGCTCAGATCCATGGAGATGAATTGTTCTGGACCAAGCAGCAATATCGTATCTTCACAAAAGTGCTCAAGAGCAAACACAACTTATATGTGGATGCACACTGGATTGACATGAATCACATGGGGAAGGAGGAGCACCGGGCCTATTTTTTTGAGGCTCTAGATCTTGTGGAGCAGTTTGGCATTGAGCATATCATGTCGTTTCATATGGACTTTGACCCAAAAATTGTGGCACAGTTCTTTGCTTCGGTTCACTTCCATCCTAAGGAGGAACGCAACATGACTTGGATGACCAATGAACATAAAATGACTGCTACATGGAAGGACTTCATGGATCTGCTTCAGGTTACTGATAAGGGGCTCCACACTCCTGTTGGAGCTCGCCCTCATGCCAATGAAGAGTCTGCCAACAAGGACCGGCTGCTGCCTTACTATGTGGAGAAGACGCTCGCAAATGGCAATAAGACTTGGGTGATGAACCCCTTTCTGGATATTATGCATAGGATCTTCCGCAACTCACTGTTTCCTCGCATTGGGGACAAGGACAAGGTACATTCATACCTCGTGGACATGATGCTTATGTGTGAGGAGGCCCGCAGTGCTCAGACTCAACCACTTGATATCTCACATGTCATGTGGTGTGAGCTCTGCTTTGCGATATTCACCCGCAAAGTGTCTATTTATGGTCCATATCTGTTTTTGCTGATCACCAAGACTTGGGAGAAGCTTTATCCTAATGAAGAGTTTGAGGCCCCTCACTAGATTCGTCATGAGCCTATCAGACTTCGCATCAAGAGTCGATGGGCTAACACCACTACCCGTACAGAGGTTGCTGCAGCTAAGATGGATGTGGATGAGGAGGAAGTTGCAGAGGAGGCAGCTGATGAGGACAGTTCTGGAGGGTATGCTCCCCCATCGTCTGAGCCCTCGTGGCCTAAAAAGCCGAAGAGCATGTCAGGACCCCGATCCTAAGTCACACCGATCTAGCTGAAACACGTCATATCACTTTGCGGCCTCACGCACGGTAACCCCACGGGTGCCACCTTACCTGGCCCGGGACCGTTTGCGCATTTTGGCACACGTATATGACAGTGTCGATAGCATCCATATGACAGAGAAATCGGGCCGACATGGCTAGTTATAAACCAAAAGTGGCACTAAATTACAGAGACAGGCATCCATGACCCAGCAACGAACGTGTCGGTCATCAACGTATGAACCCAGGTCGTAGCAAGCTACATGGACTTAAAGGAACAACGCGTGACATTTCCCCTAAGGGACAGACACAGGAACGAAGAAGGACACATGCCGGCCAGCCTACGTGTTCCGAGCAGTAGCAAGCTACCAAGGCTCATTGCAGACACTAGGAGGCATTTCCCTGTAAGATAGGCTACCAAAGGAAAACAACTAGGTGTCGGATCCCACACATACCAAGCATTTCAATCATACACGCAATATGCTCAATATGTGCAAATACAACATTGCATCACAACAGAACTCTATGACTCAAAGTACTTTATTTAAAAGGCTCCAAGAGCCATACATAACATATCCATACAGGTAGGGGTCACATGACCCAACACTCAAGTCATACAGTCATACAAGCACAAGCGGAAGCTACATGTCTGAGTACAGACAACTTAGAAAATAAAACAGGCTTGGTATAGCCTGACTATCTACAAGGCCCTTCACAAGCTCCAGATCTCCGTCTGGGTGTCAAGCTACTCGTCGACGTCAACGTCTATGTAGAACCCATCAACAGGGGCAGGGTTCTCCTCTGCAACAGTTATTAAGCAACCATGAGTACAAAGGTACTCAGCAAGTCTTACCACAGAACCTATCATACATGCAACATTATCAAGGGGGGTAGTGGAGTTCATAGCAGAATGCCAGCTTTGACCTTGGCTATCCTATACTACAACTCTCAACAGATTGCAAGATGTTATTACGAACACGAGTCCACTACTCACCACATCAATACACTACCGAGGATCCTCTTCCGTCATCCTACGGAAGGGCCATCCACGGCACTCACGCTTATCTTGTGGCTTTTAGTAGTATCTATCAACTTGTCTATGAACTGTAAGAGCAACCAAGTAGTCCGTACCGCGAACAACGGCTATTCGAATAGTTTGATAACCCTGCAGGGGTGTACTTCTTCACACACGCTTTCACCACTTATCGCCGTTTACTCGGCGTGTACTCGGCAACCTTCAAGCGGAAGCCCAGCGGGGGTGTCGGCCACGACCTGACTAACTACTCAAGTCTCTCGTCCAGGTTTATCGCCTATTTGGGTTCCATCCGTGGGGAGATCCGGCCGGGGTGTCGCTCACGGCCCCAAACGATGTGTACAGGGTTCCCGAGTCACCAAACGGGCAACCGGTACACCGTGCCACGTACCTGTCGCATCACAACCCACCCCGAGGGTCAGTGTTGTGCACGACCTCCAGTAAGCTATAAACACCAGAAACTAGTTGCAACTCCTGGACAGAGATCGAGGGTAATTAATAAGCCGAGAGGGTCCATTGGTTTCGGGCCCAATGCATGGTAGTAACTGCAACTTGAACCACACATACAGATCTCAGGTCCTATGGACGATTCCAATGAAACAACCCACCATGTACTCCTACATGGCCTTTCATCGATACCTTTACCAAGCGTATTCCACACTTCCTTCTCCTTACCGGTATGATCATTTCACTCTGATCCATCACCCAGATGAACCAGACCAGACACAACTCTAAGCATAGCAGGCAACATAAACAAATAGCATGGTGGATCACACATCACATGGCTCAATCAACTCCTACACATGCTAGTGGGTTTCAACTATTTACTGTGGCAATGACATGTCATGCAAGGGATAGGGTTCAACTACCGCAGCAAGTAGCAGTTCACACGATGTTGCCTTAATGCAGTAAAAGAGAGCAGGAGCGAGAAGATTGGGTTTGTATCAGAATGATCAATGATTGCTTGCCTGACAAAGTAGTTGTCGGGTACTGCTCTTCAACTGGATACGCAGCAGTATCCTCGGGAGCAGGACCTAACACAGAGAATACCGGCGATACAATCATTAACAAACAAATGCAACAATATGATGCATGCTCATGACATGGCAAGATGCATGTGTGTTGGCTAATGCAACTAAAACCAGAAGGGTTTGAACCTATTTGAATCAAAGATTCAAATTGGAGTTCAAACTATTATTTAAATAAGTGCATTATCATGTTTTTGATGTATACAGCAAGTTAACTTGTTCCAACATGCATGAAACCAGTGCCATTAGAAAGATTGGATTTTTCTGATCATTTTTCATATATAAATCTTTTCCATCTGAGCTATGGTTGATTTTATATGATTTTTAGAAGTTTTGGGTATTTTCTGGAATTTCCTGAATTATTTATAAATCTAAAAATCCCAGAAAAACCTTTACTGCGTCAGCATGACATCATGCTGACGTCAGTCAGTCAACAGGGCCAGTCCAAGTCAAACCTGACCAGTGGGACCCACTGGTCAGTGTCACAGCTAATTAACTAAGTTAATTAGAGTTAAACTAAAACTAATTAGCTGTCAGTGGGGCATGGGCCCACGGGTCAGTGACTAAACTAATTAACTAATTAAATTAATAGAAACTTAAATAAACTAACTAATTAGCCAAAGGTGGCCCACACGTCAGTGACCCAGGGGTAGTCAACCCCCTGGTCAAACAGGTCAAAACCCGCCGGCGACGTGACACCGGCGAGGCCAAGTGCGGCGGCGTGCTTCGGAAATCGCCTACGGGGCACGGCTCGAGCTGCGGCTAGGCGCGTTGGAAAGCTCTTATCATGGCGCGTTGAATGGTGGTGGTCGCCGGACCTGGGGTGGCCGGAGACGACGGCAACAAGCTCGACGGCGGCGACCGGCGTCGGGCGTGTGTGGAGATGCGGCTGCAGGGGCCTAGGCGATGCGTGCGTAGCACCTTTCGCATCTACGCATTGCGGTGAGTGTGATGGACGGGTGCCAGTGACCAAATGGTCACCGGAGCATCACCGGCGGCGAGCACGGCGGCGGTGCGTGCAGGTGAGCTTCGTGCGGTGCGTTCCAGGGCAAAAGAGAGCCAACGGAGAGGGGGAGAACGAAGCTGGGCTCACAGGGGTTGCAGCAGGCGCCGGAGCGAGCTCGGGGGTGGTCGGAGCTGAGCGGGACGACGAGGGGGATCTCCGCGGCCGGAGTTGGGGAAGAAGAGGTCGGGGGCGTATCCAGGGCGGGCGAGCGCTCGGGGCTCGGCCTGTTCGAAGCAGTCGAGGACGGCGGAGACGACGGACACCAAGGCGGGGCTCAGGGACGACGGTGGGCGCGGCTTCTACGACGGTGCGAGCACGACGGCGTCGGCCATGGCGCGGGGAGAGCGAGGGAGAGGAGCCGGGGAGAGAGAGAGAGAGGTGTCTGCGAGGTCAGGGGCGACGTGTGTGACCGAACCAGGCTTCCAGGGCGGCGAGGGGAGGAAGCAGGGCGGCGGGCAGCTGCGTGGCGCGCGGCGCGGTCGCCGTCGAGCACCTGCCTGCCTGCCTGGCCGAGCCAAGCAGCTCGCTGGAGTGGCAGCTGGGCTGGGCCGGCAGGTGGGTCGGGTGGGGCGCCAGGTAAGTTTCTTCTCTCTCTCTTTTTCCTATTTTCTTTTCTGTTTCATTTCTTTTGCAGCTTTGTTCAATTAATAAAAATGCTAAAACATTTTTATAACTCATGAAACTTGTCATACCCAATGTATATAATATGAACAGTAGGAAACATTATAGTTCATGATTATTTGAGCATTTAAAATATTTTAAAGTATTTAAATGCCCAAATACAAATACCATATGATTTAATCCAAAGCCCTTGAGTGTCCTAGAAAAATGTGCACCTCTTTTGGCAGAGGTTTAAGACCAAGGCAGAAATGATGAACATTTTTGAAGGGCATTTTGGGTACATTGGAAAATATTTTAGCAAACCCTAGTTGTTAGGAGAGGGGTGCTGGGGTTTCTGTCATTCCCATTTCAAATTTCTTTGAAAAGTAAACATGATGCACACACCAACTAACCCTAATGCAAGTGCTAACTAGGGATGTGACAGAGCAAGATGAAGGCTCTATTTTGTATGTAGGCCAAGGGGCAATACAAGGCTCATGTGACTCAGAAGCAGGTTCGCCAGCACGACAAGAAGATATTAAGGATCTTTGAGAATGTGTCTAGTGGGTCAGAGGAGATCATTACTCCAGAGGCTGAGTGGATTGTCAAGCAGGGTTACAAGTGGTCTGATTCCGAGGAGGAGGAGCAGGAGTCTGACGAGGCACGTGACGACTGATCTCTTCCGCCTGAGCTACCACTTATGTCTTAGGTGTCCTTTTCCCCCTTTGTGGTGTCTCGGTGCCAAAGGGGGAGAGAGAGTAGAATTTGCGTCTTGTGCCGTGGTTTATTTGCTTTCGTTGGTCGTACCTTGTCTGCTTTCGTTGGTTTGTGTCGTGTGTGTGTGTGACCTTTCATATGGTGTGAGATATATGCACTCTGCTCCTTATAAGGTTGTGAGCGTTATTATGTCTATGTCATCTGCTAGGTTGTGAGCGTTTGCTTCACTTGCCCTGTTATTATGTGCTCACGATATCCTCCTTGCATCCATACGTAGAGTCTTATTATTTGTTGCAAGGAGTATGTTGGTTATAAAATATAGGGCGAGCGTTGATCCTAGTATGTGTGTTGTGCAGTCCAAAGCATCTTCATATGTATGCACACATCTAGGGGGAGCTTACCTATATTTTATAATCATGCTGGGTTTGCTTACCATTTTGTTATATATATCTTTGTGCACACACGTATTGTCATCAATCCACCAAAAAGGGGGAGATTGTAAGGGCATATTTCTCCCTAAGTAGTTTTGGTGATTGATGACAATGCTTTTGCGGACTAATCGTGTGCACTGAGCTTTTCAGATATATCACACCTAGGCACAAGACGATTAAGTGCCCCTCGGAACCTATGGAAGACGGTGTTTCCTTTTGTTTCTTTTTGGTGGAATTGAGTCATAGGAAAGCCGCACTATTAAGAGGGGGTCCGCTTCGGAAAAGTTTGGGTGGAATCAACACATACACGTCTATTCATCCGCACCACCTTTCTTTCGCTTCTATGGAGATCCGGCTGTTTTTCCTTGTCGTTATAAAAATAGTGGCATCCTACTACTATCACTGATTGGCATGTGGTAGTACCGCTCAAAGAAGGCGGTAGTACCGCACGGCCCCACGGTAGTACCGCTCCAGGGTTACGGTAGTACCGCACCATGCGGTAGTACCGTACCAAGGACACGGTAGTACCGTGTGACCGGCCCTAGCGTCGTAACGAGTACGGTAGTAGGTGCAGAAGTAATTTTTTACTTCCGCGTCCTACGTGGTAGTACCGCTTCGTGCAAGCGGTAGTACCGTGTCGGGTTTTTGCATCGACCGTAACTCTGCGGAAGTAGTTGCGGACGTAATTTATTTAGTCGGCACTCTTCCTCGACCAGTCTGACCCTGCCTTGCGGTAGTACCGTAAGGATGTGCGGTAGTACCGCTCCGGCAGTACTACCACCCGTTGTTTTAACGCAACAGGGGCTAGTTCTAGCTCGCACCACGTCAGCGGTAGTACCGCACCCTGTGCGGTAGTACCACTGGGCCGTGCGGTAGTACCGCATGTTAAGTGCTGTAGTACCGTGCTCCGCGGGCAGAGTTGAAGGATAACGGTTGGATTTGTCCTTCCACTATATAAAGGGAGTCTTCTTCCCCAAGAAGACTTACCTCTTCCTCCCCAAGCTCCATTGTTGCTCAAAGCTCCATTTCCGCCCGATCTCTCTCCCTGGCCAATCAAACTTGTTGATTTCCTAGGGATTGCTTGAGAAGGCATTGATCTACACTTCCACCAAGAGAAATTTGATTCCCCCACTAATCCCTTGCGGATCTTGTTACTCTTGGGTGTTTGAGCACCCTAGACGGTTGAGGTCACCTCGAAGCCATATTCCATTGTGGTGAAGCTTTGTGGTGTTGTTGGGAGCCTCCAATTCGGTTATGGAGATTGCCCCAACCTTGTTTGTAAAGGTTCGGTCGCCACCTTCAAGGGCACCACTAGTGGAATCACGGCACTTTGAATTGTGTGAGGGCGTGAGGAGAATACGGTGGCCCTTGTGGCTTCTTGGGGAGCATTGTGCCTCCACACCGCTCCAACGGAGACGTACTTCCTCTCAAAGGGAAGGAACTTCGGTAACACATCCTCGTCTTCACCGACTCCACTTGTGGTTATTTCCTACCTTTACTTGTGCAAGCTTTCTTTGTATACCTTAACTTGCTTGTTTGTGTGGTTGTTATTATTGCTTCCTATAGGTTGTCCACCTAGTTGCATATTCAGACAACTTACTTTGTTGCTAAGTTTAATTTGGTAAAGAAAAGCTAAAAATTGTTAGTTGCCTATTCACTTCCCCTCTAGTCAACCATATCGATCCTTTCACCTATAAACCTCCAAGTGAAATTCGGATCATTACTGATGAACACATCAATAAAATTACCTGACTTAAAAATGAGGGATACATATATCTCTTTTTTCCAGTACAATGCAAGACTACCACTTCCTCCATCACTCCGTACTACCTCCTTATGGTCCATCTTCAATCTTCTTCTAAGACAGTACTCCGTTGGCCAATCGTCCAGATGAGTTTCCGACAGAGATATAATATTTGGGCTTCTACTTGTGTGAACATCAAGCTGTGCCCTGATCGAAGTAGCTTGCTGCAAGCCACGACAATTCCAACTTAAAATCCTCATTGGTGTAAGGCCTTCTGATTTTTCACCTCAGCCAATCTGATCAGGTCAAAACAAATTCCCCATGAATACTCAAATTCACATGCACAAATAAACTGATCTGATCAAGGCAATCAGACAGTAAAATTGATCCTACTAGGGGTGACCTGAAGCGACCACGAACTCGTAGTGGAGATGGAGAACCAGGGACGATGCCTCAAGGCATCAACCTGGGACAGAAAAACGCTAGCCCCGCGCCGCCGCCAAGGAGGCGGCCGGCGGCGGACCAGCAGAAGACCTAGTCGCCTGAAGAATCACCTCTTTCCGAAAAGAAAAAACGTCCCGTGATCAGGATCAAACTTCTCTCTCCTCCTGTTCGTACAATGTCTGGACTCTTCTCGATGGGACGTTCGAGGAGTCTGGTCGTAGATGCTCTAACAATACAACTCTATCATATTTGGCGTTTGATCTATCAATATTTATGAGTTGTGCTCCAGCATGTAATCGGTATTTGTACTTATGCAGGAATATTGATAGATCGTAGATGCTCCAACATGTAATAGTACTATACTTATGAGTTGTGATGGTGTATCATTATTTCATAGAAGAAACGCCGATCTGTCAGTACGACTTCACCGACAGTTATAGTGCGAAATAGGCAAGCAACTCCACGCTAGCACGCCTACTACAAACGACAACAAGGGAACTCACCTAGCCCAATCTCTGGCCAAGATGGCAAAGAAACGGGGCACCGAGGCACCAGACCGCGTCCCTACCGATGCACTACACAACCACGATGCGGCAACGATCATAGGACACACCAGGTTAACGTACCGCCTCATTCATATCGCCTAGATAAGTTGGCAAGTGAGTTGCGGGACCTAGCCAAACCGGAGGAAGAAGACACGCCGGAAGCGTTGGCGATGGCATACATTGCGCCCGGAGGCCCATGCCCTGAGAGATGACCCCAACAGCAAACTGAGACGCCCCAAGCTCAAACTCCGAGGACTCCACGCAAAGCCAAGGCTGTGCCTTCATGTTGGACACGACGTCGTGACGCCGCCGCTGCCTTTCCTGCCGAACCGGAACAAGGGTTTCCCCCGGGGCTTGAGGAGAGACAAGGCCAAGGCCGTCGCAACACCCCCCCAGGAGGACACGACACCTGCAGGCGACGTCGCTGCCAAGATAGGCCAGCCATGCGGCAATTTCGTCTCGGTCCTTGACCAAAATCCAAACCACCGTAGCGGAGACAAGGTGATAAGTCGTCCGCTGAGTCCGACGCTGCAGGAAGTAAAGTTGCACCTAGCGTTGATGAATAAAAACTCCACCAAACGATGTCGGCCTCTCCTCTACCAACAACGTCCCAACCGTAAGTCCGCTCAGGACCGACCAACCGAAAGTCAATTGCCCAACAGTAATTGTTTACCCACCATTTGCTATTTTTTTTTGAGAGAAGCCACTAGTGAAATCTACGGCCTCGGGGTCTCTTTCTTATACTATTTGCCTTTACTATCTGTCGGGGGAAACTGTCCTCCCACGAGCACCTATGGGACCGGAGCCCCTTCTACGTTGCGGTAAGGGAGCGGAGGGAGCACGAAGGGCGGATCGAGGAGAGCACGCGGGCAGTTTACCCAGGTTCGGGCCGCGCGGACGCGTAAAACCCTACTCCTGCCTTGGTTGTATTGAGCTCGGGAGCTTGAAGAGCTACAGTGCTAGCTACACCGAGCGAGAGAGTTGCTTAGGATTCGAACCCTTTCTACGTTGTGCATGGGCCTCCTTTTATAGCTCAAGGGGTCACCGATAGGTGTCAACGTAGAGGAGGGCAAAAATGTAACTTTGGTGGTAGTTGTAACAGTGCGGGAATAGTGCGTGAACAGTGGATGAACAGTGGTCATCACCTAACCTTGACAGTGGGGGACAAGGGCATTAAATACCCGTCACCGTCGACCCCAAAAGCGTCCGTCCATGCTTCTCCATTTGACACGGCGGTAGCCTCGTCACCGTGGATTGCCACCGTGTGCCCCAGGCTGCACAGCCGTCCGCCACGCGTCCCTGGAAGGGCCCCAGGGCGACGCATGGGCAGATGAGCTGGAGCGTGGGCACACAGCATGAGCTCCCCCGGCAAGCACCTTGCCGGGGCCGTGACCTTGCCGGGCCCGGAAGCTTTTCGCTCCCCGGGTCCTGCCGGGGCACATGATGCGCCGAGGCGTTTCTTAAGGTGTGAATTCCTTGGTCTTCCTGGCAAGCTCCTCTTGCCAGGGCCTTGCGTTAAAGTGATAATCTTGAGCCTAGTGCGGCCTTCCCGGCAAGCTCCACTTGCCGGGGCCTTGATCTTCTGTCTTGTATACTTTGTTCTTGAATGGCTTTATAGGGACCAGAAAGGTTTCCGGCAAGCACATGGTAGACCCTGCCGCGGGAAGCTGCTACTGCCCGTGCACAAGTTGGGGTACTAAGTGTTGGGGAACGTAGTATTTTAAAATTTTCCAACGATCACGCAAGATCTATCTACCAGATGCATAGCAACGAGAGGGGAGAGTGAGTCTACGTACCCTCGTAGACCGAAAGTGGAAGCGTTAGAACAACGCGGTTGATGTAGTCGTACGTCTTCACGGCCCGACCGATCAAGCACCGAAACTACGGCACCTTCGAGTTCTAGCACACGTTCAGCTCGATGACGTCCCTCGAACTCCGATCCAGCCGAGTGTCGAGGGAGAGTTCCGTCAGCACGACGGCGTGGTGACGATCTTGATGTTCTACCGTCGCAGGGCTTCGCCTAAGCACCGCTACAATATTTATCGACGAGAACTATGGTGGAGGGGGGCACCGCACACGGCTAAGAGATCAAGAGATCAATTGTTGTCTAGAGGTGCCCCCCTGCCCCCGTATATAAAGGAGGGAGGGAGAGGCCGGCCCTAAAGAGGGCGCACCAAGTGTGGGGAGTCCTACTAGGACTCCCAAGTCCTAGTAGGATTCCCCTTTCCTTTCCGGAGTAGGAGAGAAGGAAAGAGGGGGAGAAGGAAAAGTAAAAGGGGGCTGCACCCCTTGTCCAATTCGGACCAGAAGGGGGGTGCACGCCTCCTTCCTTTTGGCCTCTCTCCTCTATTCCCGTAACTCCCCGGTACTCCGAAAATACCCGAATCACTCGGAACCTTTCCGATGTCCGAATATAGTCGTCCAATATATCGATTTTTACGTCTCGACCATTTTGAGACTCCTCGTCATGTCCCCGATCTCATCCGGGACTCCGAACTCCTTCGGTACATCAAAACTCATAAACTCATAATAAAACTATCATCGAAACCTTAAGCGTGCGGACCCTACGGGTTTGAGAACTATGTAGACATGACCGAGATACGTCTCCGGTCAATAACCAATAGCGGAACCTGGATGCTCATATTGGCTTCCACATATTCTACGAAGATCTTTATCGGTCAAACCGCATAACAACATACAGTGTTCCCTTTGTCATCGGTATGTTACATGCCCGAGATTCGATCGTCGGTGTCTCACCCTAGTTCAATCTCGTTACCAACAAGTCTCTTTACTCGTTCCGTAATACATCATCCCGCAACTAACTCATTAGCAGCAATGCTTGCAAGGCTTGTAGTGATGTGCATTACCGAGTGGGCCTAGAGATACCTCTCCGACAATTGGAGTGACAAATCCTAATCTCGAAATACGCCAACCCAACAAGTACCTTCGGAGGCACCTGTAGAGTACCTTTATAATCACCCAGTTACGTTGTGACGTTTGGTAGCACACAAAGTGTTCCTCCGGTATTCGGGAGTTGCATAATCTCATAGTCATAGGAACATGTATAAGTCATGAAAAAAGCAATAGCAGTAAAACTTAAACGATCATAGTGCTAAGCTAACGGATGGGTCTTGTCCATCAGATCATTCTCCTAATGATGTGATCCCGTTGATCAAATGACAACTCATGTCTACGGCTAGGAAACATAACCATCTTTGATCAATGAGCTAGTCTAGTAGAGGCATACTAGGGACACTATGTTTTGTCTATGTATTCACACATGTATTAAGTTTCCGGTTAATACTTTTCTAGCATGAATAATAAACATTTATCATGATATAAGGAAATAAATAATAACTTTATTATTGCCTCTAGGGCATATTTCCTTCAGTCTCCCACTTGCACTAGAGTCAATAATCTAGTTCACATCGCCATGTGATTTAACACCGATAGTTCACATCGTCATGTGATTAACACCCAAAGGGTTTACTAGAGTCAATAATCTAGTTCACATCGCTATGTGATTAACACCCAAAGAGTACTAAGGTGTGATCATGTTTTGCTTCGTGAGAGAAGTTTAGTCAACGGGTCTGTCAAATTCAGATCCGTATGTATTTCGCAAATGTCTATGTGTCTACAATGTTCTCCATGGAGCTACTCTAGCTAATTGCTCCCACTTTCAATACGCATCCAGATTGATACTTAGAGTCAGCTGGATTTAGTGTCAAAGCTTGCATCGGCGTAACCCTTTACGACGAACTCTTTATCACCTCCATAATCGAGAAACATTTCCTTAGTCATCCAGTTACTAAGGATAATTTTGACCACTGTACAGTGATCTACTCCTGGATCACTATTGTACCCTCTTGACAAACTCATGGCAAGGTACACAACATGTTTGGTACATAGCATGGCATACTTTATAGAACCTATGGCTGAGGCATAGGGAACGACTTTCATTCTCTCTATATTTTTTTGCGGTGGTCTGGCTTTGAGTCTTACTCAACTTCACACCTTACAAGTCAGGTAAGACCTCCTTCTTTGGCTGATCCATTTTGAACTACTTCAAAATCATATCAAGGTATGTACTAATCGAAAGTCTTATCAAGCGTCTTGATCTATCTCTATAGATCTTGATGCCCAATATGTAAGAAGCTTCACCAAGGTCTTTCTTTGAAAAACTCCTTTCAAACACTCCTTTATGCTTTCCAGAAAATTCTACATCATTTCCGATCGACAATATGTCATTCACATATACTTATCAGAAAGGTTGTAGTGCTCCCACTCACTTCTTGTAAATACAGGCTTCACCGCAAGTCTGTATAAATCTATATGCTTTGATCAACTTATCAAAGCGTATATTCCAACTCCGAGATGCTTGCACCAGTCCATAGATGGATCGCTGGAGCTTGCACATTTTGTTAGCACCTTTAGGATTGACAAAACCTTCTGGTTGCATCATATACAAGTCTTCTTTAATAAATCCATTAAAGAATGCAGTTTTGTTATCCATTTGCCAGATTTCATAAAATGCGGCAATTGCTAACATGATTCGGACAGACTTAAGCATCGCTACGGGTGAGAAAGTCTCATCATAGTCAACTCCTTGAACTTGTTGAAAAACTTTTGCAACAAGTCGAGCTTTGTAAACAGTAACATTACTGTCAGCGTCAGTCTTTCTCTTGAAGATCCATTTATTTTCGATGGCTTGCCGACCATCGGGCAAGTCAACCAAAGTCCACACTTTGTTCTCATACATGGATCCCATCTCAGATTTCATGGTCTCAAGCCATTTTGCGGAATCTGGGCTCATCATCGCATCATCATAGTTCGTAGGTTCATCATGGTCCAGTAACATGACTTCCAGAACCGGGTTGCCGTACCACTCTGGTGCGGAACGTACTCTGGTTGATCTACGAAGTTCAGCAGTAACTTGATCCGAAGTTTCATGATCATCATCATTAGCTTCCTCACTAATTGGTGTAGGAATCACTGGAACCAGTTTCTGTGATGTACTACTATCCAATTCGGGAGAAGGTACAATTACCTCATCAAGTTCCACTTTTCCCCCACTCACTTCTTTCGAGAGAAACTCCTTCTCTAGAAAGGATCCACTCTTAGCAACAAAGGCCTTGCCTTCGGATCTGTGATAGAAGGTGTACCCAACAGTTTCTTTTGGGTATCCTATGAAGATTTACTTCTCCGATTTGGGTTCGAGCTTATCATGTTGAAACTTTTTCACATAAGCATCACAGTCCCAAACTTAAAGAAATGACAGCTTTGGTTTCTCGTCAAACCACAGTTCATACGGTGTCATCTCCACGGATTTAGATGGTGCCCTATTTAACGTGAATGTATCTGTCTCTAATGCATAACCCCAAAAGCGATAGTGGTAGATCGGTAAGAGACATCATCGATCGCACCATATCTAATAAAGTACGGTTATGACATTCTGACACACCATTACACTATGGTGTTCCAGGTGGCGTGAGTAGTGAAACTATTTCACATTGTTTTTACTGAAGGCCAAACTCGCTAACTCAAATATTTTACCTCTACGATCATATCGTAGAAACTCTTATTTTCTTGTTACGATGATTCTCCACTTCACTATGAAATTATTTGAACTTTTCAAATGTTTTAGACTTGTGTTTCATTAAGTAAATATACCCATATCTGCTCAAATTATCAGTGAAGGTCAGAAAATAACGATACCCGCCGCGAGCTTCAACACTCATTCGTCCACATACATCTGTATGTATGATCTCCAACAAATCTGTTGCTCGCTCCATTGTTCCGGAGAACGCAGTTTTAGTCATCTTGCCCATGAGGCATGGTTCGCAAGCACCAAGTGATTCATAATCAGGTGATTCCAAAAGTCCATCACTATGGAGTTTCTTCATGCGCTTTACACCATTATGACCTAAACAGCAGTGCCACAAATAAGTTGCACTATCATTATTAACCTTGCATCTTTTGGCTTCAATATTATGAATATGTGTATCACCACGATCGAGATCCAACAAACTATTTTCATTGGGTGTATGACCATCGAAGGTTTTATTCATGTAAACAGAATAACAATTATTCTATGACTTTAAATGAATAACCGTATTGCAACAAATATGATCAAATCATATTCATGCTCAACGCAAATGCCAAATAACATTTATTTAGGTTTTACACTAATCCCGAAAGTATAGGGAGTGTGCGATGATGATCATATCAATCTTGGAACCACTTCCAACACACATCGTCACTTCACCTTTAACTAGTCTCGGTTCATTCTGCAATTCTCGTTTCGAGTTACTAATTTTAGCAACTGAACCGGTATCAAATACCCAGGGGTTGCTATGAACACTAGTAAAGTACACATCAATAATCTGTATATCAAAATATACCTTTGTTCACTTTGCCATCCTTCTTATCCGCCAAGTATCTAGGGCAGTTCCACTTCCAGTGACCATTTCCTTTGCAGTAGAAGCACTTAGTTTCAGGCTTGAGTTTTAGCTTTGGGTTTCTTCACGGGAGTGACAACTTGCTTGTCATTCTTCTTGAAGTTCCCCTTCTATCCCTTTGCCCTTTACTTGAAACAAGTGGTCTTGTTAACCATCAACACTTGATGCTTTTTCATGATTTCTACCTTCGCCGACTTCAGCATTGCGAAGAGCTCGGGAATTCCTTTCGTCATCCCTTGCATATTATAGTTCATCACGAAGTTCTACTAACTTGGTGATAGTGACTAGAGAACTTTGTCAATTACTATCTTATCTGGAAGATTAACTCCCACTTGATTCAAGTAATTGTAGTACCCAGACAATCTGAGCACATGCTCACTGGTTGAGCTATTCTCCTCCATCTTGTAGGCAAAGTACTGTCAGAAGTCTTATACATCTCGACACGGGCATGAGTATGAAATACTAATTTCAACTCTTGGAACATCTTATATGCTCCGTGGCATTCAAAACGTTTTTGAAGTCCCGGTTCTAAGCCAAAGCATGGTGCACTTAAACTATCAAGTAGTCATCATACCGAGCTTTTGTCAAAACGTTCATAACGTCTACATCTGCTCCTACAATAGGTATGTCACCTAGCGGTGCATCAAGGACATAATTCTCTGTGCAGCAATGAGGATAATCCTCATATCACGGAACAATTCCGCATCATTGCTACTAACATCTTTCAACTTAGTTTTCTCTAGGAACATATAAAAAATAAACGGGGAGCAACATCGTGAGCTATTGATCTACAACATAGATATGCTAATACTACGAGGACTAAGTTCATGATAAATTAAAGTTCAATTTAATCATAAGAACTCCCACTTAGATAGACATCCCTCTAGTCATCTAAATGATCACGTGATCCAAATCAACTAAACCATGTCCGATCATCACGTGAGATGGAGTAGTTTCAATGGTGAACATCTTATGTTGATCATATCTACTATATGATTCACGCTCGACCTTTCGGTCTCCAGTGTTCCGAGGCCATATCTGCATATGCTAGGCTCGTCAAGTTTAACCCGAGTATTCTGCGTGTGCAAAACTGGCTTACACCCGTTGTATTTGAACGTAGAGCTTATCACACCCGATCATCACGTGGTGTCTCGGCACGACGAACTTTCGCAACGGTGCATACTCAAGGAGAACACTTATACCTTGAAATTTAGTAAGGGGTCATCTTATAATGCTACCGTCGAACTAAGCAAAATAAGAAGCATAATAAGATAAACATCGCATGCAATCAAAATATGTGACATGATATGGCCATCATCATCTTGTGCTTTTGATCTCCATCTCCAAAGCACCGTCATGATCACCTTCGTCACCGGCGCGACACCTTGATATCCATCGTAGCATCGTTGTCGTCTCGCCAACTATTGTTTCTACGACTATCGCCACCGCTTAGTGATAAAGTAAAGCAATTACATGGCGATTGCATTTCATACAATAAAGCGACAACCATATGGCTCCTGCCAGTTGCCGATAACTTTACAAAACATGATCATTTCATACAAAACCGTATAACTCATCATGTCTTGACCATATCACATCACAACAAGCCTTGCAAAAACAAGTTAGACGTCCTCTACTTTGTTGTTGCAAGTTTTACGTGGCTGCTACGGGCTTAGCAAGAACCATTCTTACCTACGCATAGAAAACCACAACGATATTTCGTCAAATATGTGTTGTTTTAACCTTCACAAGGACCGGGCGTAGCCACACTTGATTCAACTAAAGTTGGAGAAACTGACACCCGCCAGCCACCTGTGTGTGAAGCACGTCGGTAGAACCAGTCTCGCGTAAGCGTACGCGTAATGTCGGTCCGGGCCGCTTCATCCAACAATACCGCCGAATCAAAGTATGACATGCTGGTAAGCAGTATGACTAGTATCGTCCACAACTCACTTGTGTTCTACTCGTGCATATCATCTACGCATAGACCTGGCTCATGATGCCACTGTTGGGGAACGTAGTATTTTAAAATTTTCCAACGATCACGCAAGATCTATCTACCAGATGCATAGCAACGAGAGGGGAGAGTGAGTCTACGTACCCTCGTAGACCGAAAGCGGAAGCGTTAGAACAACGCGGTTGATGTAGTCGTACGTCTTCACGGCCCGACCGATCAAGCACCGAAACTACGGCACCTCCGAGTTCTAGCACACGTTCAGCTCGATGACGTCCCTCGAACTCCGATCCAGCCGAGTGTCGAGGGAGAGTTCCGTCAGCACGACGACGTGGTGACGATCTTGATGTTCTACCGTCGCAGGGCTTCGCCTAAGCACCGCTACAATATTTATCGAGGAGAACTATGATGGAGGGGGCCACCGCACACGGCTAAGAGATCAAGAGATCAATTGTTGTCTAGAGGTGCCCCCCTGCCCCCGTATATAAAAGAGGGAGGGAGAGGCCGGCCCTAAAGGGGGCGCACCAAGTGTGGGGAGTCCTACTAGGACTCCCAAGTCCTAGTAGGATTCCCCTTTCCTTTCCGGAGTAGGAGAGAAGGAAAGAGGGGAAGAGGGAGAAGGAAAAGGGGGCTGCACCCCTTGTCCAATTCGGACCAGAAGGGGGGTGCACGCCTCCTTCCTTTTGGCCTCTCTCCTCTATTCCCGTAACTCCCCGGTACTCCGAAAATACCCGAATCACTCGGAACCTTTCCGATGTCCGAATATAGTCGTCCAATATATCGATTTTTACGTCTCGACCATTTTGAGACTCCTCGTCATGTCCCCGATCTCATCCGGGACTCCGAACTCCTTCGGTACATCAAAACTCATAAACTCATAATAAAACTATCATCGAAACCTTAAGCGTGCGGACCCTACGGGTTCGAGAACTATGTAGACATGACCGAGACACGTCTCCGGTCAATAACTAATAGCGGAACCTGGATGCTCATATTGGCTCCCACATATTCTACGAAGATCTTTATCGGTCAAACCGCATAACAACATACATTGTTCCCTTTGTCATCGGTATGTTACATGCCCGAGATTCGATCGTCGGTGTCTCAATACCTAGTTCAATCTCGTTACCAACAAGTCTCTTTACTCGTTCCGTAATACATCATCCCGCAACTAACTCATTAGCTGCAATGCTTGCAAGGCTTGTAGTGATGTGCATTACCGAGTGGGCCCAGAGATACCTCTCCGACAATCGGAGTGACAAATCCTAATCTCGAAATACGCCAACCCAACAAGTACCTTCGGAGACACCTGTAGAGTACCTTTATAATCACCCAGTTACGTTGTGACGTTTGGTAGCACACAAAGTGTTCCTCCGGTATTCGGGAGTTGCATAATCTCATAGTCATAGGAACATGTATAAGTCATGAAAAAAGCAATAGCAGTAAAACTTAAACGATCATAGTGCTAAGCTAACGGATGGGTCTTGTCCATCAGATCATTCTCCTAATGATGTGATCCCGTTGATCAAATGACAACTCATGTCTATGGCTAGGAAACATAACCATCTTTGATCAATGAGCTAGTCTAGTAGAGGCATACTAAGGACACTCTGTTTTGTCTATGTATTCACACATGTATTAAGTTTCCGGTTAATACAATTCTAGCATGAATAATAAACATTTATCATGATATAAGGAAATAAATAATAACTTTATTATTGCCTCTAGGGCATATTTCCTTCACTAAGGTACCCCTATCTTAGTACACCGACAGGAGCCCCCGGGCCTGGGCCACACACGGTGCCGAGCGCTGTTGGGCCAGGCCCAAAACAGTGCACGGGCACACGCGGCCCACGGCGAGCCGTAAATCCCCTTCCGCATCCGCCGCGCCCCTCCCTAACGGCACGCGTTGATTGCGGCGTCGTGGGAGAGATCGTGGCCTGTTGTTTAATGGGAAATGCGGAGCGTCCCCCACTTCCCCCTTAAAAGAAGAGGAAGCAGGGGCAGTTTCTTCCTTCGTCTTCATTGCGTCCTCAACCTCCAGAAATCCCCCGCTGCTCATTGCCTCCATCCCTCCTCCGCCGTCTTCCTCACCCGCGGCGCCGTCGAGCTCCTCGCCTCTTCCCTCGCCGCCTCCGCCATGGCTCCGAAGAGCGAGAAGGCGAAAGCGGACAAGGCCAAGAAGGAGAAATCCGAGCAGGCGGCGAAGCTTGCCGCCCTGCGGAAGAGGAATGTGGTCTTCGCACCGAGGCTCAGCGCGAAGGAGCTGCGGAACAAGTACTACCTCTTCTGGTCCGGGGAGACCAAAGCTCATCCCCGCACCAGAGCCTTCCCCGCCGTCGCCAGAGATTTGTTTCCCGGCGGGTATTTCTTCTTCGCTGTCTTCTTCCACTGTGGATTGTGCCCTCCGTACTCAGAGTTTTTCTGTGACATTATGAACACATACGGCCTCCACCTCCTAGACTTTACCCCCAACGCCATCCTTACGATGGCGGTTTTCGCACATCTGTGCGAAAACTACGTGGGGATCCATCCAAACGTAGCACTCTTTCGCCATTTCTTTATGCCTAGAGTAGAGGCTGGCGCTCCCCTCTCCGGCGGCATCTCCTGGATCTTCCGGTTGAATAAGAAGGACTCATACCTGAAGGGAGAACTCCACGGCAAGTGGGAAGAATGGCGTGCAGATTGGTGCTGGGTAGTGGAGGACAAGCCGGAGCCTTTCACTGCGCCGCGCACAACAGCTATAGTGCGCGGCAGGAACTGGAGCGAATTGGCCCCGGAGGATAACAAGCTTAGCATTGCTCTCATTAGGATTATCCATCTCCGGGCCGCCAATCTGACCATCGGAGAGGTTGGCGTAGATTTCCTCCGTCGCCGCATTGCCCCTTTACAAGAGAGGAAAAGGCCCGCCTGGGAATTTGGCAATGCGGCGGATATCATGAGGCTGCGCTGTGGATTGAACTTCAATTTTACTGCTTTGGAGCTGAAGGGAATGGTCCGAGAGCTCTTCAAGCACGACCCGGCCCATCCGGAGTGGTTCAGACCCGCCAAGGGAGTAGTGCCACTGTGCAACAACACCGCGTGCGATTCCTTGCGCGCGATGATGCCGGAGTGCGACTCCCATGGCCTCGTCCCCACTTGGATCGAGCCTCCGCCGGATACTGTGCTGAGCTTCTTCGATAACCTGGTCGAGAAGCCCAAGAACACCGAGGAGAACAGGGGCCTCACCCGGGCCACCACGACGCGGGATATTGCTTATATTGCTTCTCGGATGGAAGAGGCCGCCGCAGCTGCAGCGGCGGGAGACTTTGGATGTACTGTGGACGACGCAGAAGCCGCGAACGTGTTGAGCCAAGCAGAGGAGGCTGAAATCCTCAGGTTGCTCAAGCTTCCGCTCGAGGAGTTTGCCGGGGTTCCTTCCCTGAGGCTTTCCGGGATACCCGGAGTTGTGAGCGAGGCCGCCGCAGGGGGCGAGGTTGCCGGAGGAAGCGGGGCCGCCGGAGGGAGCGGAACTGCCGGAGGGAGCGAGGCCGCCGGAGGGAGCGAGGCCGCCGGGCATGGCGCTGGGCCCAGCGAGCCTGCCGGGGAGGAGGAGGAGGACGTTGAGGCCGATGAAGACACCGGCGGATCTCTGGGACTTGACGACGATGCCTCCTCGTCCTCAGAGAACTCCCCGCCTCCGGCAAGTCCCACGCAAACACCGAGGAAGCGCCTCCGCAAGGCGGCTACAGCGACGAGGACGCAGGCGCCTCGACAGCAGCCTGCTCGTCGGACGACGCGCGCCACCAGGGCGAGCCAAGCCGCGACGGAGGCGCCCCGCGCACCAGCGCCAAGCGGAGGGGGATCCTCCCAGAGCGAAGCGGCCGCTCCGCCTGCTCCTCGGGCCTCGGCGTCAACGGAGGCTGGGTCTTCGCAGCCCCCAGCCCCGAAGACCGCCAAGCGCCCGAGGGAGCCTTCTCCTCCTGCTCCTCGCGCGGGAGCATCTCAGGTGGAGTTCGACTTCTCCGCCCTTAGCTCCGACGACGACGAGGAAGAGGAGTGAGTACTTGCAACTTGCAATTTCTTCGATTTTGATTTGGTCTTTCTTGATGATTCTGATCTTGCTCTTGCTTTGCTTTCAGGACCCTGGCCCAGCGGACGGCGAAGAGGGCCAAGATCCCCGTGGTTGAGGTCGAAGACGACTCGCCCACCGCGGCGACTGGAGACATGCCAGCGGCAAACTTGCCGGATCAACCCGCTGCTCCGAGGAGCAGCCCCCATCGCAGCCCCCAGCGTAAGTCTGGTGGTCATTCTTTTCTGTTTGACAGGCGCGCTCGAGGTTGTTATCTGTATTGATATCATGTTGTCTTGTTTGTCTTGTGCAAAAGTGGAACCGCAGCCGCAGGAGCGCCCGGAGACTGTCCCCGGCGAGCCACTTGCTCCACCCTCCCCGCCAAGCGTGAACTCCCCGGCGAGGGAGAACGCTCCGCCAAGGACAGGGACCCCACCAAGGGTGAGCAGCCCGACAAGGGTGGCCACTCCGCCAAGGGAGGGCACGGGCGGCCCTCCGCCAGCAGGGGCCACTGCTCCACCGCCAAGGGAGGACTCCCCGGCGAGGGAGCCTGTCGTCGACGAAGTCCGCGAAGGTGAGTCTTGTAGCTTCATCTTCTTGAACTTGTCTTTTTGGATATTTGCTTGATCTTTTCTTTTCTCTTTCTTCTGCTAGATCCTCCTGCGCCGGAGCGGATGGAGACTGAGGCCACCGGCGAAGAGGGCGCGCAAGGCGACGGCGGCAAGGCCACTGCCGCTGAGGGCATGGCAGGAGCCGACGAGCCTGCAGCTGAGGAGACCGCCCCGACCGCAGACGCCGCGGCCGGGGAGGGGGGCGGCGACCACACTGCTGGCCCGGAGGCAGCAGGAGCGTCAAGCGCTGCACCGGCCGCCGACCCCTCCGCCGCCACGGAGCAGCCAGGCATCTACCTTGAGGCCCCCAACGGAGTCTTTATACAAGTCCCGTGGGGGTCTTCGTCGTGAGCCCCCGTGGAGGGAGAGACCTACGATGGAGAGGTCCTCGCCTCCGCGGGGTTGAAGGTTGTTGAAGCGCCTGGCGGGAGCGACGAGCCCGAAGAGGAGAAGCTACTTCGCCGGCTCCTGGCCCTTTACCGGGCCAGGCAGGCGAAGCTGGACTCCCGGGAAGCTCTTGCCGCCAAGGCTGGAGTGGACTTGGAGAAGCGGGCCGCAGAACTCCGCGCCGCCAACCAGGCCGCCCTCCGCAACTTAGCGGAGGAGCGAGAAGAACTTGCCGGGGAGCAGCAAGCCTTCCTCCTGGAGAAGGCGGAGGCAGAAGAGCGACAGTGGCTGGCCGCCGAGGAGCTGTCTCGGCGGGAGGGGGCGCTCAACCAGCGGAAGGTTGAGCTCGACGCCCATGACGATGAGCTCACCGCCCGGGAAGAGGCCATGAAGGAGGCAAAAGAACCCGCAGCCGCTGCGGAAACCGCCAAGAGGGAACTGGAACTCAAGGTTGAACAGCTGGAGCGGTACCTGAAGGCGAGTGAGGACAGGGTCACCGCGCTCAATGTGGAGCGGGAGAAGGACGCCCACACCAACTCTGACCTGCAGGTACGCCTCTCCAAGAAGGGCGACGAGCTTACTGCCGCCAAAGACTCAACTGCTGACTTGGAGTTGAAGGTCTCTACTTTGACTGATTCACTCGACGCCGCCCGGGATCGCGAGACGAAGCTGAAGGACGAGCTCCGCAAGGAACGAGGCCTGGTGGAGAGCGCCGCCACTTCAGCGAACAACTTCAGCCGGGCGGTGGAGCAGTGGACTGACAACTTGGTCGCTTCTGCTGCTAATATCGACAAGGAGTTGATGGCGCTGAGGGTGGAGCACCTCGTGTACTCTCCGGACGAGAATCTCCCCCACAGCGCCAAGTTAAGTCTCTTCTTCAGGGGAATCGCGCCGGCGCTTGCACGGCTGCAGGAGAAGCTCCCCGCGCAGCTGGCCGAGGAGTCGCGTCAGCTCTGCGCGGGTACCTTGGAGCGTGTCTTGGCCAAGATCGTCTACCGCAACCCTGGCATCAATCTTGTGAACGTCCTCCGCAGCTTGCCGGACGATGCAGACCAGGAGGCGCTGAAGGCGCAGGTCGCCCACATCGTCGCCAAGGTGAACAAGATCTCCAGGCGTGAAGGCGACCGCGTAGATTAGGCTCCTTTCTTTCTGTTTCCCTTGTCGCTGCAAGGCACGTTATTGGACAAGAATCTATTAGTTATTGCGACAAGTTATCTCTGTAATATATTATCTTATTTCTGAGCAATTGACGCATTGTTATCTCCCTTACTTTTGGTCCTCCACTTTGTATGCTTTTTGCCCTACGCTTTTAGGGGACTTGCCGGCAAGGGGCCCATCGCCGCGAGCGCTGAGTGCTGAACTCTTAGCAGCCTGCTGGCAAAGGCCTTACCGGCAAGTAACCTTGCCGTAGCTAGTCGCAGCGCACTTAGCTTGCTGAGCGAACTCGAAAATGAAGTAAGGGCGCGACACTTGTCGCAGCTCACTTAAGTCGTTGAGCGTGCTCAAAAACAAAGTAAGGGTGCGGCTAGCCACGGGTAGGTTCCTCCGCGCACAGGTTTTCCATACAAAGTGTGGTCGTTCAAGGAAGATAACTAAAATTTTAAAACTTGAACTGCTCAAATTCTGGTAACTTATCTTTCATATATTGCCTGTTCCCCGACAAGGCTTCTCTTTCTTGAACAGCACTTGGTTCATCCCATCTCCTTCCCCCCCCCCCGGCAAACTTGTGCGCGAGGAAAACTCCTTCTGCTTAAGAGGGAAAGAAAAAGAGGAGGGAAAACAAATATATAGCCTCACGGCTTGCTAGTGCTCACCGGGGATGTGTATCGCACAAGGTGCCAAACAATGCATGCAAATAACCAAAGAAAAGCATGGAAGTGGCAAATAGTACGAAGCATAAAAACTTTACTGATGCACGGGATCTGCGCGCGGCTTTGCACAAAGGTTTACATGCAACAGCAGCAAGACTCGTACAAAAGGTGGTTGCCGGAGCGGATCACGGCAACCGCTCCTTATGGGTGAAACTTGCGAAGATGCTCTATGTTCCAGGAGTTGCTCACCGGTGAGCCTTCTTCGGTCTCAAGGCGGACAGCGCCGGGCCTTGTGACTTGTCTCACCCGATAAGGGCCTTCCCACTTCGGCGTCAACTTGTTGGAATTCTTGGCGGACTGAACACGCCGAAGAACAAGGTCGCCTTCCTCGAGACTCCTGGCCTTGACCTTGCGGCTATGGTAGCGACACAAGGCTTGCTGGTAACGAGCAGCTCGTACAGCAGCCTGGAGACGTTCCTCCTCGAGGAGCAATGCATCATCTTGTCGCAGTTGCTCTTGCTCGAGCTCATCATAAGCGAGCACTCGAGGAGATCCGTATACGAGTTCCGTGGGGAGAACTGCCTCTGCTCCGTAGACTAGAGCAAAGGGTGCCTGTCCGGTGGCTCGACTCGGTGTCGTCCTGATTGACCAAAGAGCCGCCGGTAGCTCCTCTATCCAGTTTCTTCCGCACTTGCGCAGCCTATCAAAGGTTCTTGTCTTGAGTCCGCGCAGCACTTCAGCATTGTCCCTCTCCGCTTGACCATTGCTCCTCGGGTGAGCAACAGAAGCGAAACAGACCTTGGCGCCGAGGTCTTGGACGTACTGCATGAAGGTGCGACTAGTAAATTGTGTACTGTTGTCGGTGATGATCCTGTTAGGGATTCCGAAACGGCAAACAATCGACCTGAAGAACCTGACCGCTGACGGTGCTGTCACCTTTCTCACCGGTTCCACTTCTGGCCACTTTGTGAACTTGTCGATTGCAACGTACAAGTACTCAAAGCCCCCGACAACACGGGGGAAGGGGCCGAGGATATCGAGCCCCCAGACTGAGAAGGGCCAGGACAAAGGGATCGTCTGGAGAGCTTGAGCTGGCTAGTGAATTTGCTTGGCATGGAACTGGCACGCTTCACACTTGGTTACTTGTGCAGTTGCATCTTGGAGGGCTTCTGGCCAGAAGAACCCTTGCCGGAACGCCTTCCCGGCAAGTGCCCTTGCACCAATGTGGTGGCCACATATGCCTCCGTGTATCTCTGCCAACAGCTTCTGTCCATCCTCTCTGGAAATGCACTTCAACCTGACACCATTGAGTCTTCTTCTGTACAGTTCATTGTCAACGAACTGGTACATACTCGACTGCCTGGTTATTTTCTCTATCTCTTCTGGATTGTCGGGAAGTTCTCCAGTTTGCAGAAAACGGACGATTTGCTGTGCCCATGCCGGAGCCCGAGGCTCAACGGCAAGGACTAAAGGCATGAGGACTGCTGCGGGAACCTCAGCTTCTACGGCAAGAACCTGCGGCTCTGCCGGAGCTGATGGTCCCCGGCAAGCCTGCCGGGGCAAGGCTTGTCGGGAACGCTTGCTTCAACTGTACAGACCCTAGGATCTGCAGGAGCAAACTGTTCCTCAGCATCTTGGTTGTTGATCTTGGGGACCTTGGCGGCGGCTTCGGGAAGATCCGCCGGCAAGTAGTCGCCGGAGACCAACTTTCTCTTCTTACTTTGCCCTACTGATGGTGTAACGGATGGCTGAGTTAGCTTGAGCAGGAAGGTCCCTGGTTCCACAGGTAACTTCATTGCAGCACACTTTGAGAGGCCATCTGCAATTTCATTCTGAGCTCTCGGGACGTGCTCCATTAGCAGGCCCTCAAAGTGTTCTTCAAGCTTCCTCACTTCATCAACATAGGCTTCCATCAAAGGGCTCTGGTAGCTCTTGTTCACTTGTGGGACCACCAATTGAGAATCCCCCCGCACAATCAACTTCTTGATCCCAAGTTCGGCCGCAATTCTGAGGCCGGCAAGCAAACCTTCATACTCAGCAGTATTGTTTGTCGCTTGTTCCCTGGGAAAGTGCATCTGGATAACATACTTGAGGTGTTCTTCGGTGGGCGCTATGAGTACCACGCTGGCACCGGCGCCTTGCAGCGAGAAGGCACCATCGAAGTACATTACCCATTCGCTGCTTGCTTCTTGTACGGGGACGCTTGTCTCTGGAACTTCTTCATCGGACGTTGGGGTCCATTCAGCTATGAATTCTGCCAAAGCTCTGCTCTGTATAGTTGTCGGGGGAAACTGTCCTCCCACGAGCACCTATGGGACCGGAGCCCCTTCTACGTTGCGGTAAGGGAGCGGAGGGAGCACGAAGAGCGGATCGAGGAGAGCACGCGGGCAGTTTACCCAGGTTCGGGCCGCGCGGACGCGTAAAACCCTACTCCTGCCTTGGTTGTATTGAGCTCGGGAGCTTGAAGAGCTACAGTGCTAGCTGCACCGAGCGAGAGAGTTGCTTAGGATTCGAACCCTTTCTACGTTGTGCATGGGCCTCCTTTTATAGCTCAAGGGGTCACCGACAGGTGTCAACGTAGAGGAGGGCAAAAATGTAACTTTGGTGGTAGTTGTAACAGTGCGGGAATAGTGCGTGAACAGTGGATGAACAGTGGTCATCACCTAACCTTGACAGTGGGGGACAAGGGCATTACATGCCCGTCACCGTCGACCCCAAAAGCGTCCGTCCATGCTTCTCCATTCGACACGGCGGTAGCCTCGTCACCGTGGATTGCCACCGTGTGCCCCAGGCTGCACAGCCGTCCGCCACGCGTCCCTGGAAGGGCCCCAGGGCGACGCGTGGGCAGATGAGCTGGAGCGCGGGCACACAGCATGAGCTCCCCCGGCAAGCACCTTGCCGGGGCCGTGACCTTGCCGGGCCCGGAAGCTTGTCGCTCCCCGGGTCCTGTCGGGGCGCATGATGCGCCGAGGCGTTTCTTAAGGTGTGAATTTCTTGGTCTTCCTGGCAAGCTCCTCTTGCCAGGGCCTTGCGTTAAAGTGATAATCTTGAGCCTAGTGCGGCCTTCCCGGCAAGCTCCACTTGCCGGGGCCTTGATCTTCTGTCTTGTATACTTTGTTCTTGAATGGCTTTATAGGGACCAGAAAGGTTTCCGGCAAGCACATGGTAGACCCTGCCGCGGGAAGCTGCTACTGCCCGTGCACAAGTTGGGGTACTAAGGTACCCCTATCTTAGTACACCGACACTATCTATTTTTCTTTGCTTTTGTTTTCAGATATATTAAACTAAAAATACAAAAATACATTGCTGCAATTTATCTTATTTGGCGTTCGATCTATCAATATTTACAACTCTATCACGTCCGTTACCCGAAAGGAATTGACAACCCCTTTGTCGAAGATATTGACCACGGGTACCCCGAAGACGGCAGGACGATATTTCCACACATCGGGGCTAGCAAAGCGCCTCAGTCCGACTGCTCAGGCCGCCTCAGACGGCCCCCTGTCCGACTGCCCGGGCCGGTTTTCCACCGGGCTGCCCGGCTGCTGACGGCAGTCAGACGGGGCGCGTGCCCGCTCAGTCCAACTGCTCCCCGGGTCGACTGCTTCCCGGGTCGACTGCTCCAGCCGGCCTGCTACACGGAGTCAACCGCTGCACCCACACCGACAAGACCCCGACGACACGGTTGTACCTGAGCATTGTACACATGTCACCCCAACCATCATGTATAGTGTCATTTGTCCCTGGGCACTATTTATGAAGTGACCCAGGGGACAAGCATGACACCCCACCCATGCCACTACCTAGCTTACTTCCTAAGCTACTCCACACTATATATATGAGCATCCATCCATCCATCCATCCAGGATGGACTCACACTACCACACACTCACACATGCATCCATGCTCACTCACGGTGGAGCTCTCTCATGCCCACTTGCTAGCTAGATCATACACACATATGAGACATATATGAAACCAGATGCATGTGGCGCTGCTTTCAGATACATCTCTAGGAGCAACTCTGTACCAGATATACCACATATACTCAGACATGCAGGAGTAGGGGTGTTATCTCTCCGGAGAGCCCCGAACCTGGGTAAACTACCGCGTGCTACTCGCATACTCGTCCCTGGATATTCCAGCTGCAGTCTTGCCCTCACACGAAGCCACCCCGTGGCATCTGTCGTCTTGCAACCCATCCCCCCGGAGAAAACCACGACACCCATTTACACGTCGGGTTGCGAGTATTTGTTATTTGTGTGCAGGTGCCGTTTACGTTGTGTTGCTTGGTTCTTCTACTAGTTCGATAACCTTGATTTCATCACTGAGGAAAATACCTACTGCTACTATACTGCATCATCCCTTCCTCTTTGGAGAAATACCGACGTAGTTCTAGCAAGCCATCAGCGTCCTGGTGGGTTGTACTCCCCATTGGGTGTCTTCTGGCCCAGAAAAATTCTCCAATTTTTTTTGCTGCGTTTGGACTCTGTTTGGTATTGATTTTCTGCGATGTAAAAAACAAGCAAAAAATAACAACTGACACTGGGCATTATGTCAATAGGTTAGTCCCAAAAAATGATATAAAGTTACTATAAAATGATTGTAATACATCTAAGAATGACAATATAACAACATGAAACAATCAAAATTATAGATACATTGGAGACGTATCACTCACCGTCGTTGCTTGTCCCAACATGGTCACCAACGTCGTCGCTCGCTGCTGAGACACATAACAAGTGTTCAATGAAATGTATGAGCCAAATGTAAGTTTTAGGAAGTTAAGTTTAGGGATTTAGTTAGAAACCACACTTTTTTTATAAGAGCAAATATACGCCTTTAAAGGATACTCGGCTCATTACTCCTCTGAATTATAGGGGATCAGTTAGAGATGCTCTAATTAGTGCATAAGTGTTTGAAACTGGAGTACTTGAGAGAAACTACTACCAAGGACAAATAAAAGTTATTAGCAATTGGTGCAACAAGAGGTTTTCCATGCATGCTCAGTCGATTGCATGCATTGGCAATGGAAAATTGCCCAACATGTTTGCGCGTGCAGTACCAGGTCACACCAAAGAGGTCGTCGTCATACTTGAAGTAGTGCCATCAAAGGATTTATGGATTCGACATGCTTTCTTTGGCATGTAAAGTTCTCACAATGATATGAGTGTGCTTCAGCGATTTCTGCTGTTGAAGAGACTTTCTGATGGGATGTTTCGGCATGCGCAACCACACTGTCAACGGACATGACTACACCATGGGATACTACCTTACCAATGATATCTTCCCCTCGGTGGGAGAATTTGTGAAGACCATAGCCCATCTCCAAGGTAATGTTGTCTCTTTGCAAAAATGCAAGAAGTGTTACCAAGGATATGAAGAGGGCATTTGAAATGTGCCAAACTCGTTGAGGTATTGTTTGTGGAGCGGCAATGAGTGGGATCCAGAGACACCGCGGGGAGTGATGACCCACTGTGTAATATTGAACAACATGATTGTTAAGGATGAGGGCGAAAGGGCAGCTTGCCCACATGATTTTAAGAAGTCTGGAGTACATGTCCACCTCCTGGAACAAGATGCAAATCATGTTGTGACAACTTCAAGATAAACATGCACACGTGCAACTACTCAATGATCTTTTTTTTTGCGGGTGAAAAATAGTTTTCAATTATCACTCAGGATCAATCTCTCTCTTACATAAGTCAGGCACCTCACCTGGTCCTGAACCCAACCTTACAACCGTACGTTTCTCAATTCTACCAAAAGCAGCTAGGTAATGGCTAATGCCATTCTGCTCTCTGCGTACATGAGCTAGTTTAACTAATCTCCCGTCTCCCAGCAGTCTCATAATCTGATCGGTGAGCATGGCATAACAAGACCGGTCCCTCTCCACAGCCTTGATCATATTGAGCGCCATGAGGCTGTCTGTCTCCAATTCTATGGGCTGCTGCGTCCACTGCAAAGCAAGGTTCAGGCCCTCCATACAGGCAAGGAGTTCAGCTTCTAGAGGCTCCACACATGACCTCAGTTCCCTACACGATGAGAAGATAATCTCGCCGGAGCTATCCCTCAGGATCATTCCGGCACCAGTCGTTCCTGTTGTGGCGCAAAACGAGCCATCGACGTTGAGCTTTGTCCAACCTGCAGCCGGAGGAGTCCATCGTGGTCGCGGCCCAGCCGCCCCTGTACCACGCAATATATCTTTGCTCGACACCACTGCATCGACTACCTGCTTCCCTTTCGCCAGGTCTGCACTCGGATTGTTCTGTATGCCAACGAGCGAGTCGACGTAGCTAAGGAGGAACCTCTTCGATGCTTCGACCGGTGGTGGCTGTTTGTGATGTGTCATCTCATTGCGTACGTGCCAGCATCGCCAAAGCGTCATCATGAGCTCCATCCTCTCTGTGTCAGGAAGATCACAGAGAGTTTGGGCGAGCCACTCCGAGCCCGTCCGATGGAAGGTAGCAGCAGCAGGGATCCTCCAATGTTCAGCCATTGCTTGCCATAGCGCCACCGCCCTCGGGCACCTGCAAAAAGCATGAAACGTGTCCTCCGGCTCCATAGCACAGAGAGGGCATTGGTCAGAGACCTCCAGCCCTCGACGTTTTTTATTAACCCAAGTGGGCAAACAATCTGTGAGCAGTCTCCAAGTAAAGGTGCGAACCTTGGGAGGAGCAGGGCACCTCCAAATAAAAGCCCAGACGGCTCGTTGCCCGTCCGGTGCCCTGCTCGCCGCGACTGATGAAGATTGAAGATGATCCTCTAAAGCAAGTCGATAAGCACTCCGCACCGAGAAGTTTCCATTACGCTCAGGACCCCATGCAAGGAGATCCTCGCCCAGCCGCGGTGATGTTCGAATCTTTGCTATCTCCTCCGCGTCCACCGGTAAAAAGATGTCACGTACCACATCCATCCGCCAAGCACCATGGTTGTCCAGCAGCTCACTCACCCGGCGAAGACGACATCGTCCCTACGGCGTTACTGGCCTGCCACTACCATTCCTCGGGATCCAACGGTCACGCCATATTCTGATCGAGTTCCCGTTCCCCACGCGCCAAACCAGGCCAGATTTCAAGAGCTCCAGTCCATATTGCACAGCCTGCCAAGTAGCTGAAGCCCCACCTGAGAAGACTGTGTCCTGTAGACTACCATTTGGATAGTACCTCGCCTTCAAAACTCGGGCGCACAGGCTATCCGGACTGGTCAAGAGCCTCCAAGCTTGGCGAGCAAGCAAGGCTTGATTAAAAAGACGCAGTTCACGGAAGCCTAGACCACCTTGGGACTTTGGTTTAATGAGGTGGATCCATGCTCTCCAATGCATCTTCCTCTTCCCTTTCTTTACTCCCCAGAAAAAATTGCAAATCATTCTCATGAGATCCTCACATGTGGCCGATGGGAGCTTAAACACACTCATGATATACGTTGGGATCGCATGGGCAATGGACTTGATGAGCACTTCTCTCCCGCTCTGTGCTAGTTGGGATCCATCCCAATCAATCATCCTCTTCATATATTTCTGCTGCATATTTTGGAATCTCTCTTTTGACATACGACCATTGGGGGTGGGTAGTCCCAGGTAATGTTCCTCAAAACTTTGCTGCTGTACCTCCAAGACCTGCACCACGACCTCGCGGTCAGCCTCACGACAATGTTCGCCAAATAAAATAGAGCACTTCTGAGGATTTATCAATTGTCCGGTGGCATTAGCATAAGTAGCCAGAGCCTCCTTGACACTCATTGCTTCCTGTTCTGTAGCCCGAAAGAAGAGCAATGTGTCGTCAGCAAACATAAGATGAGAGATGCCCGGTGCCCGGGGACACACCCGCAGTGGTGTCAATCCCTGCGTGCCAACACCCTGTTTCAAAATCGCAGCTAAACCATCAGCCACAAAAAGGAATAAGAATGGGGAAAGTGGATCTCCCTGCCGAAGCCCACGCGACGGTGCAAATGAATCTGAGAGGGCGCCATTAATATTACAACAGTATCGAACCAAGGTGACACATGTCATGATCCACCTCACCCATCGGTCCGCAAAGCCCATCTTTTGCATCACTTGCTCCAGGAAAGTCCAATCAACCCGATCATATGCCTTAGATAGATCCAGCTTGTATGCACAGAAACTCTTATCCGGGTCTTTCTCCTGTTTAATATAGTGTGTACACTCAAAAGCAATATACGCATTATCAGTGATGAGCCTCCCTGGCACGAAGGCACTCTGCTCCTCCGAGATGATGTCACCTAGAATAGGCCGGAGGCGGTTAACGAGGCACTTTGCGATGATCTTGTACACCACGTTACAGAGACTGATTGGCCGAAACTCGGTTAAGCATTGTGGGTTGTCCACCTTAGGAATTAGCACAATTGTGGTATTATTCACACCTTCCAGCATGACTCCAGTAACAAAAAACCTCCTGACCGCCTCAATGATGTCCTCCTTCACGGTGGCCCAGTGTCTCTGGAAGAACCGTGCAAGGAATCCGTCTGGTCCCGGGGCCTTCAAGGGCCCAATCTGGAAGAGTGCATCACTAATCTCCTTGTCCGTGAAGGCTTCACAAAGTTTCTCGTTCATTGCATCCGTGATCACGTGGTTAAAAAGATTCACCACTGTATGAGGTAGCAAACTAGGGTCAGCTTCAAAAAGTTTTTCAAAATAAGACATGGCCATACCTGACATAACAGCATGTTCAGTATGAAGAACACCATGTTCATCCCGTAGCCCCTTAATCTTATTTTTCCGGGCTCTCCAGACCGCCTTTCTATGAAAGAACTTTGTATTCCGATCACCGTGTTTCAGCCACTCGAGTCTGGATCGCTGCAGCCACATCATTTCTTCCTTATATAACAGTTCGTCCATATGGTCCAACTCCTTCCGCAGCTCACACCGATCTGCATTCATATTCTGTAGCTCTTCCAGCCTAGTTCTTGACTTCTCTATCTCCCTTGTGATATTGCCCACTTTCTTGTTGCTCCAACGATGCAAGGCTGTCATTGTGGATTTGAGCGCCATGCACACTGCACCCAGGTCGCCTTTTGCGCCTGCAGCTGCCCACGCCTCCTCGACCACTTCGGCGAGAGACGCCTCCCGCTCCCACATCACCTCGTATCTCCTGGTTCTACCCATCTTCACACAGGTCTCCGGCACGCAGCGAACGAACAGGGGCCTATGGTCCGACCTTGGCGACGTAAGATGCACCACCGCCGCTTCGGGGAAGATATCACGCCATGCGTTATCAGCCGCGGCCCTGTCCAGTCGGACCTGTACGTTTGCACGGCCACTCCTCTTATTATCATATGTAAATGGATATCCAGAGAACCCCAAGTCAATGAGCTGACATGTTTCGAAGCAATCTCTGAATGCTGTCATCTGAGCTTGTGGCCTAGTTGTCACGGACATGTGCTCGAATTCCCACAACACCTCATTAAAGTCGCCCGCGACAAGCCACGGCAAGTCTGATGTGTTCCTCAATCTGCACAAACTTTCCCACATAAGATGCCTATTCTCCACCCTCGGCTCGCCGTATACGAAGGTAACTCGCCAAAGAGGATCAGAGGGTGACACTCGGACATACGCATCAATCCATCTCTCATTAATATCTTGAACACTGATGTACAAAGATCCATCCTAGTACAAAGCTAAACCACCACTTTTTCCTTGACTACTGATGCCATCAAAACCACGAAGCCCTAACCAATTACGAAGTCTACTCATTTTATTCTTTTGCTGCCTAGTTTCACACAAGAACACCATCCTCGGGGAATTGACTCTACATAGAGTCTGCAAATCACGAATTGTTCGAGGGTTCCCCGCCCCTCGACAGTTCCAAACTAGGCAATTCATTGCTCCTGACGGGGCACCACACTAGGCCCCGTCAGTTTACCAACGGCCCCATGGCTGGTTGCCTCCAAATCCATCCCGGTTCTCGCGCTGCTTGCATCATCCTTCGTAGCACTCAGCTCCTTCTTCCCCTTCTTCTGTGTGCCGCCTTCTGGTACCTCCTCAAATGGCACCAGGGCGCCCCCATTCATCGCAGTGAGCTCATGGGGAAACCTCCCTATCATGTGCCTCTTACCCAGAATGGAGTCATTGAAGTCCATGGAGTCCATGGCACTTCCAAACGAGACCTGCAGGGAATCAATGCCACGCATCGCTGGGATCATTTCATCAGAGGCCAAGGGAGCCTCTTTGATTACCAGCGCCCCTTGTTTCCTTGCTGCCGCTGCTTTCTTAGGCTGACTCACGACCTTCTTCTTCCTTGGTTTCGGTGTGTTGTCCTTTCCTGTATCTTGTACCTTCGCCTCAAACTGCTGTTTCATTATTTGCACCTTGCTGCACTCCGGCTGCTCCATAGCCAGCTTTAGGCGAAGCTTTTCAACATGGTCAGCCAGCTGATCATCTTCCTCCTTGGATCCCATAACTTCCTTCTCTTCAAAGCCATCATTAGCATCCACTCTGCTTGGTATTTCATGTGGCGTTGACTCCCTGGTGTTTGCACTAGACTTCATTGGTATACGTGTTGCCGAACCTGCGCTCCCTAGAGAGAAATCCATGCTCCTCCTGGCCCTTGGCTGCCCTGGTGAAGGCGTGAAGGCCGCCCTATGCTCAAATTTTTTGAAAGAAGAGCAGCGCAGCGTGGAGTCATACGCCTTCGTTGGGAGCCCTACCTTCTTCTTTTCACACGCCTCCTTGTCGTGCCCCATAAAACCACATTGGAAACAAAAGTGTGGCACTCTCTCATACTTGAGCTTGAACGTGATGCGCTTGGTGACACCCTTTGCATTATATTCCAGCGTAACCTCTTTCTGTAGCCGCTGATTGTAGGGTAGCTTAACCCGTATTCTCAAGAACTCGTTAGTACCATGACCCACATCAGGGGCATCCACCTCCAGTACCTCACCTAGAGTCCCTCCAAGGGCCTTCCCATATGCCTTGTTTTGCTTCTTCCATGGGACATCAAACACACGCACCCAAACCGGCACAGCCTCAAGCGTCGTTTCAGACGGTCGTTCATCACCATTGAAGGGGGTTACAAGCAGAGCATCTCCATCGTAGATCCATGGGCCACCCCGCGCCACGAACCTGAAGTCCCCCTCCGAGAAGAGAGAGATCACAAAGTAATTGTTCTTGACAGGTTTGAACTCAACACCAGTGCGGAGTTGCCATATCTTCTCAAAGTGATCAGACAGTGTCTTTGCGCTTGGGCGTTTCTGTGATCTGTACAGGCTCATGAACCTCCATCTCACCACTGCTACCTCCTCCTCTTCATCCTCATCGTCATCAAAGTCCACGGCGACGAACGCCACATCGTCCATGTCGACCTCTCCTTCAATCTGTGATTCTGCACCACCCGGCAGTCCGCCATCAGACAACGGCCCCTCCCAGTTGCTATCCTCGTGCATGGGCTCTCTTGGATCCACGTTCATGACCGCTTGCCTGATTGTGGCGAGTGCGCTGCTGTAAGGAGGCTTCGGGCGGGTGGAATCCTCACCGGATCCCCCTTGTTCACCCCCACCGCCAGCAGCAGGCACGACGCGAGACATCTCAGGCTCTTGGCGGCGATGATTGAGATCGGGGTCCAGAGGATTGTCAGCGCAGCTCGAAATTTTTAGGTTGCGGCGATTAGGGACTGGGATATTTGTAGCCCCAGCCCTAGACGCTTGGCGGCCGTGCGCGACACGGTTGGGTTTCCGCGGGTGACAGAGACTCGTAGACAGCGAAGACATCGGGGTCGTAGCCGGGCGGGACTCCTTCCGGCTCTCCGATACGCTTCCGTCGGCAGGGAGGGACGGCGGCGGCGCAAGATCGCCCATCGCCCGTGTCGCCCTAACCCTAGACGAAGCAGACTCCAACTACTCAATGATCTTATGGAGCTTATGGAGCATATGTGGATCCACACTGTAAATCAATTGAATTTTATGTGTTAATTATGAAGTCCGAATAAAGTTTGTGTTTGAACTATGTCTGTTTCTCTCTAAATGAAATTTATTTGTGTGTTATATTCATTGGGTTTTTTATGAATCATGTTATATTCGCTGTTATGTGTATTCGTATCGTTCAGTGACTGGCGTGCATGTGTTTGCATGAAATTGAGGTTTCAAAAGTGAGAGATACGGTTGCACAAATGCACATATGCACATAGAGGGAGTGGCCGGTCTCTGTCATATGGACGTGTATAGACATGTTAATGGTTATATAGGGGGTCATATTCTGTATGCCTGTTGTAGCATCAAATTGATCAAACAATGGCACCTAACATTGAGTGGCGCTGCTATTGCTGTGCTACTGCCTCCAATATTTTTTTAGGGAAGTCATGCTCCCTGGGTCCCTCCTCTCTTCTTTTTCTAACAATCCAAGTGCTGCTCCCTCCAGAAGGGCAGCATCTCTTTCCGGAACCTCCTATGTGTCGTGTTCTTAGACATACTGTCGAGCAAACACACAGGGGACTCTGATCTGTGCGGGCCCAATAGCGCACTGTATCGCGGGATGAAAAATACAAAATATGCTCACACTTGCTCTGAATCGAACCCTGGACGGCTAGACCTGGACCTCCCACGCTTGTGCGCGAGACGATAGCCAATAGATAAACAAGCTTTGGTTATTTGTAAGCAGCGCACATCTTTAAGAACTATCATCTCGTACGGACATGCTATAGGTAAGTAAAACGACAGTACAGGATTATTGTAGCTAATGCTATTTTTTAAAATGAACATTTCTCAAATCTCGAAATGTTTTTTGAAACCATGAACACTTTAAAAAAAATATGAAATGTTTCAGAAACTGAACGTTTTTCCAAAAACACGGACATTCTTTATTTTAGTGAACAATTTTCCGAAGTTTTGAACGTTTTTCTAAATTGCAAACATTAATTTGAAAGAGAACATTTTTAAGAAATACAAACATTTTCTCAAATTGCGAACATTATCTTCAAAGAAGTTAACATTTTTATAAATTTACGAAAACAAATTTAAAACCCAAACATTTTTGAAAATCTGAAAATTTCCAACTTTACAAATATTTCGAAACGCAAACATTTTTAAAATTTGAGCATATTTTTGAAAAAAAGAACAGTTTTCCAAATTTGCGAACATTTTTATGAAAACCCCTGACATATTTTCAAATTTGATGACAATTTTGAATTCTAAACATTTTGTGAATTTGCGAATTTTCTAAAAAGATAAGATAAGATAAAAATGAAAACGAAAATAAAAAAAGAAACAGAAAGCAAAAAAAGAAAAAACCTAAAAAAACAGCCAAAAAAAGGAAGAAAGAAACCGATTCGGGGAACCTTTTAGAAGGTTCCAAAACCAGGAAAAAACCATCCGCTTGTAATAGTTGTAACCGCTAACAGGCCGGTCCAGATCGCCTCCCTCGCTCGTGAAGCTTGGCGAAGCTTCGACAGCTTGATGTAGCTTGCGTCATATAGGATTTTCATCTCTTCCCGCGCCAAACCCCGACCCTTGACGCACGTCCATGATGAGTGGGCCTCCAAGTAGCCGGTTAATATTTCGGAGCATGTTGCTCCGAAATATAACAACCGACAATACTAGTCGTGCACACCGCAGGGCACTTTCGAATTTCGGTTCTGCTTTTTTAATACCACATCGCTAGCTAAGGCTAGATCAAACGTGCTTATAGATTTAGTCAACCCTGCCAAAACCCTTTTCAAATCCCCTCCAATTTTATCTCAGTTAGCATCATCGGAATTTCTTGAAGCCTTGATATTTTTCAAGAGGATTGGAGGGGTTTGGGGGGGGGGGATTTTGACTTGCAGGGGATTAAATCCACCTCAATTCCTGCCAAAACCCCTTCACATCCCTGTCAACCGAACATGGCCTGAAGAAATCATATACTTGAATAAGGTTGATGACATCAATGACACTCTTTTACGCTCTTGTGCATTTGTTAATCTACTTCTCTACTTGGCATGCAAGGTGAAAGGGGAGAGCATGCCTCTAGATCACCCTCCACCTTGTTTTCTCGTTCCTTTCATCTTCTTGATGTTAACTTGAGCTTCACATCTAGACTCTGCTTTTTGTAAATTCTTGAGCAATTATTTATGAAAATCATTCATTATGCATTTGGTGACCAATTTAAGATTTGGAATATATATATTGGCGTTGCTTGGTCTGTTTTTCTCCAATTCCGTTTTCCCATCTCTAGGTGATATGTACCGCATTGCTTTGCTTCGACTTTCAGTTTGCTCAATGTTTATGTGTAGACTAATTTACGTTAATTCTTGCTACACATGTGAAATTGTGCTAAAAAGGTGTTCTTGTACTAGTTATCGCCCCATCATATAGTAGTCAATCCATATGCATATCCAGCACGAGTAATTATGGTAGTCAAAATTTATTCCCTATTGAGAAGAGTGAGTTGTCTTGCTACTCCTCTGTTGGATTAGTTTGGAAGCATGGAATTACTTAGTGGTATAGAAACATGCTTTGATATAGTATCCATGAAACTTACTACTAATTTCTTTTTCTTAACTGCTTATTTGTTTGGCAATGTTTTTTTTTAGATTTATAAATCTCCCATTTTTATAGGATGTGCCATGCTTTAGCAAGTCATTTTTTCTTCTTCTGATTTGTACTTTTGTCCTTGCTTATTGATGCAAATTCATAGCAAGTGATTCGAGACTTGAAGAACATGATACGGTTCCATCGCAAAAAAAAAAGAAGAACATGGTATGGTCTCACTATGAGTGTTAGCTCTCTACTAAATGTTGCGTCTTTTTATATAAAATTAGTAACAAAACATTTAGACAAGTTTTTTTGGTACATGTTGCATGTTGTTGTGAGACTGATTATTTGCTTCATTTATCAACATCTTGCTAATTTATGATTCTTCAATAAAGCTACACATACATGGCATCATGAAATGTTCTATCTTGGAATGATATCTAAAAACATGAGCTTGTAAAAGACATATATTTTTTCTTAGCCGCAATCACTAATGAGCCTTTAATGTCTAAAGATTGAATTTATATTAATACAAGCTTCAATCTCCATTAATTACGATGAATGCATGTTATGACCACTACTCTTTGGTCCCAGAGACTACTGATGTACGCCTTCTAAACCGTGGAGGAGGGAGTAAATGGGTAGGAATGTTGCATGGATAATTTTCTTTTAATCCTTGCATGCAAGAATTGAATGCATCTTATAATCTAAATAGATGAGGAAAATAAATAAACATAGAACTTACAAACAAAAAGATAATGAGATAGGCTCAACAAACCGGAATGAGGGGAGTATGTATTCCCCACACTTATGTTATACTCCTTGGGAATGCATATTGAATCACCGGGCAGATTGCGGTCTTCTTCCAGTTTCCAAATCTGCCCATAATTCAATCTCACTGCCTAAATCCACTTCGTACATTTCGAGTCCATTTGGGTTTCATTTTGGTTTTGTTAGGATTTAAATTCAAACACGTTTGTATTAAAGTAAAATTCTTTATGTGTTTAAGTTTGTAAAAATCCCCAAACCACTTAATTTAAGTTTCTCATATTTATCTGATCCCAGAGAAATTACCATCTTGGTCCTTTTATTCAATCTTCTGTTTATTTTTTTGAGGGATCAATCTTCTGTTTAATTGAAAAAAGAAAAGAAAAACAAGAAGGAGAGAGTCCATCAGTCAGCATACGCCGGCCCAGCTAAACTTTCCAGGTCGGCCCACCCACCCCTATTAACCCTATAGCAGCCAGGAGACTGTTCCCCACACCCCCTCTCTCGTCTCTCCCTCCAGCGCCGTCACCCACCAGGGAGGGCAGCACCCCGCGCCTCCGTTGCCTCGCGGCCGGCGACGACTGCCTCCTCCTCCGCACCTCCCTCTTGCCCCTCTTCTTCGTCGCCCAGACCTCCTCCCCAACCACCCCGCGCCCAATCCCGCACGCCTTACTTTTTGTTTGTTTCAGCTTTGCTTGGATTTTAATCACCTATGGATTCGCTTCAGTGGCGAAGCTGATTATGCAAACTAGCTTTATCACCGAAGTACACTTTAAGGTGCTTCAGAAAATTGCACTAAAAATGACCCAAATTCAGCTTCACTCGCAAAGCTGATTTCAAATAGCTGTTTGTTTTAGATTCCAGATTCAGCTTCACTAACAAAGCTGAATCCGGTCCCAGAATCCGAAACAAACAGATTTTTTTTGAGACAACCTCGTGAAGCTTTATTATAACGTCACCACGGTTACAGGGACGGAGGGAAGATTACCGGGCTGGCCTAGCCACACATGACGCCCCGGGCCCAACCTAACGCGTACTTCGCTAGATTGTGAGCCTCGAAGTTCGAGCTCCTACGTTCATAAACTATATTGCAAGAAATAAAAGCACTCCTTCCTAACTGAATTTCACTGATGATAGCTCCATAGCTTGAACTGCTGCCCTCTTTGATTTCATGTACCACACTCTTGCAATCTGAAGCTAGTTGCACTCTCCGGTTGTTAAGATCCAACGAGAGAGCTAGACCTTCCCGAACCGCCATGGAATCCAAAGTCGCTGGATCAGAGACTGTTGTAAAAACCACGATTGAAGCCCCTTCAAAATTTCCTTCCTTTGTTGTACTGATGGCAGCTACTGCTCCATGTCTGCCGCTCCTACTAACAGCAGCATCGACGTTCACCTTCGAGAAAGTATCCGGAGGGGGGATCCAAACATTGCCTGATGCCGCTGCTGAAGACGGAGCATCCCGCCTTGGCGTAGCCTCGTCCTGTATCTCTGTCAAATAAGATGTTATGAATCCATTGATTGCATGTGGAGTCTTGAAGATGCCCTCATGTATTGCTTTGCGACGAGTGATCCAGATCGCCCATAGTGTTACAATGAGGCGCACAAACTCTTCACTACTCAGTTTTTCACCCATAGTGAATATCCACTTCTTCGCATCTTCCTCCTGGTTGACGCTTATTTGCTCAATCAAGTGATCTGACGATAAAGCCCAAGTACATCGTGATACTGGGCAGCTCAACAATGCATGGCGCCAAGTATCATGAGCCCCACACAGTACACAAGCCGCAGTAGTTGACATATTTCTCTGATGAAGCAACTCACCTGATGGCACTGAGTGCTGAGTCAACCGCCACAGAAAACTTTCAGCTTAGGTGGGACTTGCACTTTCCATATGGATCTCCATTCTTCCCCAAACAGCAAGGAATGAGATGAGCTCTCCCTCTCTTCTAGCCACCCCTCTCGCTCTGCTTTGGTTTTAACTATTATGCGGTAGGCTGATCGTACGGTGTAGGGGTGGGCATTCGGTAGAAACCGAAAATTCGGTTTATACTGTTCGGTTTTTATTCAATTTCGGTTTATAATAATGAAAACCGAAAACAACCACCCAAAACAAGTAACCGAATATTCGGTTAACCGATGGTTCGGTTCGGTGTTCAGTGTATACCGAACGTTTCTTATAAAGCTGCGAGTCCATTCCCTGAGCACGCCCTCCTACTCTATTATATACTGGAGCGCCTTGTCTCTTGAGCTTAACTACGCGATATGGGACTAAACAAGCCGCTGCACACTCCACCAGCCTTCACAGGCATTAGTTAATGCGTTTGGAATTTTGGGCCATGCAAATTACGTAGAAGGCCCATGGCTATGAAACGCACGCAAAAGGCTTTCTTAGAGTGCACGTGGGCCTTTTGTACGTGGTCATTCGTACGTGATGCACGGTGACGAGACGTGGACACGCGAGCGGCTCGCGACTTTGGCGGGACGCGTGACGTGCGGAAATACATGCTAGTTCGGTTTTTCTTTCGGTTATACGGTCTCCTACCGAACCGAGTGATTTGAGTTCGGTTTTCATGAGCGAAAACCGATTTTCAGTGTACCAACAGCAAAAACCGAAAATTCGGTATTTTCGGTATCGGTTTCGGTTCGGCATTCGGTTACTCGGTTTTTATGCCCACCCCTAGTACGGTGAAAATGCCTCGGTTCTCCTCGCTCCAGGCCCAGAAGTCGTTGATTCTTCTGTTGCAAAGAGATATCTTCAGTATAGCTTCTGCATCAAAAGGACCCGGCCGCCGGCGTCTGCCGCCCAAACCATACGGACCCGGCCTCAAGGGATGCAATAAGAGGCCCATCTTGTAGCCCAGGCCTAGGTCACGAAACAAACGGTGACAGCCCATAGCGGGGGTGTTGCACATAACACATCTCTCCTCGCGCGGAGCCACCACCACCCCGCCGCCGCCGCCCCCCGTCTCGTCGCGCCGCCGCCCCACGACGTCGCGCTCCGTCTCGGCCATGGCGAAGACGAAGCCGATGGCAGCTGGCGCGGCCGCGGCGGACAAGAAACATAGCAAGAAGACCGGCAAGGGCGGCAACATGAAGGGGAGGCACGGCCCGGCGGCCGTGGCCATGAAGGCGCGCGGGGCCGCGGGGGCGGAGCGGAGCAACCCCTTCGAGGCCATCTGGTCGCGCCGCAAGTTCGACGTGCTCGGCAAGAAGCGCAAGGGCGAGGAGAGGCGCACCTCCCGCTCCCGCTCCGACGCCGTCCACAAGGTAAAGCGCGCTGATAGACCGAGCGATTTTCGGGCCAAGCTCGATTCTTTGGCCTGATGCCGCGGCATGGCTTTGGTTGCAGAGGGAGAACACCCTGCTCAAGGAGTTCGAGCAGAGCGCCAAGTCGTCCGTCTTCCATGACCGGCGCATCGGCGAGAGGGACGAGACTCTGCCCGAGTACGACAAGGCCATCCTCCGTCAGCAGCGAGAGCACATGGTATGTGCCGCTCACCTCGTCATATCCATAGTCACTCTGTTAGCGCAGCATTCTCTAGTCAACAATGAAATTGATTCCTGGGGTCCAAGGTTGGACACATGAACTGCATGGATTAGAGATGCAAATATGGAAACCAGTCTTGTTGTATTATAGGAACAAATGTATGCATGTTTTGTCCCCTTCATTTCCGTCAATCAGTATGTGCCTGCCATGCGTTGCAAGTCTGCGGTTGGAGTGCTCTTTCTCATTTTAGTGACGGTGGCGGTGTGTGTCCAAGAGTTTATTAAGTTTCCCCCCTTTCTCATGATTTCTAGGCGAAGTTGAAACGAGCAAGCAAATTCAATCTGGCCGATGAGGAGGACGACGAGGATTCTCACACGCTTTTGGGAAATGATGATTTCAATGAAGAGGTGCCTATTGGTGACGACAGTGATGAAGAAGGTGCGTTTTAAGCTCTCATCTAAGTATCTTGCACTATATTTAATTGGCCCATATTTTTTTTTTGCTTCGTGGGGTACTTCTGAGTCTCCTGTGTTATGTACGTATGTATCTCACATTTGTATTTTACAAACTACTGTGGTATTATCGGAAACAGAGCATTTAAAAGACTAAAAGATATATGTTGTCCATCCAAAATAAATTAAAAGTTTGTCGATGGCCTGCAAAACAAACCTTTTGGAGTTCTGCTTGTCGTGTAGATTCCTGGGGCCAAAGGCTGGACACATAAACTGGGATTAGAGCATTTAAAAGACTAAAAGATATAGGTTGCCCATCCAAAATAAATTATTTTTTTGTCGATGGCCTGCAAAACAAACCTTTTGGAGTTCTGCTTGTTCTTCTGAGAGATCCTGTAGATTACTGTAGTCTGACACCTAGTTTTATGTTCGCTCTGAGAGATTCTGAAATTTGTTTCATTCTATTTATTCTGAGGGATGCAAGTGTTGTGGGCACATACATGTGTTGGAATTGACTCGAATTTAGGTCTCTGACTTGGCAAGAATTTCTTGACATTGGCAAATAACAATTGGAATCCAAAGCATGGGTTGGAATTGGACACGTCTGACTCAGCAAAATTATCTGCGACGGGGTTGTCCCTAGTAAAACTGATAAGATAGCATAACATAACTTTCTACCATAGATATTTAATTTAGCTATCAATGTTTGTTATTGTTCAGTATCTAAAATCCCTTGTGGTCTCCACCTTTGGTAACCACTGATTTTTTAAACTATATCACACATGACCTAGTTTCAATTTTGGCACTTAGTTTGCTAGGCTCAGCATTGGAAATGTACAATGGTGTTGTTGGAGAAATTATTTATGTTAACATATTAAAGCTTGAGAGAATTCCTTATTCGGCCCTTTCTTAAAATTTGCTTCCCTATTTGGCCCAAAATAAAATTTTCTCCCTATTTGACATGTAAAGTAAATTTTGTTCCTTATATGACACTTTCATCCATTTTAGAAACTAATGGGGTTAAATGTGAAGTGAAAAGGCTATTTTGCCCCTGGTCCATGGTGTACTATCCTGGATGTGGTATAAAGGCAATCAGTTCACCCCTATTTTAACATTTTACTCTAATATTTTGTACTAGCATATCTATGATCAGTAAAATAGTTTTTCTCGAATGAGTACTGTACCGTATACACTTGTTCGATGTGATTTTGTTGCAAGTTATACTTATCAAGTATGGAAAAAATGAATTTAGTAAGTACGTAGAAGCGTGTACATGACAGTGACAAAGATGTTATTTATTTGAAAAAAAGTCATCAAGGGTGTGTAGCATTATTTATGCGTAATCACATGGCCTACTTCTTGATTATCTAACTACTAGCTAGATATGCATGCAAAGAGCCATGCATGGCTTGATAGCTACGGGTGCTGTGACGAATGTACTACGCGCATACACAATTGTTTAAGATGAAAACATTTATTAAAAAATGTGATCAAGATGGCCGCGTAATTCTAGTGATTGCCTATGCTCCTGCTGAAGTACAAAGTATACGTGTGCATGCATGCTTTGCTATACATGAGTCAAAGCCAGATCAATCAACTGACACAGCACGTACGGCCAGATTACATAAGGAAGAAAATATGATAGCATAAATATACATGTGCACCATCCATTGAACATCCATAAAACATGTATGAATTGATTGCTTTTTTTTACTACATTCATAATAGTTACACAATGCACTAGTGGCAAAATGGTATTTTCATCTCGTAGTTAACACCGTTAGTGCCTAAAATGGATGGAAGTGTCATATAAGGAACAAAAATTATTTTAGGTGTCAAACAGGGAAGAAAATTTTATTTTAGGCCAAATAGGGAAGCAAATTTTAAGAAAGGGTCAAATAAGGAATTCTCTCTTAAAGCTTAAAGCTTTATGAGGATTAGAATCCCCATCTACAGGAACTGATGTTAATGTTTCTATTTTGCTTAATGTGCTTAACCTTTTGTATTTTCAGGTAACACGCTCTCAAAGAAGCGCTTATCTCTCCAAAGTAGTGATCTCCCTTCAGAAACTGACCTGCCCGGAGAAACACATGTAATGTTTCCTAGGAATTACTATTTACATTTAGATCTCATCTTTAATCGGTGTGCTGTGTGCTTAATTTAGTTACTCCTGTTTGCAGGGTCACAAGAGCAAAAAGGAAGTTATGTCAGAGATCATTTTGAAGAGTAAATTTTACAAGGTAGAGTATCCTGTGTGTATAGAAAACATTATTCCTTCTGTTGCTGCCTTTTTTTTCTGTCTTGGGCTATCACCTAGAACATTTCCTATCATTCTGAAACTTAAATAACTGTTTTGAATTTTCCCTACAAATTATTATTTGATTCGATACATGATGCTTATTTCACTGTTTTCAACTCTTGGTCGTTGCTTTTTTCCAAATTGTTTTCGAAGGTAATCAGAAGAAGCCTTGATATAGCTTTGTATGTCTGCCTTAGTGCCTTCCATGAAAAAAATGACCAATTGTTTATCAGTGCGGTGAAGATATATGTGGATGTCAGGGATTAGATAAACAGAGGATATCATTCTTATATACTGGATGCACAGCTTGAACTCGGACACATTAGACTCCTTAACTTCCTAATACAATAGTATTGGACTCATTCCAATCCAGCCACCTCCTATTTTCATTATAGTTCCATGTTGCTTTATGCATGACCTCATTAGAGGTATTGCAGGTCTGTTCGGTTGTGTACATGATTTGCAGTTTTGCACACACTATACTTGTTATTATGCATTCTTCTATTTCCATATTTGTAGCATGGAGTGGACACGTTAACATAATTTTGTCTTGTTGCAGGCCCAAAAAGCCAGGGAAAAGGAAGAGGATGAACATCTTGTTGACAAGTTGGATAGTGATTTTGCATCGCTGGCCCAGACGCCAGCACTTCTATCCCTGACCGAGTCAGCTAGAGTGAACACACATAAAAACAATTCAAGTACAATCCATAAAGGTTCATCTGGTCTGACCGGGAAGGAGATTTTCAATAAGGTAGCATTTAATGCTTGTCTTCCTATTTAGATCATCAACAAGCCCAAAATTATTCATTATATTACATAGCTTTCAGTCGACAATTAAGCTGGAACCTCTGTTACGTTGTTAGAAGTCGGTGCACACACCGAACACTGCACACACACGTAAGCTTGAAAAGAGAAAATAGTAAACTGGACATGGTAGCCCGTTAGTTGATTTGCCTTAAATTTTTTGGACCAGTTTATGCATCTATTCTAAAGATATGAACGTCCTTGGTGGAGTCGCTCCTCTCATTTGGTACCTTGGGATGAAGTGTGTACAGCAGCATGTTCACTTCTAATTTCGCAAATTTTGATTGTTGTGCATGTGCCTGTAAATATGTTATCTTTGTCAGTTCCTGGTACTGAAGTTGCATATTGTTTCTTGCATTCCAGGAAAAGCCAGACGCATACGACAAACTGGTGAAAGAAATGGTGATGGATCAACGTGCTCGCCCGTCAGACAGGACAAAAACCCCAGAAGAACTAGCTCAGGAAGAAAAAGAACGTCTTGAGAAGTTGGAGGTTCGTCTGATCTAGTTGCATTGGATGAAACTGCTGCTTGCATATTTAAAATTGCCTTTTCTGTCCATCCTACAGTTGTTTTTGTGAACTCTAGTGTGATTTTAGGTTTAGCTTATAATTATACCACATCAGTGGTGTTTTTGCTGATGGAAGTACTGATATTAAATCACTTGCTGATGCTTAATGACATTGTAGAAGGAACGTCACAAGCGGATGCTTGGAACTGCCGAGTCCTCTGACGAAGAAGATGATGATAGCGAGGATGGTGATCATCATATGAGGGCGGATAACTCAAAACCTATATCTGGCGATGATCTTGGTGATTCCTTCTCTTTTGACGAGCCAACAAAAAGGAAAAAAGGTTGGGTTGACGAAATTTATGAGAATGAGGGTAGAAAGATAGGTGAAGGTGTAGCATCTGGCGATGAAGGAAGTGATGACAGTGGTGAAGATGAGGATGAGGATGAGGATGAAGAAGAAGATGCTGGTGATGAAGAGGATTCAAGTGATAATGACTTCCGTAATATGCCGGCAAGGGACTGGGAGCAAAGTGACGACGATGAGGTTGCTGTAGAAGAAGATGAAAAGGATGATGTCAAAGATAAAGAACAAGTTATTGGGGAAAAAGTTAAGAAAACAAATGCACAAAATTTGAAGAGAGTATCTAATGCGAAGCAAAAACCACATGGCAAGGATGAAGATCTTCCTTTCGTGATAGAAGCACCAAATAACTTACAAGATCTATGCTCCTTGGTTGATGGTCGCTCAGAAACTGAAATAGCTGAGATTATAAGCCGGATACGTACTTGCAATTCAATAAGGCTTACACCTGAAAACAGAAAGAAAATGCAAGTATGTGGTAAACTAAACTCATCTGGTTATTACCAAATATATTTACTTAATTATTCATTATCATTCCCATTTCACCCATCAATGTATCCTCAAACATTTTTGCAGGTTTTCTATGGTGTTCTCCTGCAGTATTTTGCAGTTTTAGCTACTCAGAGTCCAGTGAAGTTTAAAGTTATCGAGACCCTTGTTAAACCCTTAGTTGAGATGAGTGGAGAGACACCATATTTTGCTGCAATATGTGCTAGGGAACGACTTACTCATACACGTGCACGTCTATGTGAAGACATCAAAGTTCCAGGTTTCTGAAGCCATTCTTTTTTTAAACTGGAAATTGGTTTTGTTGTCATTAATCTGCCATCCTTATTATGCGGTCTCTTTAAACTTACAGGAAAAAGCAGCTTGCCTAGTTTGAAGACATTACTTCTCCTGAGGTTATGGTCTCTTATATTCCCCTGCTCCGACTTCCGGCATGCTGTCGCAACTCCGATGCTTCTGCTTATGTGCGAATATCTGATGCGATGCCCTATACAGTCTGGCCGAGATGCAGCTGTTGGTTCTTTCTTGTGCTCCATGGTGCTTGCGGTATGCTCTCCAGCCTTATATTATCTTGTGTATTAGTTTATCTTTCTCCCCGATGAGTACATATCGTATGCTCCAGAGACCTAATTAGCATGAATAATTTGAATAGCAAAAGCCAATTAGCTGAATTTCTCCTGTTCCTTGATTCCCAAGTACACATGGAATTCCTCCCCCCACTTTTACAGCAGGAAATATTCATCATGTCTGCAAATTTCAATCTGTAGGCTACTAAAGAATCGAAAAAGTTCTGCCCTGAAGCTATCAGTTTTCTGCAATCTCTTTTGGTAACATCACTTAAAGGAGAAGTTAGCAATCAGGTAAGTACGAATCCAGTTGTTGAGCATACATTTCAGCTTGCTACTTCATATTAAGTTGAATCTCCTTTGGTATAGACCAATGACCAGTTTATGGAGCTCAAGACATTGAAACCATGGCTTCATATCAGTGAGCAAGTGCATGAGGTGAATCGTATGAATATCCTCGACCTAATGAGCATGGATCCTGATTCCCCATTCTTCGCATCAGATAATTTCAAGTGAGCACCTGGTTTTAGTGGACTCATGATTGGATACTGGAAGTTGTCATTTTACGTGTTATATATTTATCTTATAAACATACATTTTCTGACAGGGCTGGTATACTTCTGTCTGTGGCTGAATGTTTGAGGGGCTTTGTAATTATACATGAAGGGCTCTGCTCTTTCCCAGAAATTTTCATGCCGGTTTCTTCTCTACTGCAACAAATTATGGAAAAATCCGAGTTGCCTGCTCTGTTACAAGAAATTTTCCAAGATGTCATCGACTTGATTAAGAAGAAAAGTGACGAACACCATGCTTCAAGAGAGCCACTCCAAATGCGAAAGCAGAAGCCTGAACCAATCAAGCAGCTGAATCCCAAATTCGAGGAGAAGTATGTATACTTGTCATTCCTTGTCGCCAGTTTCTTGTCTCTGTTGTGCTCTGTTTTGGCCTGTCCCGTTCTGTTGTTGAGAAGGTCTAATTATGCATCCCACACATCCTTCTTCTCTTTGGTGCAGTTACGTGAAGGGTCTTGATTACGATCCTGACCGAGAAAGGGCACGCCTGAAGAAGCTGAGGAAGCAAGTGAAGAGCGAGAAGAGAGGCGCGATGTCCGAGCTTCGCAAAGATAGTTATTTCATGGCTGCTGTGAAAGAGAAGGAGAGGATGAAACACGAGCAAGAGAGGTCTGAAAAGTACGGCAAAGCAATGGCTTTTCTTCAAGAGCAAGAAAGCGCTTTTAAATGCGGGCAGATGGGAAAAGGCAAAAAAAGGCGGAGGTGATGATATGCTGATCATGTTGCTATCACAGTCCAGTTTGCGCCGGGTACTGGAGATAGAAAATTAGGCATGCACCTGGTGACCTAGGCTTGCCCCGTTTTAACTGCTTTCGCCACTTCCATGTCGAAGACACACCGGAAATAGCAATCATATGCAAACATCTGATGTGGATGGAGGCGTTATGTTTCTTGCACTCGAGGATGAGTTGCTCTGTACTCGTGCAATAGTAGTAATCTGATGTAGCGCAGGAAGCGATTTTGTTCACTTTTTTTCTCCTGATTTCTTGTATGCAGTGTTGTTACTCCACAGATGTATCCAAACCAACAGTCCTATTCATCTCGCCGCTTTTCCCAAATTAATGGGAAGACATGATACACTGGAATTTAATCATTGGTGATGTACTACTGTTCAATGTCACTTTGAGTGATGAGTGCCCCTTTTGGCATGGTTTTCTTCTGCCTCTAAATCATTGGTGATATACACTAGTACCATTCAGATTACATCTCCTATCGCATTTGGCCTTCTCCTGTGCCAGAAGTTTGGTGCATCTGAGCTGGAGCAGCTTCAGGTTGTCACCATCTTCAGAGTGCGCGTGCGTGCGTGCGCGCGCCTGGTGGTGCACACACCGAACTCCTCTGCAAATCATGCAGGCCACAGATCGGCTTTACTGCTCGAGCTGGAGCTGCCGAAGGCTTGAGCTCTTCTGACATCACCTCAGGCTCAGGGGTGCATTATTTATGTGCCAGTCTTGCTTCCATGCCTTTCCTTTTCCCATATGCCTTTTTAGGTCAGGCGTCACCAATCATGGAACACACATGTGGCGCCAATCAGCCATCGCAATGCCCAAAAGCAGCACTACACATGAGCACCTAAATGGTAAATAAACACCCCAAACTGGCTCTCATTGCGTGCTACCACTACTTGTACCCATCCCTTGGTTCCGGCCTGGCTTGGTCTTCTCTCCTGGCTTTCTCTCCGCCCATCCGCAGGCGTCGCCACCTCGACATCGATCGGAGATCGCATACCGGAGCTAGTGTGAGATGACAGGGTAACAGGTCACCAGACACAGGAGCTGATTTTGCTTTTTCATGGTGTTTACTCAGTATTATCAGGATACAGACGAAGGTTAACGTCCTTATCAGCAAAAGCTTGGGCGAAGAAGAAGATGATGCTTTTTGGCTACTGACCTGCATCTGCTCGCCCTCCACAGAATCGGATGCCCATTGCTGTCGTGCAGATTCCGGTGGCTGGATAGGATAGCCACAATAATTCCAGAACCGAGCAGGCCGACTTGGCCTTTCGTTTTCGGCATCATCATCGTCATCATCATCATCATCATGGAAGGTAGAAGGAGGCGGAATGCCATGGCCTTTTCTCCACCTGATTCTTATTTTCTCGGACAAGAGGACATGTTCTCCGAGGAGGTAACGGTTCCGGATTCCTTATTGGTAACATTTCCTACAGCTGTATTTACACTCTATGTACAATGCATATTTACAGGTGATGATGGTCTATAAGCAACACAATATAATGTATGCAAACTAACCCTGCACTACTGGAGCCAAATGCAGGCTCCAATTCTCACGGACCGCTTCAGCAGTTGAGGCTTGATCGACACACAAGTTCGATGAGAGCATCAACGCACGAACATTCCAAGACTAGAGAGAGACCTTGGCCGGAATAAGTTTGCAAAGAGGAACCATGTCGGGGACTCTTTCTTCTGAGGCGCCGCTGCCTCGGGATGGCCCTTCACCTGAATGTTGTGTCCTATGGCTTCCCTGATGGAATCAATGGTCTTCTGGTCAACTATCTCCCCCGCAGAACTGCGGACGTAGAATGTGTTGACGGCTGTCCTGCCTTTGGTGTTCACCTCTGCTCTTGTGACGGTCAGGCTGTTCTCCCGGAAGATGCGCGTGACCTCCGACAGGAGGCCGACCTTGTCATTTGAACACAGCTCAAGTTTCACACCCTGGAAAGCCAAAATTTGGGCTTTGTAAGAAAACCATTCTGGCAAAGTTACCTTTGATAAGTTGATGGATTGTTACCTCAGATACCCTGCGCTCAATTGCACCTTCAAGGCACTGGATGACTCTCAATCTTTCAGCTTCAGTGTTCATTGGAGATCCATTCACATGTCTTACATAGAATTCCTGCAAAAGAGTATCAAGGTCACACATTTCCTTGTACGAAATCTTATGATCATACATGGTGGCAGCTAACTGCCCGGATATGTTGGGTTATGTGTATTTACCTGGTACGCTTGATTATTGTTGGCTTCAATGTTTGCATGGTAGACAACATAGCGCAGGTCTGTCAAGGTGCAAACAGTATCGAACAGAAGCTTCGGCCTGTCCTTGCACCGGATGGTCACCACCGAGTAGTCCTTGTCATTCCAATTCCGAACAGTGACATTAGGCCTCTGAGGTTGAGCTGGGACATGCCCATGAGACTCTTCACAGTCCCCGTCACTGAGCATCATCTGGTGCAGCCTTCTCTCGGTATGTGTGGCAGAAGTCCCCGACGCTTCTGCCACGGCAGCTCCCCGCGAGAGATTGTTTCCTCGGAGAAGGTAGGATAGTCGCTCCTTGATCATTTCAAGCCTCTCGGTGTTGGTGACGGCTAGCATGGTGTCCTCATCAGTGACTCGCATCACGGCTGCAACTCTGGTGTTATGGGTCCAAATCTCAGCATTGACCACATTGCATTTGAGGCTTGCAAGCACCGCACTGACTTCAGAGAGCAGGCCTGGCCGGTCGGTCCCTGTCAGCTCAATGACATTGTGGTCGGTTGAAGCGGCGACACCCACCGATCTCCGTTTAGTGGGTAGGTATCTTGAATCTGCCCCCAAGGACTACACAACACATTCGAAGAATGTTTCAATTGTCAGTGAGCTGGAATGTTGGAGAACCATACATGACTGGTGAACTGAAAATGGCAAGATTGCTCTGTGTGCTCTCAGGATTACATACCTTCCGGATGTAGTCCTCAATCTGCGCAATATCAGCCTTGTCTTTCAATTTCATCCCTTCCTTATCAGTCACATTGAAAACTGAAACAGCAAGATTTTTACCAAATCAACAAAAAGGAGCAGGGGAATCGAGGGCACCATTTATTAGATTTTATTAGGCGTAACACCTTACCATCCATGAACCATCCCCCATCCGAGGTTATGTATGCCTTGCTTATCACAAGATTGAGATCCATCAGGACCTGGATCACTTCCAGAAGAATCCCATACTCGTTCGCACTACCGACCTACAATTGCAAACAACCAGTAAAAAATAAATAATTCAAACCAGCACGCTTGGCTGCAATCTCTGTCACAGAAAACCACGAACTAGTTAGGAAATTAAACATACCTTGACGATCGTCGCGTCCTCGCACGTATCGTTGTCGATGATGATACTGCAGTTAACGAGACAGACAGACCAGGATTAAGAAGCAAGACCTGATGGTGAAAACTGGAGGGTAATCTTTTTGTGGGCGCAGAAGGAGAAGCAGAGGCAGAAACAGCAGCATGTGAATGTGGATGCCTCACCTTGGCGGGTTCATCTTGCGTATGAAGTTGTCGTACTCGTCGTCGCTGTCCCAGGTAGGGCCATAGCCTTCATCTGTCACATGGAACCATTAATTAATCACGGTACGGCGGCCTGGGCGCTGGCGACGCGGCAAGAAACGTGTGGAAATCGGAGGGGACACAACAGGAACCCGGCAAATCAGAGTTGATTAACACCGCCACGATTTAGTATTTCGAATCTGCGCAGGGGCGATCGAGGGCCGAGGATGGAACGGCCGAATATATTCCAAGACTGTTTTTTTTTTTCTGAGAAAAATGTATTCCAAGAATCGGGAACAGACGAACAGGGCGGAACCAGAACCCTAGCCATCAAGGAGATTAACAGGGAAATGGAGGCAGCGACGAAATGGAAGGGGGCCGGAAAAGCAGAGTGCCGCTGCCGCCGCAGGGAGGAAAAAGGTTTTGGGGCGGGCGGAGGAGGAAGAAGATGGATTACCAATGGACATGGCGGGCGGCGGCCAAGAACACTTGTTCACTTTTCGACGAGTCTGTTCCTCTGCTTCTTCTTCTTCTTTCTCGGGGCTCAGTTGGGAGGCGCGCGGGCTGTGGGTGCGCGATTGGCTGGCGCTGGCTGGCTGGCTGCGATCCTAGAGAGAAGGGGAGGAGAGAGAGGGGAGTAGGTGGTAGAGAAGAGAGGAATGGCTGGCCCCCTCTCGCTCGGCTCACCCTCTTGCAGTTGTTGGGCACGGCGCTTCCCTTCCTTTGCCCCTGCCCCCCCCAAAATCCTGGTCTGGGAATCGGCCTGCGGGCAGCTTTTACATGCCCGCGCCTTTTGCACGCCGGACCCTGGCTTTCTGTGAAATATGCGCGCGCGTCCTCGGCTCGGTGGCCACGGGGAGGATATCGCAAATTGCTATTCCTCTGGGGGGTGGTGGGCCTTCTATATATCTGTGGGTTTCCGCGCTAAGATAACGCGTGTCATGGTAGCCGTGAACGCTTGAAAACGAGACAAGGCGAGGGGGAAAGGAGAGATGAACTCATAGCTGGCGTACACCGTGCAAGGGGATACTGCCGAAATCATCTTGTCGTCGTTTATGAATGCGCCCCACGCGCACACGGGTGCCGATGGGCAGTTCTTTTTAGATAAGTATGCCAGAACATAATCTTTTTCTTCTAGAATACGCACACACGTGTGTATCGTGTTTTAAAGGGGAAGTGGGTAAAGAACCCGTCCATGCTACATCATCACACTACAAATGCAGTGGTCACACATCCACCGTCGAAGGAGCTACCACTCACCAACCGTCCACCTAAAGAACGGTGCAGAAGAAATTACTTAGCGGTCACGCCATGGCCCACAACCTACCTTCCTCGAGCACTTTCTCGAGGACATGAGCTGGAGGTTGATGCACCATTAAAGACGAGGTCATTCCTACGTTGCGAGAGCTCCCACGCGACTAGGATTAGCACTATATTGAAGTCCTTTCGGCTGACACTTTGTGGGTGCGTGGGAGGTGCACCACTCAACCAGCAGGCTGTCCACAACATGCATCCAGTCTGGAAATCTTCATGCGCTACACAACATCCGTCCAGCCTGTAAATCCTCATGCGCTACACAACAGTCATCCAGCTTGGAAATCCTTATGCGCTAAGCACCTTATTTCAAACCGGCCGTGAGAGGACGTCTAACAGGGTCCTGCACTAAGGGTGACTCTTCTAGGGAAGCCCGCTAGAGGGCCCACTTGGCCCAAAGTATGAACGAAAGCCCTAAGGGAGCGTCAGAGATCTTCGTGCTCTCCAAGGCAAAAGGACGGCGGCATCCAGATCGCATCTACTGTGCTCAGACTCCTACCGAGGGATCTGACGGGATTTTGCACCGTCAGTTGGTGGCAGGCACGAGCGGCGTTGACCGGAGACCGATCTTGGATCATATCTTCTTTTGCTTCCGGCGACCTTCCACCGAGAGAGAGAGAGAGAGAGAGAGAGAGAGAGAGAGAGCGAGAGAGAGAGAGAGAGAGAGTCTAACCTTTGGCTCATGTACATTCATCGCTGATGGGGCATGCCGGGTCGACATCAACCCAGAGGCCCACCCCCGTACGCACCATCTACGTCGGCAACGTCGCCTTCACCACCAACGCTCGCAACGATCTGCGATTGTGATTACAACAGATCAATCCCAAGGCTCGAGACAACTTTTTGATCTTGGTGACCTTGCCATCTGGCCTAGGTCGCCTCTTTCCATTCGGACTACGGAACGCGGGGGTTGTTGATGACCCACAAGTATAGGGGATCTATCGTAGTCCTTTCGGTAAGTAAGAGTGTCGAACCCAACGAGGAGCAGAAGGAAAAGACAAGCGGTTTTCAGCTAGGTATTCTCCGCAAGCACTGAAATTATCGGCAACAGATAGTTGTGTGATAAGATAATTCGTAACAGGTAACAAGTAACAAAAGTAACTAAGGTGCAGCAAGGTGGCCCAATCCTTTTTGTAGCAAAGGACAAGCCTGGACGTACTCTTATATAAAGCAAAGTGCTCCCGAGGACACATGAGAATTGTTGACAAGTTAGTTTTCATCATGCTCATATGATTCACGTTCGTTACTTTGATATTTTGATATGTGGGTGGACCGGTGCTTGGGTGCTGCCCTTACTTGAACAAGCCTCCCACTTATGATTAACCCCTCTCGCAAGCATCCACAACTATGAACGAAGAATTAAGATAAATCTAACCATAGCATGAAACATATGGATCCAAATGAGCCCCTTACGAAGCAATGCATAAACTAGGGTTTAAGCTTCTGTCATTCTAGCAACCCATCATCTACTTATTACTCCCCAATGTCTTCCCCTAGGCCCAAATAATGGTGAAGTGGCATGTAGTTGACGTTCACATAACACCACTAGAGGAAAGACAACATACATCTTAACAAAATATCGAACTAATACCAAATTCACATGATTACTTATAACAAGACTTCTCCCATGTCCTTAGGAACAAACATAACTACTCACAAAGCATATTCATGTTCATAATCAAAGGGGTATTAAATAGCATTAAGGATCTGAACATATGATCTTCCATCGAATAAACCAACTAGCATCAACTATAAGGAGTAATCAACACTACTAGCAACCCACAGATACCAATCTGAGGTTTTGAGTCAGAGATCGGATACAAGAGATGAACTATGGTTTGAGAGGAGATGGTGTTGGTGAAGATGTTGATGGAGATTGACCCCCCTCTTGATGAGAGGATCATTGGTGATGACTATGACTTCGATTTCCCCCTCCCGGAGGGAAGTATCCCTGGCAGAACAACTCCGCCGGAGCCCTAGATTGGTTTCGCCCAGGTTCTACCTCGAGACGGCGGTGCTTCGTCCCGAAAACCTCCTTATGATTTTTTATAGGTCAAAACACATGATATAGCAGAAGATGGGCATCGGGGGCCTGCCAGGCTGCCCACAAGGTAGGGGGCGCGCCCCCACCCTTGTGGATGGCAGGTGGCCCATCTGGTGCCTTCTTCGCCCAATATTTTTTATATTTTCCAAAATAAATCTCCGTGAAGTTTCAGGACTTTGGGAGTTGTGCGGAATAGGTCTCTCGGATTTGCTCCTTATCCAGTCCAGAATTCCAACTGTCGGCATTCTCCCTCTTCATGTAAACCTTGTAAAATAAGAGAGAGAAAAATAAGTATTGTGCCATAATGTGTAATAACATCCCATAATGCAATAAATAATGATATAGAAGCATGATGCAAAATGGACGTATCAACTCCCCCAAGCTTAGACCTCACTTGTCCTCAAGCGAAAGCCGAAATCAAAAAATATGTCCACATGTTTAGAGATAGAGGTGTCGATAAAAATAAAATACGGACATGAGGGCATCATGATTATCTTTAAGACATCAACATATATTGTCATATAGATTCTTATGCCAAAGTAACAATTCATTCACAAGGTAAAGTTTGAATCAGAAACTTTATTGAAATCTAACAAACTATGATCTCAGTCATTGAAGCAATTGCAATTTATCATAACATCGAAAAGAGTCAACATAAGAGCTTTTCAGCAAGTGCACATACTCAACTACTCCCTCCGTCCGGAAATACTTGTCATCAAAATGGATGAAAAGAGATGTATCTAGAACTAAAATACGTCTAGATACATCCTCTTTTATCCATTTTGATGACAAGTATTTCCGGACGGAGGGAGTATCATTTAGTCTTTCACAATTGTAACACTCACGCAATACTTAGGAGTTCAAAGCTTTAATCGGACACAGAGAAAGATAGGGCCTTATAGTTTCGCCTCCCAACGGTTTAACTAAAGGGTAATGTCAACAATAATGGTTCATGGCCTCTACATCCACACGGATATATATATCTAGATCTAGCTCCAACATATTGTGCTTGCCAAAGGATAAAAGTAAAAAGGAGAGGTGATGATCACCTTGACTCTTGTATAATGGTAAAAGATAAAATATAGGCCCTTCGTAGAGGGAAGCAGAGGATGTCATGCGCTTTTTAGGGTTGGATGCACAAAATCTTAATGCAAAAGAACGTCACTTTATACTGCTGCTTGTGGTAAAGAACTTTATTATGCAGTCCATCGCTTTTATTTCTTCCATATCACAAGTTCGTATAAAGCTTATTTTCTTCACACTAATAGATTATACATATTTAAGGAGCAATTTTTATTGCTTGCACCGATGATAACTTACTTGAAGGATCTTACTCAATCCATAGGTAGGTATGGTGGACTCTCATGGCAAAATTGGGTTCAAGAATATTTGGATGCACAAGTAGTATCTCTACTTAGTACAAAGGATTTGGCTAGCATGAGAGGGAAAATCAAGCTCAACTTGTTGGAGGATCCATGACAATATAACTTTTGTTAGGATGCAAGAAGACATAACCCATTATGTTGTCTTCCTTGTCCAACCTCGACTTTTAGCATGTCATATTTTAATGAGTGCTCACAATCACAAAAGATGTCCAAGATAGTATATTTACATGTGAAACCTCTCTTTCTTTATTACTTCTTATTAATTGCAACAATGACCAAAACTACATTTGTCAACTCTCAACAACTTTTATTCACTATAATCTTCATATGTGAAGTCATTACTTTCCATAATATCATTATATGATCTTTTTCTTTTCTTAAGATCATAGCAAGAAAGTGAAGCTCTCACTCAAAACTATTCTTTATTATATAACTCACAGACTCGATTACATAAATAGAGATCAAAACAAAACTCAAAGCTAAATCATACTAAAAACTTTATTCTACTAGATCAAGATATAACCAAAAGGATCGAGGTAAGAAAATGGTAAAGATAAAGGTGTGATGGTGATACGATACCGGGGCACCTCCCCAAGCTTGGCAGTTGCCAAGGGGAGTGCCCATACCCATTTATTTATGTCTCTTTCTTCGGAGGTGGTGTTGTAATATTCTTGGCGATGATGCCCCTTAGGACGTGATTCTCCTATCCAACTTATTAATTTGCTGCTTAAGCTCCATTATTTCCTTGCGAAGCTTGCCCGTAACAGCTAGAGCTCCAATCACCCATGGATGTTTCATAGCTACGGGAGAAAAAGCAACACTCTTTTAAAGTGTCGGGTAAATTTTTAATAAAAACACATGGTCACCCTTAGGTGGAGGAGGACCTCCTAGAATTTCAACAGGCAAATTGTGTTTAAGGATAGATTTTCGTTCAAAGAACATCTTGTCTATTTCATTTCTTTCATGCATATGCATATCATTTTCATGGTCTAGCAAATATTGTTATAAAGGACCAGTAGGTGGTATGGCAATAGAAGCAAGACCAATTATTTCATCTTTACTAGGTAATTCTTTATTATGAGGTTGCCTACGAAACTTAGAGAAATTAAAATCATGAGACACATCACCCAAACTACAATACGGTTTCTTTCTTGCAGTCCATCGTAGCATTGACAGTGTTCGAGAAAGGTCTACCAAATATTATGGGACAAAAATCATCTTGTGGAGAACTAAGAACTAGAAAATCAGTAGGGTATTTTATTTTCCCACACAAGACTTCAATATCTCTAACAATCCTAAGTGGTGGGATGGTATCTCTGTTTGCAAGTTTAAATAGTGACATCTATATCTTCCATTTCAGCGGGTGCAATCTCATGCATAATTTCTTGATATAAGGTAAAAGGAATATCACTCACGCCGGCACCCACATCACATAAACCATGATAGCAATGATCTCCTATTTTTAGTGAGATGACATGCATGCCAACAATGGGTCTATTCTTATCTTTAGTATCGGGTTTGGCAATTCTAGCAGCTTCATCACAGAAATAGATAGCATGCCCATCAATATTATCGACCAAGAGATCTTTAACCATAGCAATACTTGGGTCTACTTTAATTTGCGCCGAGGGTCTAGGTGCTCTAATATTACTTTTTCTAACCACGGTTGATACTTTAGCATGTTCTTTTATCCCAACAGGGAAAGGTGGTTTTTCAATGTAAGCAGTGGGCACAATTGGGTCAACATTATAAATGATAGTTTCTTATTTATCCATAACTGGTTCCTTTACCTTTTCTTATTTAAACCACTTCTCCTCAGGGAGATCAACATGAGTAGCAATGGATTCACAAAACGAGGCTACTATCTCAGAGTCAAGTCCATATTTAGTGCTAAAATCATTGAAAGCATCGGTATCCATAAAAGTTTTAACACAATCAAACTCAAGTTTTATACTTGACTCCTTACCCTTCATCGAGGTCCCATTCTCCAGAGTTGCGTTTAATTGTTTCAAGAATATCCCACCTGAATTGAATAGTCTTCAGAGGATCCAGTACAAGAAGTATCGAGCATGGATTAATCATTACGAGAAATTCGAGCATAAATTTTTTGTATAATGATTTCTCTCTGAAGCTCATGATTGGGGCATGAATATAACATTGAATTAAGCCTCCCTCAAGCTTGAGCGATACTTTCTCCTTCACGAGGCCAATAAATATAGATATAATTCCGATCACGATGAACTGGATGCATATGATAAAACTTTTGGTGAAATTTCAATTTCAATTGTTTCCAGCTCCAAGATCCAATATCATCGCATAGCCTATACCATGTCAATGCTCCCCCCAAAGATAAAGGGAAAACCTTCTTCTTAACGTCATCTCCGGGTAAACCTGCAAGCTTAAATAATCCACAAACTTCATCCACATAGATTAGATGCATATCAGAATGTAGTGTTCCATCTCCTGCATAAGGATTGCGTAGCAGTTTCTCTATCATACCTGAAGGAATCTCATAACCAATATTTTCAGTAGGTGCGGTAGGTTGAGGAGCAGCTCTTTCTGCTTCCGGTCGAGGTGAAGATACCCCGAACAAACCCCTCGGAGGATTCTTTTCCATAGTGACAAGTAACAACAAATTTCAACATGTAATATAAAATTTCCCTTACCAAAGGCGCTTCACTCCACAACAACGGAGCCAGAAAAGAGTCTTGGTGACCCTCAAGTATAGGGGATCAATCATAGTCCTTTCGATAAGTAAAGAGTGTCGAACCCAACGAGGAGAGGAAGGAATGACAAGCGGTTTCTAGCAAGGTAATTTCTGCAGGGCACTGAAATTGCGGTAACAAGTTGTTTGATAGCAAGATAATTTGTAACAAGTGACAAGTAGAAATAGTAACAATAGGTGCAGCAAGGTAGCCCAATCCTTTTGTGGAAAAGGATAGGCCGGAACAGTTTCTTATAATAGGAAAATTGTTCTTAAGGACACACGGGAATTTCATCTAGTCACTTTCATCATGTTGGTTTGATTCGTGTTCGCTACTTTGATAATTTGATATGTGGATGGACCGGTGCTTGAGCGTTGTTCTTCCTTGAACAAGCCTCCCACTTATGATTAACCCCTCTCGCAAGCATCTGCAACTACGAAAGAAGAATTAAGATAAAATCTAACCATATCATTAAACACGTGGATCCAAATCAGCCCCTTACGGAATAGTACATAAACTAGGGTTTAAGCTTCTATCACTCTAGCAATCCATCATCTAATAACTACTCCACAATGCATTCCCTTAGGCTCAAATATTATGAAGTGTCTTGTAGTTGACATTCACACGACACCACTAAGGGAATCACGACATACATATCATCATAATATCGAACAAATATCAAATTCACATGATTACTGCTACTTCTCGAGCTTGCGTTGTATTCCCTCGAAGAGGAAAGGGTGATGCATCACAGTAGCGTAAGTATTTCCCTCAGTTTTTTAGAACCAAGGTATCAATCCAGTAGGATACCACGCGTGAGTCCCTCGCACATGCACAAACAAATGAGAACTTCGCAGCCAACGCGATAAGGGGTTGTCAATCCCTTCACGGTCACTTACAAAAGTGAGATCTGATAGATATGATAAGATAATATTTCTGGTATTTTTGGTATAGAAACAGAAAGTAAATAAAAGCAAAGTAAAGTAGATGGAAGATTAATATGATGAAGATAGACCCGGGGGCCATAGGTTTCACTAGTGGCTTCTCTCATGATAGCAGAATTCTACGGTGGGTGAACAAATTACTTTCGAGCAATTGATAGAAAAGCGCATAGTTATGAGAATATCTAGGCATGATCATTATATATAGGCATCACGTCCGTGAAAAGTAGACCAAAACGATTCTGCATCTACTAGTATTACTCCACACATCGACCGCTATCCAACATGCATCTAGAGTATTAAGTTCATAAGAACAGAGTAATGCTTGAAGCAAGATGACATGATGTAGAGGGATAAACTCAAACAACATGATATAAACCCCATCTTTTTATCCTCGATGGCAACAATACAATACGTGCCTTGCTGCCCCTGCTGTCACTAGGAAAGGACACCGCAAGATTGAACCCAAAGCCAAGCACTTCTCCCATTGCAAGAACTATAGATCTAGTAGGCCAAACCAAACCAATAATTCGAAGAGACTTGCAAGGATATTATAATCACACATAAAAGATTTCAGAAAACAATCAAATATTGTTCATAGATAATCTTGATCATAAACCTACAATTCATCGGATCTCGACAAACACACCGAAAAAAGATGACATCGAATAGATCTCCTCGAAGATCGAGGAGAACTTTGTATTGAGATCCAAAGAGAGAGAAGAAGCCATCTAGCTAATAACTATGGACCCGAAGGTCTCTGGTAAACTACTCACAACTCATCGGTGAGGCTATGGTGTTGATGTAGAAGTACTCCGTGATCGATCCCCCCCTTCCGGCGGAGCTCCGGAATAGGCCCCAAGATGGGATCTCACGGGAACAGAAGGTTGCGGCGGTTGAATTAGGGTTTCGTCTGTTGCCTCGATGTTTTTAGGGTACATGGACATATATAGGAGGAATAAGTACGTCGGTGGAGCAACGTGGGGCCCACGAGGGTGGGGGGCGCGCCCTGCCCCCTCGTGGGCACCTCGTTTCTTCTCTGACTTGTACTCCAAGTCTCTCGTGAAGATATCGTTCCAAAAATAACTCTCCCGAAGGTTTCATTCCGTTTGGACTCCATTTGATATTCCTTTTCTGCGAAACACTGAAATAGGCAAAAAACAACAATTTGCATTGGGCCTTGGGTTAGTAGGTTAATCCCAAAAATAATATAAAAGTGTATACTAAAGCCCATCAAACATCCAAAACAGAATATATAATAGCATGGAACAATAAAAAATTGTAGATACGTTGGATACGTATCAAGCATCCCCAAGCTTAATTCCTGCTTGTCCTCGAGTAGGTAAATGATAAAAACAGAATTTTTGATGTGGAATGTGATGACCCACAAGTGTAGGGGATCTATCGTAGTCCTTTCGATAAGTAAGAGTGTCGAACCCAATGAGGAGTAGAAGGAAATGATAGACAATTTTGAGTAAGGTATTTTCTGCAAGCACTGAAATTATAGGTAACAGATAGTTTTGTGATTAGGTAATTGGTATCAAGTGACAAAAGGTAAAAGTAAATAAGGTGCAGCAAGGTGGCCCAATCCTTTTTGTAGCAAAGGACAAGCCTGTACAAACTCTTATATAAAGGAAAGCGCTCCCGAGGACACATGGGAATTATCATCAAGCTAGTTTTCATCACGATCATCTGATTCGCGTTCGGTACTTTGATAATTTGGTATGTGGGTGGACCGGTGCTTGGGTGCTGTCCATACTTGGACAAGCCTCCCACTTATGATTAACCTCTAATGCAAGCATCCGCAACTACAAAAGAAGTATTAAGGTAAACCTAACCATAGCATGAAACATATGGATCCAAATCAGCCCCTTACGAAGCAACGCATAAACTAGGGTTTAAGCTTCTGTCACTCTAGCAACCCATCATCTACTTATTACTTCCCAATGCCTTCCTCTAGGCCCAAATAATGGTGAAGTGTCATGTAGTCGATGTTCACATGACACCACTAGAGGAGAGACAACATACATCTCATCAAAATATCGAACGAAGACCAAACTCACATGACTACTAATAGCAAGACTTCTCCCATGTCCTCAGGAACAAAAGTAACTACTCACAAGACATAATATTGTTCACGATCAGAGGGTATTAATATGCATAATGGATCTGAACATATGATCTTCCACCAAATAAACCAACTAGCATTAACTACAAGGAGTAATCAACACTACTAGCAACCCACAGGTACCAATCTGAGGTTTGAGTACAAAGATTGGATACAAGAGATGAACTAGGGTTTGAGAGGAGATTGTGCTAGTGAAGATGTTGATGAAGATAGCCCTCCCCAAGATGGGAGAGTTGTTGGTGATGACGGCGGTGACGATTTCCCCCTCCCGGAGGGAAGTATCCCCGGCAGAACAGCTCTGCCGGAGCCCTAGATTGGTTTCCGCCTCGGTTCCGCCTCGAGAAGGCGGTGTATGGTCCCGAAAGCCTCCTTCTTATTTTTTCCAGGTCAAAACACCTCATATAGGAGAAGATGGGCATCGGGGGCCTTCCGGCTGGCCCACGAGACAGGGGGGCGCGCCCCCACCCTCGTGGACAGCCGATGGCCCCCCTCGTGAGCTTCTTTCGCCAGGTATTTTTTATATTTTCTGAAATGGAGTTCTGTTGAGTTTCGGGGCTTTTGGAGTTATGCAGAATATGTTTCCAGAGTTTGCTCCTTTTCCAGCCCAGAATTCCAGCTGCCGACATTCTCCCTCTTCTTGTAAACCTTGTAAAATAAGAGAGAAAATGCATAAGTATTGTGAAAAACATATAATTACAACTCATAATGCAATAAATATCAACATATAAGCATGATGCAAAATGGACGTATCAGAATGCTAACTAACGCAATTCTCAATGTAATTCTCTTTATTGTGGCATGAATGTTCAGATCCGAAAGATTCAAGACAAAAGTCTATATTGACATAAGAATAATAATACTTCAAGCATACTAACAAAGCAATCATGTCTTCTCAAAATAACATGGCCAAAGGAAGTTATCCCTACAAAATCATATTGTCTGGCTATGCTCCCTCTTCATCACACAAAATATTTAAATCATGCACAACCCCGGTTTCAGCCAAGCAATTGTTTCATACTCAATTTTTTTCAAACCTTTCAACTTTCACGCAATACATGAGCATGAGACATAGATATAGCACTATGTGGAATAGAGTGGTGGTTGTGGAGAAGACAAAAGAGGAAGATAGTCTCACATCAACTAGGCATATCGATGAGCTATGGAGATGCCCATCAATAGATATCAATGTGAGTGAGTAGGGATTGCCATGCAACGGATGCACTAGAGCTATAAGTGTATGAAAGCTCATCAAAAGAAACTAAGTGGGTGTGCATCCAACTTGCTTGCTCATGAAGACCTAGGGCATTTGAGGAAGCCCATCATTGGAATATACAAGCCAAGTTCTAATATGAAAATTCCCACTAGTATATGAAAGTGACAAAACAAGAGGCTCTCTATCATGAAGATCATGGTGCTACTTTGAAGCACAAGTGTGGAAAAAGGATAGTAACATTGTCCCTTCTCTCTTTTTTCTCTCATATTTTTCTTTCTTTTTCTTTTTTCTTTGGTCCTTTTCTCCCCCTTTTTTGGCCTCTCTTTTTTCTTTTCTTTTTCTTTTTCGTCCGGAGTCTCATCCCGACTTGTGGGGGAATCATAGTCTCCATCATCCTTTCCTCACCGGGACAATGCTCTAATAATGAAGATCATCACACTTTTATTTACTTATGATACGTCCAAAACGTATCTATAATTTCTGCTTGCTCCATGCCACTTTTGGGTGATATTGCTATGATATTCATACACTTCCATACACTTTTGATCATATTTGGACTAACTTACTAATCCAGTGCACCCCAGTGCCAGTTTCTGTTTTCGGCTGTTTTTGTATTTCAGGTTTTCACGTTACGAGAACTGCCAGGAAAAATCCAGAAAAATTATATAAAAAAATCAGCGTATCGGAAACAACCCTGCGTCCGAAGGACAGCCGGGGGG
>LR738713.1:586456247-586500447 GCA_902687465.1 Secale cereale
CAGGCGCCCTGGCGGCGCGCCCCCCTGGGCCGCGCCGGGGGGGCGCCTGGGCCCCCCGAAGCCCGTCCGGTGCCCCCCTTTGGCATATATTTAGAGGGTCCTCCGAAACCCTCAGAGGAGGAACTCTTTTCGCGATCCCATCTCTGTTCCGCCACCGCCGCCGCTTCCAAGATCGGGAGCACCAGGAGAACTCTTCCCGGCACCCTGCCAGAGGGGAGGATCACCACCGGGAGCTTCTCCACCACCATGGACGCCTCCCGGATGACTCATGAGTAGTCTCCCTTGGACCATGAGTCCATGACCAGTAGCTATGTGATGGTCTCCTCCCGTTCTTGTGCTTCACTAATTAGTCCTCGTGAGCTGCCCTACATGATCGAGGCACATATGTAATCCTTATGCTGTTGCTATGTTGAGTTTGCTGGGATCCGATGGATTATGAGATTATGTTCAGATTGATCTTGAGTAATATATTTTATTCACCTCTTTTATATTTATGTTCATAAGTAATTCTTGCATGTTCTCCGTTGTTATTTATTGCTTTGGCCGAGTAGTAGGTAGTGACTCCAAGAGGGAACGTTATGCTTGATTGTGGGTTCATGCCCCTCGATGACTAGCTTGAGTGACAGAAACATGAGTCTAGGGGATGTGCTATTGCCACAAGGGGGAAAACAACGGTGCTTGTGCCCGCGGGTGCAAGGATTGTTTACTTTACGCAAAGTTCTTTTAATGCAGTTGTCTGTTGCATTGAGTTTACACTATGGGTGGGACTCGCAACTTAATACCAGCGAGATGTTCTGGATAGATATCTCAAGGTGGATGATTAGTAGTAGGCATTGATGGATTTCGGTCTACTTACTTTGGCGTACCGCCCATGCTTTGAACCTCAACCTTTCTTGCAATGTAGTCAGCATTGGTTTGCGTTCGTGGTCCTGTCAATTGCCCAACTGTAATTTGTTTACCTCACATAGTTGTTTTATCGTCTTTTGGGAGAGAGACATCACTAGTGAACATCATGAGACTCCGGTCCTTATTACCATCATTGATCACACCCGCTATTTACTTTTCGCTTTTACTTACTATTGCAAAACACTATCTATCACTACTATCATTGCTTTTAATCCTTTGTGAACTACAAGGCCGGAGGGATTGACAACCTCTCTGTACTCGTTGGGAGCAAAGTTATTTGTATCTGTGTGCAGGTCCACGTTGATTGCTACTATCTGGCGCCGTAGCAGTTGACACCTACTTGTTGAACCTAGGAGTCTCTGGGATTCGATCCTTGGCATCTTTGCTAAGGGAAAACACTTCTACAATACTGCATCTTACACCTTCCACTTGGGGTAACCAACGAGGGGTTGAGGCCCATCAACTTACAACTCAAAGATTACAACTCGAAGCTAGAACAAAATATGACACTATGTGAATGATGATGATGCATGTCATATGAACGGAACGGTGGAAAGTTGCATGGCAATATATCTCGGAATGGCTATGGAAATGCCATGATAGGTAGGTATGGTGGCTGTTTTGAGGAAATTATATGGTGGGTATATGGTATCGGCGAAAGTTGCGTGGTACAAGAGAGGCTAGCAATGGTGGAAGGGTGAGAGTGCGTATAATCCATGGACTCAAAATTAGTCATAAAGAACTCATATACTTATTGCAAAAATCTACGAGTTATCAAAACAAAGTATTCAACGCATGCTCCTAGGGGAAGGGTTGGCAGGAGTTAACCATCACGCGATCCCGACCTCCACACAAAATATGACACTCAATAAATAAATCATGCTCCAACTTCATCACATAACAGTTCACCATATGTGCATGCTACGGGAATCACAAACTTTAACACAAGTGTTTCTCAAATTCACAATTACTCAACTAGCATGACTCTAATATCATTATCCTCACATCTCAAAACAACAATCAAGTATCAAACTTCTCATAGTATTCATTGCACTTTATGTGAAAGATTTTACTATACTCATCTTGGATGCCTATCATATTAGGACTAGTTTTATAACCAAAGCACATTACCATGCTGTGCTAAGAGACTCTCAAAAGGATGTAAGTGAAGCATGCGAGACCAATAATTACTACAAAATAAAACCACCACCGTGCTCTAAAAGATATAAGTGAAGTACTAGAGCAAAACTATCTAGCTCAAAAGATATAAGTGAAGCACATAGAGTATTCTAAAAAAATCCAAATCATATTTATCTCTCTCAAAAGGTGTGTCCAGAAAGGATGATTGTGGAAAACTAAAAAGCAAAGACTCAAATCGTACATGACGCTCCAAGCAAACACATATCATGTGGTGAATAAAAATATAGTCTCAAGTAAAGTTACCGATAGACGAAGACGAAAGAGGGTATGCCTTCTCGGGGCATCCCCAAGTTTAGGCTTTTGGTTATCCTTGAATTTTACCTTGGAGTTCCTTGGGCATCCCCAAGCTTAGGCTCTTGCCACTCTTTGTTCCATAGTCCATCAAAGCCATACTAAAAACTTGAAAACTTCACAACACAAAACTTAGCCAAAAATCTCGTGAGCTCCGTTAGTATAAGAAAACAAACTACCACTCAAAGGTATTGTAATGAACTCATTTTTTGTTTATATTGGTGTTAAACCTACTGTATTCAAACTTCTCTATGATTCATACCCCCGATACTACTCATAGATTCATCAAAATAAGCAAACAACACACGAAAAACAGAATATGTCAAAAACAGAATAGTGTGTAGTAATCTGTAACTTTCGAATACTTCTATAACTCTAAAAAATTGAAATAAATTGGTGGACGTGAGGAATTTTTCTATTAATCATCTGCAAAAATAATCAACTAAAAAGCACTCTCCAGTAAAAAAATTACAGCAATCTCGTGAGCGCTAAAATTTCTGTTTTTTATAGCATGATCATATAAACTCCACACAAGTCTTCCCAAAGGTTCTACTTGGCACAAACACTAAATAAAACACAAAACCACATCTAAAAATAAGCTATATGTAATATTTATTCCTAAACAGAAGCAAAAACAAAGAAAATAACATTGGGTTGCCTCCCAACATGCGCTATCGTTTAACGCCCCTAGCTAGGCATTATACAAGAATAGATCTAGGTATTGCCATCTTTGTTAGGCAATCCATAAGTGGCTCTCATAATAGATTCATTAGGTAATTTGATTTTATTTCTAGGAAAGTGTTCCATGCCTTTCCTTAATGGAAATTCGAATCTAATGTTTCCTTCCTTCATATCAATAATTGCACCAATCGTTCTAAGGAAACGTCTACCAAGAATAACAGGACATGAAGGATTGCAATCTTTATCAAGAACGATGAAATCTACGGGCACATAATTCCTATTGGAAACAATAAGAACATCATTAATACTTCCCATAGGTTTCTTAATGGTAGAATCTGCAAGATGCAAATTTAAAGAACAATCATCAAGCTCATGGAAACCTAACATATCACACAAGATTTTGGAATTGTAGAAACACTTGCACCCAAATCACACAAAGCAAAGCATTCATGATCTTTAATCTTAATTTTAATAGTAGGTTCCCACTCATGATAAAGCTTTCTAGGGATAGACACTTCTAATTCAAGTTTTTCTTCATAAGATTACATTAAAGCATCAACTATGTGTTTGGTAAAAGCCTTATTTTGACTATAAGCGCGCGGAGAATTTAGCACAGATTGCAACTAGGAAATACAATCTAGTAAAGAGCAATTATCATAATTAAATCCCTTGAAATCCAAGATAGTGGGTTCATCGCTATGCAAAGTTTTAATCTCTTCAATCCCACTTTTAACAATTTTAGCATCAAGGTCTAAAAACTCCGAATCATTGGGACGCCTTTTAACTAAAGTAGACTCATCTCCAGTCCCGTCTTTATCAAGATTCATACTAGAAAACAAGGATTTAATAGGAGACACATCAATCACTTTCAGATCTTTATCTTTATTTTCATGATAACTAGAAGAACACGCTTTCTTAAAACAATCCTTTTTAGCACGCATCCTAGCGGTTCTTTATTTGCACTCATGAATGGAAATTCTCATGGCTTTAAGAGACTCATTGATATCATGATTAGGTGGAATAGATCTAAGTTTCAACGAATCAACATCAAGAGTAATTCTATACACGTTTCTAGCAAACTCATCAATCTTAAGCAATTTTTCTTCAAGCAAGGCATTGAAATTATTTTGCGAATTCATAAACTCTTTAACACTAGTCTCAAATTCAGAGGGCATCTTACCAAAGTTTCTATAAGAGTTATTGTAGGAATTACCATAATTATTAGAGGAATTACTAGGAAAAGGCCTAGGATTAAAGTTTCCTCTATAAGCATTGTCACCAAAATTATTCCTACCAACAAAAATCACATCCAAAGATTCATTATTATTTTCAATCAACGTGGATAAAGGCATATCATTAGGATCAGAAGAAACACTCTTAGCAGCAAATAATTTCATAAGTTCATCCATCTTTCCACTCAAAACAATAATCTCTTCAATAGCATACACTTTTTTACTAGTAGATCTTTCGGTGTGCCATTGAGAGTAGTTAACCATAATATTACCTAGGAGTTTGATAGCTTCTCCTAAAGTGATTTCCATAAAAGTGCCCCCCGCGGCCGAATCTAAAAGGTTTCCAGAAGCAAAATTCAAGCCATCATATTTTTTTTGTATAATCATCCATAAGTTCAAACCATGTGTAGGGCAATTACGTATCATTAATTTCATTCTCTCCCAAGCTTGTGCAACATGCTCATGATCTAGTTGCTTAAAATTCATTATATCGTTTCTAAGAGAGATAATCATAGCGGGAGGAAAATACTTAGAGATAAAGGCATCTTTGCACTTATTCCACGAATCAATACTATTTCTAGGCAAAGAGGAAAACCACGTTTTAGCACGATCTCTAAGTGAAAACGGAAATAGCTTCAATTTAACAATATCATTATCCGTGTCCCTCTTCTTTTGCATATCGCACAAATCAACAACATTGTTTAGATGGGTAGCAGCATCTTCACTAGGAAGGCCAGAAAATTGATCTTTCTTGACAAGATTCAACATAGTAGCATTAATCTCACAAGATTCAACATCTAAGATAGGAGCAATCGGAGTGCTAATAAAATCATTATTGTTGGTATTGGAAAAGTCACACAATTTGGTATTGTCTTGAGTCATAGTGACAAGCAAGCAATCCAACACACAATCAAACAAGAGGCAAGCGAACGGTAAAACACATAGAAAAAGAAGGGCGAATAAAACGGCAAAGGTGAAGTGGGGCAGAGGAAAACGAGAGGCAAATAATGTAGTGCGAAGGATAAGGGTTTGTGATAGGTACTTGGTATATGACTTTTGCTTAGATCTCCCCGGCAACGGTGCCATAAATTCTTCTTGCTACTTCTCGAGCTTGCGTTGTATTCCCTCGAAGAGGAAAGGGTGATGCAACACAGTAGCATAAGTATTTACCTCAGTTTTTGAGAACCAAGGTATCAATCCAGTAGGAGACCACGCGCGAGTCCCTCTCACCTGCACAAACAAATAAGAACTTCACAGCCAACGCGATAAGGGGTTGTTAATCCCTTCACGGTCACTTACAAAAGTGAGATCTGATAGATATGATAAGATAATATTTTTGGTATTTCAGGTATGGAAATAGAAAGTAAATAAAGCAGGGTAAAGTAGATGGAAAATTAATATGATGAAGATAGACCTGGGGGCCATAGGTTTCACTAGTGGCTTCTCTCATGATAGTAGAATTCTACGGTGGGTGAACAAATTGCTGTCGAGCAATTGATAGAAAAGCGCATAGTTATGAGAATATCTAGGCATGATCATTATATATAGGCATCACGTCCGTGACAAGTAGACCGAAACGATTCTGCATCTACTACTATTACTCCACACATCGACCGCTATCCAGCATGCATCTAGATTATTAAGTTCATAAGAACATAGTAATGCTTGAAGCAAGATGACATGATGTAGATGGATAGACTCAAACAATATGATATAAACCCCATCTTTTTATCCTCGATGGCAACAATACAATACGTGCCTTGTTGCCCCTGCTGTCACTGGGAAAGGACGCCGCAAGATTGAACCCAAAGCCAAGCACTTCTCCCATTGCAAGAACTATAGATCTAGTAGGCCAAACCAAACCAATAATTTGAAGAGACTTGCAAAGATATTATAATCATACATAAAAGATTTCAGAAAAGAATCAAATATTGTTCATAGATAATCTGGAACATAAACCCACAATTCATCGGATCTCGACAAACACACCACAACAAGATTACATTGAATAGATCTCCTCGAAGATCGAGGAGAACTTTGTATTGAGATCCAAAGAGAGAGAAGAAGCAATCTAGCTAATTACTATGGACCCGAAGGTCTGTGGTAAACTACTCACAACTCATCGGTGAGGCTATGGTGTGGATGTAGAAGCACTCCGTGACCGATCCCCCCACCGGCGGAGCTCCGGAACAGGCCCCAAGATGGGATCTCACAAGAACAGAAGGTTGTGGTGGTGGAATTAGGGTTTCGTCTGTTGCCTTGATGTTTTCAGGGTAAGTGGACATATATAGGAGGAAAAGTACGTCGGTGGAGCAACGTGGGGCCCACGAGGGTGGGGGTGCGCCCTGCCCCCTCGTGGGTGTTGCGGAACGTAGTATTTTAAAAATTTCCTACGATCACGCAAGATCTATCTACCAGATGCAAAGCAACGAGAGGGGAGAGTGAGTCTACGTACCCTCGTAGACCGAAAGCGGAAGCGTTAGAACAACGCGGTTGATGTAGTCGTACGTCTTCACGGCCCGACCGATCAAGCACCGAAACTACGGCACCTCCGAGTTCTAGCACACGTTCAGCTCGATGACGTCCCTCAAACTCCGATCCAGCCGAGTGTCCAGGGAGAGTTCCGTCAGCACGACGGCGTGGTGACGATCTTGATGTTCTACCGTCGCAGGGCTTCGCCTAAGCACCGCTACAATATTTATCGAGGAGAACTATGGTGGAGGGGGGCACCGCACACGGCTAAGAGATCAAGAGATCAATTGTTGTGTCTAGAGGTGCCCCCCTGCCCCCGTATATAAAGGAGGGAGGGAGAGGCCGGCCCTAGAGGGGGCGCACCAAGTGTGGGGAGTCCTACTAGGACTCCCAAGTCCTAGTAGGATTCCCCTTTCCTTTCCGGAGTAGGAGAGAAGGAAAGAGGGGGAGAGGGAGAAGGAAAAGGGGGCTGCACCCCTTGTCCAATTCGGACCAGAAGGGGGGGTGCACGCCTCCTTCCTTTTGGCCTCTCTCCTCTATTCCCGTAACTCCCCGGTACTCCGAAAATACCCGAATCACTCGGAACCTTTCCGATGTCCGAATATAGTCGTCCAATATATCGATTTTTATGTCTCGACCATTTTGAGACTCCTCGTCATGTCCCCGATCTCATCCGGGACTCCGAACTCCTTCGGTACATCAAAACTCATAAACTCATAATAAAACTATCATCGAAACCTTAAGTGTGCGGACCCTACGGGTTCGAGAACTATGTAGACAAGACCGAGACACGTCTCCGGTCAATAACCAATAGCGGAACCTGGATGCTCATATTGGCTCCCACATATTCTACGAAGATCTTTATCGGTCAAACCGCATAACAACATACATTGTTCCCTTTGTCATCGGTATGTTACATGCCCGGGATTCGATCGTCGGTATCTCAATACCTAGTTCAATCTCGTTACCAACAAGTCTCTTTACTCGTTCCGTAATACATCATCCCGCAACTAACTCATTAGCTGCAATGCTTGCAAGGCTTATAGTGATGTGCATTACCGAGTGGGCCCAGAGATACCTCTCCGACAATCGGAGTGACAAATCCTAATCTCGAAATACGCCAACCCAACAAGTACCTTCGGAGACACCTGTAGAGTACCTTTATAATCACCCAGTTACGTTGTGACGTTTGGTAGCACACAAAGTGTTCCTCCGGTATTCGGGAGTTGCATAATCTCATAGTCATAGGAACATGTATAAGTCATGAAGAAAGCAATAGCAGTAAAACTTAAACGATCATAGTGCTAAGCTAACGGATGTGTCTTGTCCATCAGATCATTCTCCTAATGATGTGATCCCGTTGATCAAATGACAACTCATGTCTATGGCTAGGAAACGTAACCATCTTTGATCAATGAGCTAGTCTAGTAGAGGCATACTAGGGACACTCTGTTTTGTCTATGTATTCACACATGTATTAAGTTTCCGGTTAATACAATTCTAGCATGAATAATAAATATTTATCATGATATAAGGAAATAAATAATAACTTTATTATTGCCTCTAGGGCATATTTCCTTTAGTCTCCCACTTGCACTAGAGTCAATAATCTAGTTCACATCGCCATGTGATTTAACACCGATAGTTCACATTGTCATGTGATTAACACCCAAAGGGTTTACTAGAGTCAATAATCTAGTTCACATCGCTATGTGATTAACACTCAAAGAGTACTAAGGTGTGATCATGTTTTGCTTCGTGAGAGAAGTTTAGTCAACGGGTCTGTCACATTCAGATCCGTATGTATTTCGCAAATGTCTATGTGTCTACAATGCTCTGCATGGAGCTACTCTAGCTAATTGCTCCCACTTTCAATACGCATCCAGATTGATACTTAGAGTCAGCTGGATTTAGTGTCAAAGCTTGCATCGGCGTAACCCTTTACGACGAACTCTTTATCACCTCCATAATCAAGAAACATTTCCTTAGTCATCCAGTTACTAAGGATAATTTTGACCGCTGTACAGTGATCTACTCCTGGATCACTATTGTACCCTCTTGACAAACTAATGGCAAGGTACACAACATGTTTGGTACACAACATGGCATACTTTATAGAACCTATGGCTGAGGCATAGGGAATGACTTTCATTCTCTCTATATTTTTCTGCCGTGGTCTGGCTTTGAGTCTTACTCAACTTCACACCTTACAAGTCAGGTAAGAACTCCTTCTTTGACTGATCCATTTTGAACTACTTCAAAATCATATCAAGGTATGTACTCATCGAAAGTCTTATCAAGCGTCTTGATCTATCTCTATAGATCTTGATGCCCAATATGTAAGCAGCTTCACCAAGGTCTTTCTTTGAAAAACTCCTTTCAAACACTCCTTTATGCTTTCCAGAAAATTCTACATCATTTCTGATCGACAATATGTCATTCACATATACTTATCAGAAAGGTTGTAGTGCTCCCACTCACTTCTTGTAAATACAGGCTTCACCGCAAGTCTGTATAAATCTATATGCTTTGATCGACTTATCAAAGCGTATATTCCAACTCCGAGATGCTTGCACCAGTCCATAGATGGATCGCTGGAGCTTGCACATTTTGTTAGCACCTTTAGGATTGACAAAACCTTCTGGTTGCATCATATACAAGTCTTCTTTAATAAATCCATTAAAGAATGCAATTTTGTTATCCATTTGCCAGATTTCATAAAATGCGGCAATTGCTAACATGATTCGGACAGACTTAAGCATCGCTACGGGTGAGAAAGTCTCATCGTAGTCAACTCCTTGAACTTGTTGAAAAACTTTCGCAACAAGTCGAGCTTTGTAAACAGTAACATTACTGTCAGTGTCAGTCTTCCTCTTAAAGATCCATTTATTTTCGATGGCTTGCCGACCATCGGGCAAGTCAACCAAAGTCCACACTTTGTTCTCATACATGGATCCCATCTCAGATTTCATGGTCTCAAGCCATTTTGCGGAATCTGAGCTCATCATCGCTTCCTCATAGTTCGTAGGTTCATCATGGTCCAGTAACATGACTTCCAGAACCGGGTTGCCGTACCACTCTGGTGCGGAACATACTCTGGTTGATCTACGAAGTTCAACAATAACTTGATCCGAAGTTTCATGATCATCATCATTAGCTTCCTCACTAATTGGTGTAGGAATCACTGGAACCAGTTTCTGTGATGTACTACTATCCAATTCGGGAGAAGGTACAATTACCTCATCAAGTTCCACTTTCCTCCCACTCACTTCTTTCGAGAGAAACTCCTTCTCTAGAAAGGATCCACTCTTAGCAACAAAGACCTTGCCTTCGGATCTGTGATAGAAGGTGTACCCAACAGTTTCTTTTGGTTATCCTATGAAGATTTACTTCTCCGATTTGGGTTCGAGCTTATCATGTTGAAACTTTTTCACATAAGCATCGCAGTCCCAAACTTAAAGAAATGACAGCTTAGGTTTCTCGTCAAACCACAGTTCATACGGTGTCATCTCCACGGATTTAGATGGTGCCCTATTTAACGTGAATGTATCTGTCTCTAATGCATAACCCCAAAAGCGATAGTGGTAGATCGGTAAGAGACATCATCAATCGCACCATATCTAATAAAGTACAGTTATGACGTTCGGACACACCATTACACTATGGTGTTCCAGGTGGCGTGAGTAGTGAAACTATTTCACATTGTTTTTACTGAAGGCCAAACTCGCTAACTCAAATATTTTACCTCTACGATCATATCGTAGAAACTCTTATTTTCTTGTTACGATGATTCTCCACTTCACTCTGAAATTCTTTGAACTTTTCAAATGTTTTAGACATGTGCTTCATTAAGTAGATATACCCATATATGCTCAAATCATCAGTGAAGGTCAGAAAATAACGATACCCGCCGCGAGCTTCAACACTCATTGGTCCACATACATCTGTATGTATGATCTCCAACAAATCTGTTGCTCGCTCCATTGTTCCGGAGAACGGAGTTTTAGTCATCTTGCCCATGAGGCATGGTTCGCAAGCACCAAGTGATTCATAATCAAGTGATTCCAAAAGTCCATCACTATGGAGTTTCTTCATGCGCTTTACACCATTATGACCTAAACAGCAGTGCCACAAATAAGTTGCACTATCATTATTAACCTTGCATCTTTTGGCTTCAATATTATGAATATGTGTATCACCACGATCGAGATCCAACAAACTATTTTCATTGGGTGTATGACCATCGAAGGTTTTATTCACGTAAACAGAATAACAATTATTCTATGACTTTAAATGAATAACTGTATTGCAACAAATATGATCAAATCATATTCATGCTCAACGCAAATGCCAAATAACATTTATTTAGGTTTTACACTAATCCCGAAAGTATAGTGAGTGTGCGATGATGATCATATCAATCTTGGAACCACTTCCAACACACATCGTCACTTCACCTTTAACTAGTCTCTGTTCATTATGCAATTCTCGTTTCGAGTTACTAATTTTAGCAACTGAACCGGTATCAAATACCCAGGGGTTGCTATGAACACTAGTAAAGTACACATCAATAATCTGTATATCAAAATATACCTTTGTTCACTTTGCCATCCTTCTTATCCGCCAAGTATCTAGGGCAGTTCCACTTCTAGTGACCATTTCCTTTGCAGTAGAAGCACTTAGTTTCAGGCTTGAGTTTTAGCTTTGGGTTTCTTCACGGGAGTGACAACTTGCTTGTCATTCTTCTTGAAGTTCCCCTTCTATCCCTTTGCCCTTTACTTGAAACAAGTGGTCTTGTTAACCATCAACACTTGATGCTTTTTCATGATTTCTACCTTCGCCGACTTCAGCATTGCGAAGAGCTCGGGAATTCCTTTCGTCATCCCTTGCATATTATAGTTCATCACGAAGTTCTACTAACTTGGTGATAGTGACTAGAGAACTTTGTCAATTACTATCTTATCTGGAAGATTAACTCCCACTTGATTCAAGTAATTGTAGTACCCAGACAATCTGAGCACATGCTCACTGGTTGAGCTATTCTCCTCCATCTTGTAGGCAAAGTACTGTCAGAAGTCTTATACCTCTCGACACGGGCATGAGTATGAAATACTAATTTCAACTCTTGGAACATCTTATATGCTCCATGGCGTTCAAAACGTTTTTGAAGTCCCGGTTCTAAGCCATAAAGCATGGTGCACTTAAACTATCAAGTAGTCATCATACCGAGCTTTTGTCAAAACGTTCATAACTGAAGAAAATATGCCCTAGAGGCAATAATAAAGATGTTATTTGTATTTACTTATATCATGATAAATGTCTTTTATTCATGCTAGAATTGTATTAACCGGAAACTTAATACATGTGTGGATACATAGACAAAACAGTATGTCCCTAGTATGCCTCTACTAGACTAGCTCATTGATCAAAGATGGTTATGTTTCCTAGCCATAGACATGAGTTGTCATTTGATCAACGGGATCACATCATTAGGAGAATGATGTGATGGACAAGACCCATCCGTTAGCATAGCACTATGATCGTTTAGTTTAACTGCTATTGCTTTCTTCATGACTTATACATGTTCCTATGACTATGAGATTATGCAACTCCCGAATACCGTAGGAACACCTTGTGTGCTATCAAACGTCACAACGTAACTGGGTGATCATAAAGATGCTCTACAGGTGTCTCCGAAAGTATTCGTGGTGTTGGCATAGATCAAGATTAGGATTTGTCACTCCGAGTGTCGGAGAGGTATCTCTGGGCCTTCTCGGTAACACACATCACAATAAGCCTTGCAAGCAAAAGACTAATGAGTTAGTCACGAGATGATGTGTTACGGAACGAGTAAAGAGACTTGCCGGTAAACGAGATTGAACTAGGTATAAAGATACCGACGATCGAATCTCGGGCAAGTAACATACCGTTTGACAAAAGGAACAACGTATGTTGTTATGCGGTTCTGACCGATAAAAGATCTTCGTAGAATATGTAGGAGCCAATATGAACATCCAGGTTCCGCTATTGGTTATTGACCGGAGATGAGTCTCGATCATGTCTACATAGTTCTCGAACCCGTAGGGTCCGCACGCTTAACGTTTGATGACGATCGGTATTATGAGTTTATGAGTATTGATGTACCGAAGGTAGTTCGGAGTCCCGGATGAGATCACGGACATGACGAGGAGTCTCGGAATGTCCGAGACATAAAGATTGATATATTGGACGGCTATATTCGGGCACCGGAAGTATACCGGAAAAGTTTCGGATTTATCGGGAATGCCGGAGGGGGTTACCGGAACCCCCTACGAGAGGGGATGGTCCATAGTGGGCCTAAAGGGTGAGAGAGAGGCAGCCCATAGGGCTGGCCGGCGCCCCCACCTAGGAATCCTAGTTGGACTAGGATTGGGGGGGCGCCACCTCTCCTATTCCTTTCCCCCTTCTTCCTTTCGGTGAATCCTACTAGGAATAGGATTGCAATCCTATTCCTAGTAGGACTCCCTCTCTAGCCGCACCAGGAAGGGCCGGCCGGCCTCCCTCCCCTGCTCCTTTATATACGGGGGCAGGGGGGCACCCAAAGACACACAAGTTGAATTGTTTTAGCCATGTGCGGTGCCCCCCTCCACAGAATCACACCTCGGTCGTACCGTCGCAGAGCTTAGGCAAAGCCCTGCGCCGGTGAACACATCATATCCGTCACCACGCCGTCGTGCTGACGAAACTCTCCCGTGAAGCTCAACTGGATCAAGAGCTCGTGGGACGTCATCAAGCTGAACGTGTGCTGAACGCGGAGGTGCCGTACGTTCGGTGCTTGATCGGTTGGATGGCGAAGAAGTTCGACAACATCAACCGCATCACTTGACGCTTCCGCTCCCGGTCTACGAGGGTACGTAGACACACTCTTCCCTCTCGTTGCTATGCATCTGGTAGATAGATCTTGCGTGATCGTAGGAAAATTTTAAAATACTACATTCCCCAACAGTGGCATCAGAGCCAGGTCTATGCGTAGATGATATGCACGAGTAGAACACAATGAGATTGTGGACGATACTAGTCATACTGCTTACCAGCATGTCATACTTTGCTTCGGCGGTATTGTGAGATGAAGCGGCCCGGACCGACATTACGCGTACGCTTACGCGAGACTGGTTTCACCGTTACGAGCACTCGTTGCTTAAAGGTGACTGGCGGGTGTCTGTCTCTCTCACTTTAGCTGAATCAAGTGTGGCTACGCCCGGTCCTTGTGAAGGTTAAAACAACACATACTTGACGAAACATCGTTGTGGTTTTGTATGCGTAGGTAAGAACGGTTCTTGCTAAGCCCGTAGCAGCCACGTCAAACTTGCAACAAACAAAGTAGAGGACGTCTAACTTGTTTTTGCAGGGCATGTTGTGATGTGATATGGTCAAGACATGATGAGTTATACGGTTTTGTATGAGATGATCATGTTTTGTAAAGTTATCGGCAACTGGGAGGAGCCATATGGTTGTCGCTTTATTGTATGAAATGCAATCGCCATGTAATTGCTTTACTTTATCACTAAGCGGTAGCGATAGTCATGGAAGCAATAGTTGGCGAGACGACAACGATGCTACGATGAAGATCAAGGTGTCAAGCCGGTGACGAAGGTGATCATGACGGTGCTTTGTAGATGGAGATCAAAAGCACAAGATGATGATGGCCATATCATGTCACATATTTTGATTGCATGTGATGTTTATCTTATCATGCTTCTTATTTTGCTTAGAACGACGGTAGCATTATAAGATGACCCCTTACTAAATTTCAAGGTATAAGTGTTCTCCCTGAGTATGCACCGTTGCGAAAGTTCGTCGTGCCGAGACACCACGTGATGATCGGGTGTGATAAGCTCTACGTTCAAATACAACGGGTGTAAGGCAGTTTTGCACACGCAGAATACTCGGGTTAAACTTGACGAGCCTAGCATATACAGATATGGCCTCGGAACACTGGAGACCGAAAGGTCGAGCGTGAATCATATAGTAGATATGATCAACATAAGATGTTCACCATTGAAAACTACTCCATCTCACGTGATGATCGGACATGGTTTAGTTGATTTGGATCACGTGATCATTTAGATGACCAGAGGGATGTCTATCTAAGTGGGAGTTCTTTAAATTAATATGATTAAATTGAACTTTAATTTATCATGAACTTAGTCCTGATAGTTTTGCATATCTATGTCGTTGTAGATCAATGGCCCGTGCTACCGTTCCTTTGAATTTTAATGCATTCCTAGAGAAAGCTAAGTTGAAAGATGATGGTAGCAATTAAACGGACTGGGTCCGTAACCTGAGGATTATCCTCATTGCTGCACAGAAGAATTATGTCCTTGAAGCACCGCTAGGTGACAAGCCCCCTTCCGCTGATGCAGACGCTTTGAACGTCTGGCAGTCGCGGTCTGATGACCACACGATAGTTCAGTGTGCCATGCTTTACGGCTTAGAACCGGGACTTCAACGACGTTTTGAACGTCATGAAGCATATGAAATGTTCCAGGAGTTGAAGTTAATATTTCAAGCAAATGCCCGAATTGAGAAATATGAGATTTCCAATAAGTTCTACAGCTGCAAAATGGAGGAGAATAGTTCTATCAGTGAACACTTGCTCAGAATGTCTGGGTACTACAATCATATGACTCAACTTGGTTGCAAAGTTGACGAGGATAGTGTTATTGATAGAGTTCTTCAATCACTGCCACCAAGCTATAAAGGCTTCGTGATGAACTATAACATGCAAGGGATGCAAAAGACAATTCCTGAGCTCTTCGCTATGCTCAAAGCTGCGGAGGTAGAAATCAAAAAGGAGCATCAAGTGTTTATGGTTAACAAGACCACTAGTTTCAAGAAAAAGGGCAAGGGAAAGAAAGGGAACTTCAAAAAGAATAGCAAGTCAGTTGCTACTTCCACGAAGAAACCCAAATCTGTAGCCAAGCCTGAAACTGAGTGCTTCTACTGCAAGGGGACTAGACACTGGAAGCGGAACTGCCCCAAGTATTTGGCGGATAAGAAGGATGGCAAGATGAACAAAGGTATATGTGATATACATGTTATTGATGTGTACCTTACTAATGCTCGTAGTAGTACCTGGGTATTTGATACCGGTTCGGTTGCTAATATTTGTAACTCGAAACAGGGACTACGGATTAAACGAAGATTAGCTAAGGACGAGGTGACGATGCGCGTGGGAAACGGTTCGAAAGTCGATGTGATCGCCGTCGGCACGCTACCTCTACATCTACCTTCGGGATTAGTTTTAGACCTAAATAATTGTTATTTGGTGCCAGCGTTGAGCATGAACATTATATCTGGATCTTGTTTATTGCGAGACGGTTATTCATTTAAATCAGAGAATAATGGCTGTTCCATTTTAATGAATAATATCTTTTATGGTCATGCACCCTTGAAGAGTGGTCTATTCTTATTGGATCTCGATCGTAGTGATACACATATTCATAATATTGAAACCAAAAGATGCAAGGTTAATAATGATAGTGCAACTTATTTGTGGCACTGCCGTTTAGGTCATATTGGTGTAAAACGCATGAAGAAACTCCATAAAGATGGACTTTTGGAATCACTTGATTATGAATCACTTGGTGATTGCGAACCATGCCTCATGGGCAAGATGACTAAAACTCCGTTCTCCGGAACCATGGAGCGAGCAACAGATTTGTTGGAAATCATACATACTGATGTATGTGGACCAATGAGTGTTGATGCTCGCGGCGGGTATCGTTATTTTCTGACCTTCACTGATGATTTGAGCAGATATGGGTATATCTACTTAATGAAACACAAGTCTGAAACATTTGAAAAGTTCAAAGAATTTCAGAGTGAAGTAGAGAATCATCGTAACAAGAAAATAAAGTTCCTACGATCTGATCGTGGAGGAGAATATTTGAGTTACGAGTTTGGTCTTCATTTGAAACAATGTGGAATAGTTTCACAACTCACGCCACCTGGAACACCACAGCGTAATGGTGTGTCCGAACGTCATAACCGTACTTTATTGGATATGGTGCGATCTATGATGTCTCTTACCGATTTACCACTATCGCTTTGGGGTTATGCTTTAGAGACAGCTGCATTCACGTTAAATAGGGCACCATCTAAATCCGTTGATACGACGCCTTATGAACTATGGTTTGGCAAGAAACCAAAGTTGTCGTTTCTTAAAATTTGGGGCTGCGATGCTTATGTGAAAACACTTCAACCTGATAAGCTCGATCCCAAGTCGGAAAAATGTGTCTTCATAGGATACCCAAAAGAGACTGTTGGGTACACCTTCTATCACAGATCCGAAGGCAAAATATTCGTTGCTAAGAACGGATCCTTTCTAGAAAAAGAGTTTCTCTCGAAAGAAGTGAGTGGGAGGAAAGTAGAACTTGATGAGGTAATTGTACCTTCTCCCATATTGGAAAGTAGTACATCACAGGAAATTGTTCCAGTGATTCCTACACCAATTAGTGAGGAAGTTGATGATAATGATCATGAAACTTCGGATCAAGTTTCTGCTGAACGTCGTAGATCAACCAGAGTACGTTCCGCACCAGAGTGGTATGGCAACCCAGTTCTGGAAATCATGTTACTAGACCATGATGAACCTACGAACTATGAGGAAGCGATGATGAGCCCAGATTCCGCAAAATGGCTTGAAGCCATGAAATCTGAGATGGGATCCATGTATGAGAACAAAGTGTGGACTTTGGTTGACTTGCCCGATGATCGGCAGGCCATCGAAAATAAATGGATCTTCAAGAGGAAGACCGACGCAGACGGTAATATTACTGTTTACAAAGCTCGACTTGTTGCGAAAGGTTTTCGACAAGTTCAAGGAGTTGACTACGATGAGACTTTCTCACCTGTAGCGATGCTTAAGTCTGTCCGAATCATGTTAGCAATTGCCGCATTTTATGATTATGAAATCTGGCAAAATGGATGTCAAAACTGCATTCCTAAATGGATATCTCAAAGAAGAGTTGTATATGATGCAACCAGAAGGTTTTGTCGATCCAAAAGGTGCTAACAAAGTATGCAAACTCCAGCGATCCATCTATGGACTGGTGCAAGCATCTCGGAGTTGAAATATACGCTTTGATGAGGTGATCAAAGCATATGGTTTTATACAGACTTTTGGAGAAGCCTGTATTTACAAGAAAGTGAGTGGGAGCTCTGTAGCATTTCTAGTATTATATGTAGATGACATATTTTTAATTGGAAATGATATAGAATTTCTGGATAGCATAAAAGGATACTTGAATAAAAGTTTTTCAATGAAAGACCTCGGAGAAGCTGCTTACATATTAGGCATCAAGATCTATAGAGATAGATCAAGACGCTTAATTGGACTTTCACAAAGCACATACCTTGATAAGATTTTGAAAAGGTTCAAAATGGATCAGTCAAAGAAAGGATTCTTGCCTGTTTTACAAGGTATGAAGTTGAGTAAGACTCAATGCCCGACCACTGCAGAAGATAGAGAGAAAATGAAAGTCATTCCCTATGCCTCAGCCATAGGATCTATCATGTATGCAATGCTGTGTACCAGACCTGATGTGTGCCTTGCTATAAGTCTAGCAGGGAGGTACCAAAGTAATCCAGGAGTGGATCACTGGACAGCGGTCAAAAACATCCTAAAGTATCTGAAAAGAACAAAGGATATGTTTCTCGTATATGGAGGTGACAAAGAGCTCGTCGTAAACGGTTACGTCGATTCTAGCTTTGACATTAATCCGGATGACTCAAAGTCACAAACCGGATATGTATTTTTATTGAACGGTGGAGCTGTCAGCTGGTGCAGTTCCAAGCAGAGCGTCGTGGCGGGATCTACGTGTGAAGCGGAATACATAGCTGCTTCGGAAGCAGCAAATGAAGGAGTCTGGATGAAGGAGTTCATATCCGATCTAGGTGTAGTACCTAGTGCATCGGGTCCAATGAAAATCTTTTGTGACAACACTGGAGCCATAGCCTTGGCGAAGGAATCCAGGTTTCACAAGAGAACAAAGCACATCAAAAGACGCTTCAATTCCATCCGCGATCTAGTCAAGGAGGGAGACATAGATATTTGCAAAATACATACGGATCTGAATGTTGCAGACCCGTTGACTAAGCCTCTTCCACGGGCAAAACATGATCAGCACCAAGACTCCATGGGTGTGAGGATCATCACTTTGTAATCTAGATTATTGACTCTAGTTCAAGTGGGAGACTGAAGGAAATATGCCCTAGAGGCAATAATAAAGATGTTATTTGTATTTCCTTATATCATGATAAATGTCTTTTATTCATGCTAGAATTGTATTAACCGGAAACTTAATACATGTGTGGATACATAGACAAAACAATATGTCCCTAGTATGCCTCTACTAGACTAGCTCATTGATCAAAGATGGTTATGTTTCCTAGCCATAGACATGAGTTGTCATTTGATCAACGGGATCACATCATTAGGAGAATGATGTGATGGACAAGACCCATCCGTTAGAATAGCACTATGATCGTTTAGTTTAACTGCTATTGCTTTCTTCATGACTTATACATGTTCCTATGACTATGAGATTATGCAACTCCCGAATACCGTAGGAACACCTTGTGTGCTATCAAACGTCACAACGTAACTGGGTGATCATAAAGATGCTCTACAGGTGTCTCCGAAAGTATTCGTGGTGTTGGCATAGATCAAGATTAGGATTTGTCACTCCGAGTGTGGGAGAGGTATCTCTGGGCCCTCTCGGTAACACACATCACAATAAGCCTTGCAAGCAAAAGACTAATGAGTTAGTCACGAGATGATGTGTTACGGAACGAGTAAAGAGACTTGCCGGTAAACGAGATTGAACTAGGTATAAAGATACCGACGATCGAATCTCGGGCAAGTAACATACCGTTTGACAAAAGGAACAACGTATGTTGTTATGCGGTTCTGACCGATAAAAGATCTTCGTAGAATATGTAGGAGCCAATATGAACATCCAGGTTCCGCTATTGGTTATTGACCGGAGATGAGTCTCGATCATGTCTACATAGTTCTCGAACCCGTAGGGTCCGCACGCTTAACATTTGATGACGATCGGTATTATGAGTTTATGAGTATTGATGTACCGAAGGTAGTTCGGAGTCCCGGATGAGATCACGGACATGACGAGGAGTCTCGGAATGTCCGAGACATAAAGATTGATATATTGGACGGCTATATTCAGACACCGGAAGTATACTGGAAAAGTTTCGGATTTATCGGGAATGCCGGAGGGGGTTACCGGAACCCCCTACGAGAGGGGATGGTCCATAGTGGGCCTAAAGGGTGAGAGAGAGGCAGCCCATAGGGCTGGCCGGCGCCCCCACCTAGGAATCCTAGTTGGACTAGGATTGGGGGGGCGCCACCTCTCCTATTCCTTTCCCCCTTCCTCCTTTCGGTGAATCCTACTAGGAATAGGATTGCAATCCTATTCCTAGTAGGACTCCCTCTCTAGCCGCACCAGGAAGGGCCGGCCGGCCTCCCTCCCCTGCTCCTTTATATACGGGGGCAGGGGGGCACCCAAAGACACACAAGTTGAATTGTTTTAGCCGTGTGCGGTGCCCCCCTCCACAGAATCACACCTCGGTCGTACCGTCGCGGAGCTTAGGCAAAGCCCTGCGCCGGTGAACACATCATATCCGTCACCACGCCGTCGTGCTGACGAAACTCTCCCGTGAAGCTCAACTGGATCAAGAGCTCGTGGGACGTCATCAAGCTGAACGTGTGCTGAACGCGGAGGTGCCGTACGTTTGGTGCTTGATCGGTTGGATCGCGAAGAAGTTCGACAACATCAACCGCGTCACTTGACGCTTCCGCTCCCGGTCTACGAGGGTACGTAGACACACTCTTCCCTCTCGTTGCTATGCATCTGGTAGATAGATCTTGCGTGATCGTAGGAAAATTTTAAAATACTACGTTCCCCAACAATAACGTCTACATCTGCTCCTGCAATAGGTATGTCACCTAGCGGTGCATCAAGGACATAATTCTCTGTGCAGCAATGAGGATAATCCTCAGATCACGGAACAATTCCGCATCATTGCTACTAACATCTTTCAACTTAGTTTTCTCTAGGAACATATAAAAAATAAACGGGGAGCAACATCGCGAGCTATTGATCTACAACATAGATATGCTAATACTACGAGGACTAAGTTCATGATAAATTATATTTCAATTTAATCATATTACTTAAGAACTCCCACTTAGATAGACATCCCTCTAGTCATCTAAATGATCACGTGATCCAAATCAACTAAACCATGTCCGATCATCACGTGAGATGGAGTAGTTTCAATGGTGAACATCTTATGTTGATCATATCTACTATATGATTCACGCTCGACCTTTCGGTCTCTAGTGTTCCGAGGCCATATCTGCATATGCTAGGCTCATCAAGTTTAACCCGAGTATTCTGCGTGTGCAAAACTGGCTTACACCCGTTGTATTTGAACGTAGAGCTTATCACACCCGATCATCACGTGGTGTCTCGGCACGACGAACTTTCGCAACGGTGCATACTCAGGGAGAACACTTATACCTTGAAATTTAGTAAGGGATCATCTTATAATGCTACCGTCGAACTAAGCAAAATAAGAAGCATAATAAGATAAACATCACATGCAATCAAAATATGTGACATGATATGGCCATCATCATCTTGTGCTTTTGATCTCCATCTCCAAAGCACCGTCAGGATCACCTTCGTCACCGGCGCGACACCTTGATCTCCATCGTAGCATCGTTGTCGTCTCGCCAACTATTGCTTCTACGACTATCGCCACCGCTTAGTGATAAAGTAAAGCAATTACATGGCGATTGCATTTCATACAATAAAGCGACAACCATATGGCTCCTGCCAGTTGACGATAACTTTACAAAACATGATCATTTCATACAAAACCGTATAACTCATCATGTCTTGACCATATCACATCGCAACATGCCCTGCAAAAACAAGTTAGACGTCCTCTACTTTGTTGTTGCAAGTTTTACGTGGCTGCTACGGGCTTAGCAAGAACCATTCTTACCTACGCATACAAAACCACAACGATATTTCGTCAAGTATGTGTTGTTTTAAGCTTCACAAGGACCGGGCGTAGCCACACTTGATTCAACTAAAGTTGGAGAAACTGACACCCGCCAGCCACCTGTGTGCGAAGCACGTCGGTAGAACCAGTCTCGCGTAAGCGTACGCGTAATGTCGGTCCGGGCCGCTTCATCCAACAATACCGCCGAATCAAAGTATGACACGCTGGTAAGCAGTATGACTAGTATCATCCACAACTCACTTGTGTTCTACTCGTGCATATCATCTACGCATAGACCTGGCTCATGATGCCACTGTTGGGGAACGTAGTATTTTAAAAATTTCATACGATCACGCAAGATCTATCTACCAGATGCATAGCAACGAGAGGGGAGAGTGAGTCTACGTACCCTCGTAGACCGAAAGCGGAAGCGTTAGAACAACGCGGTTGATGTAGTCGTATGTCTTCACGGCCCGACCGATCAAGCACCGAAACTACGGCACCTCCGAGTTCTAGCACACGTTCAGCTCGATGACGTCCCTCGAACTCCGGTCCAGCCGAGTGTCGAGGGAGAGTTCCGTCAGCACGACGGCGTGGTGACGATCTTGATGTTCTACCGTCGTAGGGCTTCGCCTAAGCACCGCTACAATATTTATCGAGGAGAACTATGGTGGAGGGGGGCACCGCACACGGCTAAGAGATCAAGAGATCAATTGTTGTGTCTAGAGGTGCCCCCCTGCCCCCGTATATAAAGGAGGGAGGGAGAGGCCGGCCCTAGAGGGGGCGCACCAAGTGTGGGGAGTCCTACTAGGACTCCCAAGTCCTAGTAGGATTCCCCTTTCCTTTCCGGAGTAGGAGAGAAGGAAAGAGGGGGAGAGGGAGAAGGAAAAGGGGGCTGCACCCCTTGTCCAATTCGGACCAGAAGGGGGGTGCACGCCTCCTTCCTTTTGGCCTCTCTCCTCTATTCCCGTAACTCCCCGGTACTCCGAAAATACCCGAATCACTCGGAACCTTTCCGATGTACGAATATAGTCGTCCAATATATCGATTTTTACGCCTCGACCATTTTGAGACTCCTCGTCATGTCCCCGATCTCATCCGGGACTCCGAACTCCTTCGGTACATCAAAACTCATAAACTCATAATAAAACTATCATCGAAACCTTAAGCGTGCGGACCCTACGGGTTCGAGAACTATGTAGACAAGACCGAGACACGTCTCCGGTCAATAACCAATAGCGGAACCTGGATGCTCATATTGGCTCCCACATATTCTATGAAGATCTTTATCGGTCAAACCGCATAACAACATACATTGTTCCCTTTGTCATCGGTATGTTACATGCCCGAGATTCGATCGTCGGTATCTCAATACCTAGTTCAATCTCGTTACCAACAAGTCTCTTTACTCGTTCCGTAATACACCATCCCGCAACTAACTCATTAGCTGCAATGCTTGCAAGGCTTATAGTGATGTGCATTACCGAGTGGGCCCAGAGATACCTCTCCGACAATCGGAGTGACAAATCCTAATCTCGAAATACGCCAACCCAACAAGTACCTTCGGAGACACCTGTAGAGTACCTTTATAATCACCCAGTTACGTTGTGACGTTTGGTAGCACACAAAGTGTTCCTCCGGTATTCGGGAGTTGCATAATCTCATAGTCATAGGAACATGTATAAGTCATGAAGAAAGCAATAGCAGTAAAACTTAAACGATCATAGTGCTAAGCGAACGGATGGGTCTTGTCCATCAGTTCATTCTCCTAATGATGTGATCCCGTTGATCAAATGACAACTCATGTCTATGGCTAGGAAACATAACCATCTTTGATCAATGAGCTAGTCTAGTAGAGGCATACTAGGGACACTCTGTTTTGTCTATGTATTCACACATGTATTAAGTTTCCGGATAATACAATTCTAGCATGAATAATAAATATTTATCATGATATAAGGAAATAAATAATAAATTTATTATTGCCTCTAGGGCATATTTCCTTCAGTGGGCACCTCGTTTCTTCTCTGACTTGTACTTCAAGTCTCTCGTGAAGATATCGTTCCAAAAATAACTCTCCCAAAGGTTTCATTCCGTTTGGACTCCGTTTGATATTCCTTTTCTGCGAAACACCGAAATAGGAAAACAACAACAATTTGCATTGGGCCTTGGGTTAGTAGGTTAGTCCCAAAAATAATATAAAAGTGTATAATAAAGCCCATTAAACATACAAAACAGAATATATAATAGCATGGAACAATAGAAAATTATAGATACGTTGGAGACGTATCAATTACTTATCACAAGACTTCTCCCATGTCCTCAAGGACAAAAGTAAATACTCACAAAGCATATTAATGTTCAAGATCAAAGGGGTAATGAATAGCATAATGGATCTAAACATATTATCTTCCACCAAATAAACCAACTAGCATCAACTAAAAGATGTAATCAACACTACTAACAACCCACATGTACCAATCTGAGGTTTTGATACAAAGATTGAATACAAGAGATGAACTAGGGTTTGAGATGAGATGGTGATGGTGAAAATGTTGATGGAGATTGATCCTCCCATGATGAGAGGGTTGTGGTGATGATGATAGCTTTGATTTGCCCCTCCCGGAGGGAAGTATCCCCGGCGGAATCGCTCCACTAAAGAGCAAAAGTGCGTCGACCCAAGTTTCGCCTCGAGACGGCAGCGCTTCATCCCAAAAGCCCTCTCCTATTTTTTCTAGATAAAATGTGAATATATACCATAAGATGATCGCCAGAAGTGGGCCAGGTGGCCCACTACCCACCAGGGTGCACCAGGGGGTAGGTGCGCCCTGGTGTCTAGTGGGCACGTGGGTGGCCTCCTCCACAATCCCTTTTCTCTAGTATTTTTTATATATTCCAAAATAATTCTACATAAATTTTTAGCCCATTTGGAGATGTGCAGAATAGGTATTTCTGACATAGCTTTTTCAAGTCCAGAATTCCAGGTGCCGATATTCTCCCTCTTTGTGTAAACCTTGCAAATTGTGAGAGAAAAGACATTAGAATTACCCCCCACACTGTTATAATGGATAAAAATACTAAAAATATCGGTAAGAAAATGATACGTCTCCAACGTATCTATAATTTTTGATTGTTCCATGCTATTATATATTCTGTTTTAGATGTTTAATGGGCTTTATTACACACTTTCATATTATTTTTGGGACTAACCTACTAACCCAAGGCCCAGTGCAGATTGCTGTTTTTTTGCCTATTTCAGTGTTTCGCAGAGAACGAATACCAAACGGAGTCCAAACAGAATGAAACCTTCGGGAGAGTTATTTTTGGAACAATATCAACGCAGGAGACTTGGAGTACACTCCAGGGAGCGAAAGAGGTGGCCACGAGGGCAGGGGGCGCGCCCAGGGGGGTAGGCGCGCCCCCCATCCTCGTGGGCCACCCGTTGCTCCCCCGATGCCCCTCTTCAGCCTACATATACTCCCATACCCTGAAAACATCGAGGCAACAGACGAAACCCTAATTCCACCGCCGCAACCTTCTGTTCCCGTGAGATCCCATCTTGGGCCGGTTCCGGAGTTCCGCCGGAGGGGATCGATCACGGAGGGCTTCTACATCAACACCATAGCTCCTCTGATGAGTTGTGAGTAGTTTACCACAGACCTTCGGGTCCGTAGTTACTAGCTAGATGGCTTCTTCTCTCTTTTTGGATCTCAATACAAAGTTCTCCTCGATCTTCGAGGAGATCTATTCGATGTAATCTTTTTGCGGTGTGTTTCTCGAGATCCGATGAATTGTGGGTTTATGATCAAGATTATCTATGAACAATATTTGATTCTTTTCTGAAATCTTTTATGTATGATTATAATATCCTTGCAAGTCTCTTCGAATTATTGGTTTGGTTTGGCCTACTAGATCTATAGTTCTTGCAATGGGAGAAGTGCTTGGCTTTGGGTTCAATCTTGCGGTGTCCTTTCCCAGTGACAGCAGGGGCAGCAAGGCACGTATTGTATTGTTGCCATAGAGGATAAAAAAGATGGGGTTTATATCATATTGCATGAGTTTATCCCTCTACATCATGTCATCTTGCTTAAGGCGTTACTGTGTTCTTATGAACTTAATACTCTAGATGCATGCTGGATAGCGGCCGATGTGTGGAGTAATAGTAGTAGATGCTGAATCGTTTCGGTCTACTTGTCACGGACGTGATGCCTATATATAATGATCATGCCTACATATTCTCATAACTATGTGCTTTTGTATCAATTGCTCGACGGTAATTTGTTCACCCACTGTAGAATTCTGCTATCATGAGAGAAGCCACTAGTGAAACCTATGGCCCTCGAGTCTATCTTTATCATATTAGTTTCCCGTCAACTTGCCAATTTCTATCGCTGTTGTTTATTTGCATTATTTACTTTCTGTTTCTATATCAAAAATACCAAAAATCTTATCTTATCATATCTATCAGATCTCACTCTCGTAAGTGACCAAGAAGGGATTGACAACCCCTTTTATCGCGTTGGCTACGAAGTTCTAATTTGTTTGTGCAGGTGCGAGGGACTCGCACGTGGTTTCCTACTGGATTGATACCTTGGTTCTTAAAAACCGAGGGAAATACTTACGCTACTGTGCTGCATCACCCTTTCCTCTTCGAGGGAATAGAACGCAAGCTCGAGAAGTAGCAAGAAGAATTTCTGGCGCCGTTGCCGGGAAGATCTATGCAAAAGTCATATACCAAGTACCTATCACAAACCCTTATCGTTCACATTACATTATTTGCCTCTCGTTTTCCTCTCCCCCACTTCACCCTTGCCGTTTTATTCGCCCTTCTTTTTCCGTTCGCTTGTTTCTTGTTTGCTTGTGTGTTGGATTGCTTGCTCGTCACAACGGATACCCCTATTAGTGTTGATCCTCACCTTAAGAGGTTGGAGGAGATTGAAAATAATGTTAGAAGTTTTATGTCTATGCTATTTGAGCATAATGATTTCTTCAGAAACGAGCTTAATGAACATAAAAGTTTTATGGAATACATGAATAAAGAGCTTGATGATATGTCTAAAGAATTTTATGGTCTGAAATCTCAGTTTGCTCATCTTGAGAACTTAATAGCCCAAATATCGGATAAACAAGCCACCTTAGTTAATAAGATGGCCGCTAAACCGGAAGATTTAGATAATAAAGATGAAGATCTAAAAGTGATTGATGTATCTCCTATTAAATCCTTGTTTTCTAGTATGAATCTTGATAAAGATGGGACTGGAGATGAGTCTACTTTAGTTAAAAGGCGTCCCAATGATTCAGAGTTTTTAGATCTTGATGCTAAAATTGTCTAAAGTGGGATTGAAGAGGTCAAAAATTTACATAGCAATGAACCCACTATTTTGGATTTCAAGGGATTAAATTATGATAATTGCTCTTTAATAGATTGTATTTCCTTGATGCTATCCGTGCTAAATTCTCCGCATGCTTATAGTCAAAATAAGGCTTTTACCAAACACATAGTTGATGCTTTAATGTAATCTTATGAAGAAAAACTTGAATTAGAAGTTTCTATCCCTAGAAAGCTTTATGATGAGTGGGAACCTACTATTAAAATCAAGATTAAAGATCATGAATGCTTTGCTTTGTGTGATTTGGGTGCAATTGTTTCCACAATTCCAAAAACTTTGTGTGATATGTTAGGTTTCCATGAACTTGATGATTGCTCTTTAAATTTGCACCTTGCGGATTCTACCATTAAGAAACCTATGGGAAGGATTAATGATGTTCTTATTGTTGCAAATAGGAATTATGTGCCCGTAGATTTCATCGTTCTTTATATAGATTGCAATCCTACATGTCCTATTATTCTTGGTAGACCTTTCCTTAGAACGATTGGTGCAATTATTGATATGAAGGAAGGAAATATTAGATTCCAATTTCCGTTAAGGAAAGGCATGGAACACTTTCCTAGAAAGAAAATCAAATTACATTATGCTACTTCTGGCGCTTGCGTTGTATTCCCTCGAAGAGGAAAGGGTGATGCACACAGTAGCGTAAGTATTTCCCTCAGTTTTTGAGAACCAAGGTATCAATCTAGTAGGAGACCACGCGCGATTCCCTCGCACCTGCACAAACAAATAAGAACTTCGCAGCCAACGCGATAAGGGGTTGTCAATCCATTTACGGTCACTTATGAAAGTGAGATCTGATAGATAGGATAGTTTGATATTTTTGGTATTTTTGGATATAAGAACAGAAAGTAAAAACGGTAAAGTAAAGTAGATGGCAGATTGATATGTTGAGAATAGACCCGGGGGCCATAGGTTTCACCAGTGGCTTCTCTCATGATAGAAGAATTCTACGGTGGGTGAACAAATTACTTTCGAGCAATTGATAGAAAAGTGAATACTTATGAGAATATCTAGGCATGATCATTATATATAGGCATCGCGTCCGTAACAAGTAGACCGAAATGATTCTGCATCTACTACTATTACTCCACACATCGACCGTTATCCAGCATGCATCTAGAGTATTATGTTCATAAGAAAATAGTAACGCCTTAAGCAAGATGACATGATGTAGAGGGATAAACTCAAGCAATATGATATAAACCCCATCTTTTTATCCTCGATGGTAACAACACAATACGTGCCTTGATGCCCCTACTGTCACTAGGAAAGGACACCGCAAGATTGAACCCAAAGCCAAGCACTTCTCCCATTGCAAGAACTATAGATCTAGTAGGCCGAACCAAACCAATAATTCGAAGAGACTTGCAAGGATATTATAATCATACATAAAAGAATTCAGAAAAGAACCAAATATTTCTCATAGATAATCTTGATCATAAACCCACAATTCATCGGATCTCGACAAACACACTGAAAAAGAGATTACATCGAATAGATCTCCTCGAAGACCGAGGAGAACTTGGTATTGAGATCCAAAGAGAGAGAAGAAGCCATCTAGGTACTAACTATGGACCCGAGGGTCTGTGGTAAACTACTCACAACTCATGGTGAGGCGATGGTGTTGATGTAGAGGCACTCCGTGGTAGATCCCCCCTCCGGCGGTGCTCCGAAACAGGCCCCAAGATGGGATCTCACAGGAACAAAAGGTTGCGGCGGTGGAACTAGGGTTTTCTCTCTCGCTTCGATGTTTTTAGGGTACATGGGTATATATAGGAGGAAGGAGGGCATCGGGGGAGCAACGTGGGGCCCACGAGGCAGGGGGCGCGCCCTGCGGGAGGGGGCACGCCCCCACCCTCGTGGACGCCACGTGTGCCTTATTTCGTGGTTCTCAAGTCTCCCGTGAAGATATCGTTCCAAAAATATCTCTCCCGAAGGTTTCATTCCGTTTGGACTCCGTTTGATATTCTTTTTCTGCAAAACCCTAAAATAGGCAAAAAAACAGCAATCTGGTCTGGGCCTTTGGGTTAATAGGTTAGTCCCAAAAATAATATAAAAGTGTATAAATAAGCCCATTAAACTTCCAAAACATCATATATAATAGCATGGAACAATAAAAAATTATAGATACTTTGGAGACGTATCAAGCATCCCCAAGCTTAATTCCTGCTCGTCCTCGAGTAGGTAAATGATAAAAACAGAATTTTTGATGTTGAATGCTAACCAACATAATTTTCAATGTAATTCTCTTTATTGTGGCATGAATGTTCAGATCCGAAAGATTCAAGACAAAAGTATATATTGACATAAGAAATAATAATACTTCAAGCATACTAACAAAGCAATCATGTCTTCTCAAAATAACATGGCTAAAGAAAGTTATCCCTACAAAATCATATAGTCTGGCTATGCTCCCACTTCACCACACAAAATATTCATATGATGCACAACCCCGGTTTCAGCCAAGCACTTGTTTTCATGCTCAATTTTTTCAAACCTTTCAACTTTCACGCAATACATGAGCGTGAGCCATGGATATAGCACTATAGGTGGAATAGAGTGGTGGTTGTGGAGAAGACAAAAAGGAGGAAGATAGTCTCACATCGACTAGCGTATCAACGGGCTATGGAGATGCCCATCAATAGATATTAATGTGAGTGAGCAGGGATTGCCATGCAACGGATGCACTAGAGCTAAAAATGTATGAAAGCTCAACAAAAGAAACTAAGTGGGTGTGCATCCAACTTTCTTGCTCACGAAGACCTAGGGCATTTGAGGAAGCCCATCGTTGGTATATACAAGCCAAGTTCTATAATGAAAATTCCCACTAGTATATGAAAGTGACTAAACATGAGACTCTCTGTCATGAAGAACATGGTGCTACTTTGAAGCACAAGTGTGGAAAAAGATAGTAGCATTGTCCTTTCTTTTTCTTTTTTTCGGGCCTTTCTTTTTCTTGTCCTTTCCTTCTTTTTATTTTTTATTTTTGGGACAATGCTCTAATAATGATGATCATCACACTTATATTGATTTACAACTCGATATTACAACTCGATACTAGAACAAAGTATGACTCTATCTGAATGCCTCCGGCGGTGTACCGGGATGTGCAATGAATCAAGAGTGACATGTATGAAAAAGTATGCATGGTGGTTTTGCCACAAATACGATGTCAACTACATGATCATGCATGGCAATATGACAATATGAAGCGTGTCATATGACCGGAACGGTGGAAAGTTGCATGGCAATACATCTCGGAATGGCTATGGAAATGCCGTGATAGGTAGATATGGTGGCTGTTTTGAGGAAGGTATATGGTGGCTGTTTTGAGGAAGGTATATGGTGGCTGTTTTGAGGAAGGTATATAGTGGGTGTATGGTACCGGCGAAAGTTGCGCGGTACAAGAGAGGCTATCAATGGTGGAAGGCTAAGAGTGCGTATAATCCATGGACTCAACATGATTCATAAAGAACTCATATACTTATTGCAAAAGTTTACGAGTCATCAAAACAAAGCAATCAACGCATGCTCCTAGGGGAGAGGTTGGTAGGAGTTAACCATCGCGCGCCCCGACCTACAAATACCTCATGCTCTAATTTCGTCACATAGCGGTTCACCATACTTGCATGCTACGGGAATCACAAACTTTAACACAAGTATTTCTCAATTTCATAATAACTCCACTAGCATGACTCTAATATCACTATCCTCATATCTCAAAACAATCATCAAGCATCAAACTTCTCATCATATTCAATGCACTTTGTAAGAAAGTTTTTACTACATTTATCTTGGATGCCTATCATATTAGGACAAGTTTTACAACCAAAGCACATTACCATGCTGTTCTAAAAGACTCTCAAAAGGATATAAATGAATCATGAGAGATGAACAATTTCTACAAAATAAAATCACCACCGTGCTCTAAAAGATATAAGTGAAGCACTAGAGCAAAACTATTTAGCTCAAAAGATATAACTGAAGCACATAGAGTGTTCTAACAAATTCTAGGCCATATTTATCTCTCTCAAAAAGGTGTGTCCAACAAGGATGATTGTGGCAAACTAACAAGCAAAGACTCAAATTATACATGACGCTCCAAGTAAAACACATATCATGTGGTGAATAAAAATATAGTCCCGAGTATAGTTACCGATAGATGAAGACGAAAGAGGGGATGCCTTCCCGGGGCATCCCCAAGCTTAGGCTTTTGGTTGTCCTTGAATTTTACCTTGGGGTGCCTTGGGTATCCCCAAGCTTAGGCTCTTGCCACTCTTTGTTCCATAGTCCATCAAAGCAATACTCAAAACTTGAAAACTTCACAACACAAAACTTAGACAAAACTCTCGTGAGCTCCGTTAGTATAAGAAAACAAACCACCACTCAAAGGTACTGTAATGAACTCATTCTTTTTTTATATGGGTGTTAAACCTACTGTATTCCAACTTCTCTATGATTCATATCCTCCAATACTACTCACAGATTCATCAAAACAAGCAAACAACACACGAAAAAAAGAATCTGTCAAAAACAGAATAGTCTATAGTAATCTGTAACTTTCACATACTTCTGTAACTTCAAAAAATTGAAATAAATTGGTAAACGTGAGGAATTTGTCTATTAACCATCTGCAAAAATAATCAACTAAATAGCACTCTCCAGTAAAATCTGGTGACTATTCTCGTGAGCGCTAACATTTTTATTTTTTTACAGCAAGATCATATAAACTTCACATAAGTCTCCCCAAAGGTTCTACTTGGCACAAACACTAATTAAAACACAAACCCACATCTAAACAGAAGCTAGATGTAATATTTATTCCTAAACAGAAGCAAAAACAAAGAAAATAAAATTGGGTTGCTGATGGCTTCTCGCCCCTCGTTGGTTACCCCAAGTGGAAGGTTGAGATGTAGCGTAGCGGCAAATTTCCCTTGGCAAAGGTACCAAGTATCGAATCCCGTGAGACTCCGAGGGTCGACAAGTAGGTGTCAACGGCGCCAGAAACTTAGCGGTTGACAGGACCTGCACACAGATACAAATAACTTTGCTCCCAACGAGTACAGAGAGGTTGTCAATCCCTCCGGCCTTGTCGTTTACAAATGATCAAACACAAGAGATAATAATGATAGCTATGACTGCAACTAGGAAATAAATAGAAGGTGTGATCAGTGGTGGTAATATGGACCGGGGTCCCATGATGTTCACTAGTGATGTCTCTCTCCCAAAAGACGATAAAACAGCAAAGCGAGGTTAACAAATTACAGCTGGGCAATTGACAGGATTATGTGCGCAAACCAATGCTAACTATGCTGCAAAGAAAGGTAGAGGCTCAAAAGCATGGGCGGTACGCCAAGGCAAGTAGACTGAAATCCATCTGCATCTACTACTAATCATCCACCTTGAGATATCTATCCAGAACATCTCGCTGGTATTAAGTTGCTGTAATGCCCATGATGGGACTATATCTCCTACGTGTCGAGGCACGACTTAGAGACAAAACCCCATGCTGGAATGATCGCAAGTCTGGTATCTTTGCACAACTCATGTAAAAGATGGGGATGGAAAACATAAAAATAGTTGGCTTACACTCGCCACGTCACACAAATTCATTACATGATTCAATCATCATACAAAAGAACATCACAGCCCATCTAAGGGTAAAATCCAAATGTCAAGATACCAAACATAATTTAAATCCACAGGTCGGATCAAATCCTAGTAGAAGTCTCCACTACTGATCATCAGGATAACGAACATAGTATCGACTACGCTCCTCGTCATACTCCCAGTCTAGCTCGGTGCCATCACCTGGATAGCTCACCATCGGACCTGCATCTGGTGTGGTGAAGTAACTGTGAGCCACAGAGGACTCAGCAATCCCGTTCCCGGGTAACATGACTATTTAAGCCTTGGGTGAGGATAAAGGCTGAAGAAAAGAATAAGAGTCTGCAGCAGCAACTAGCACTAGCTTACGTGAAAGAGTGCGAGAAGAGAAGTGCCACGGTCGAGAGATGATCACGAAGTGATCCTAGCTAAAGCTCAACAAACATAACCCCACCGTGTTCAACTCCCGAATCCCTATTCGGAAATTGACAGTCACGGTACACACGCTGGTAGTGTATTAGAACAATGTGTCAAGTTTTCTACAACCGGATATTAACAAGCTCCCATCTGCCACATAACCGCGGGCACGGCTTTCGAAAGTTCATAACCCTGCAGGGGTGTTCCAACTTGGCCCATGACAAGCCCACGATCCGCGGAGTCGCAACTCCAAGGTGGGAAGACCCGAGTATTCTCGGAGTCCCGTGCTCAAGATACTCCGAACTAAGGTAAGGCTAATCCAGCAAATCCTCCCGGCGTACCGTCACCCTGATAGTAGCCGCGCGTATCTAGTCTCAGGCCACGACCGGATGAGCGCTACGTACAGATACCGAAGATCCCAGCGAACTGGGTGGTATCCGCAAGTGACTCTAGTTTGGACCAACACTCAAATCGAGCACTGGCCCAGGGGGGTTGAATTAATTAATCCTCGGGTTAATTACTCCCTCGGCAAGTTTTTAGTTGTTTAGGCGAATAGTACCAATGTTGGGACTTGCTGGAAAAGACTTAGCACTTAGCGGTTTATCGAGGGGGCCCCATAACCCCAACCGTGTGAGGAACGCATAATCAAGGAACATAACACCGGTTTAAACGGTTCCTAACGGCATGAGTGGAACAAATCACCAAGCAAAAGGCTTAGCCTTCCACCCATTGCCAATATATAGATGATTTCATTTTAAGCATTTATGTAGTGTGATATAACCCAACAAACTTCAACATGAAGCAAGCATCTTCAACTTCACCTGCAACTAGCAACGCTATAAGAGGGGCTGAGCGAAGCCTACGTATATCCAATCAATTGTAATGCCCAGGATGGGACTATATCTCCTATGTGTCGAGGCACGACTTAAAGATATAAGCCCATTCTGGAATGATCTCAAGTTTGGTATCTTTGCACGACTCATGTAAAAGAGGGATTAAATTGCAAAAGGAGATAGTTGGCTTACACTCGCCACTTCACACAATACATTATATAAGCAAAACATCATTCAAAACATCACAACCCGACTACAGGTGAAGATCCAAAAAGGAAGATACCAAAACAACATAAAGCCACAGGTCTAGATCGAATCCTAGTAGAAACCACTACTGATCGTCGAAAACGTCATAAGCAAACGGCCACTCTCTTCATCGAGTTCCCAGTGAAGTACTTGAACCAGCTTCTGCATCAAACTCGGCCGAACCTGCATCTGGTGTTGTAGTATCTGTGAGCCACGAGGACTCAGTAATACCATAACCATGGGTATCAAGACTAGCAAAGCTTTGTGGGTAGAAAGAGGTAAAGTGGTGAGGTTGCGGCAGCGACTAAGCATAATATGATGGCTAGCTTACGAGTACAAGAATAAGATGAGAATCTACGCAAACGGTCGCAAAAGTAGTGATCGCTAAAGATCCTGAACTACATACGAGTCAAACATAACCCCACCGTGTTCTCTTCTCAAAGTGAAAAGAGACAGTCACGGTTACTCACACAGTTGTGTGTTTTACTTCGGATCCTCTGTCAAGTTTTCTACAACCGGACATTAACAAATTCCAATCTGCCACATAACCACGGGCACGGCTTTCGAAAGATTATAACCCTGCAGGGGTGTTCCAACTTAGCCCATCACAAGCTCTCACGATTAGCTGAAGTGATAAATATAATATCATCACTCCTTATCTTAGGGAAATCCGATCAGGCTCGGCATCCCGGTAGCACAAGACATTTCGACAATGGTAAAACAAGTCCAGCAAGACCTCCCGGCGTGCCGACACCCTGATAGTAGCCGCGCGTATCTCATCTCAGGCCACGTCCGGATGAGCAATACGTACAGCAACCGAAGACCCCAGATAACTGGGTGGCACCGCAAGTGGCTCTAGTTTGGGACCAAGACCATCATCACTGGCCCCCCTGCTATGTAGAATTAAGAACCCGAGGGTGCGACCCCCTATGCAAATTTAATTAACTAATTAAGTTGTTATTATGAGGCAAATTAAAACCAATGTTGGGCCTTGCTGGAGGAGTTTTATTCAAAGTCGAACTGTCAAGGGGTCCCCATCCACCCATCGTGTAAGGAACGCAAAATCAAGGAACATAATGCCGGTTTATCGGCGCCTAAGGTGGCATGAGTGGAACAAAACACCGAGCAAAAGGCCAAGCCTTCCACCCATGCCCAGTATATAGGTGTGTTAATAATAATTATAGATATTGTGATATTCCAACAACAAGTTCCCTCCTGGAACGATCTTCATCTTCACCTGCAACTAACAACGCTATAAGAGGGGCTGAGCAAGCGGGTAACATAGCCAAACAGTGGTTTTGCTAGGAAGGTGTCAAGGTTAGAGGTTTCATGGCAACAAGGAGAAGCTGACATAAAAGATGGGTAGCGCGACATGTAACGATAACATCGAGACAATTAAGCATGGCAATGGTAGTAAAGGTATCCAAGGGTATGATCATCTTGCCTGGGATTCCGCAAGGAAGAAGAACAGATCCATGAAGTAGACGGAGCAATAGTCGAGCGAACCCTCACAACTCCGGAACGAACCCGAAGCTAACGAGGGAAGCAAACCGGAAAGAAGCAAACAACACGGTAAACACATAAGCATAAACATGGCATACGATGCACATCCAAGTATGATGCATGTCCGGTTTAAATATGCATGTCGTGGCAAAGTGCACAAACAAAACTACAAGTTAAGTGGAGCTCAATATGCAACGAGTTGCATATTGACGAAACACCACATTTATTTATTTAGTTGACTCTCGTTTATTTACAAGACAAGGTTAAATGTTGGTTAACATAGCAAGAGGTGAAATAATAATAAAACTACACTATCTAGACATTTTAAATGAGGCCGGAAATAACAACAACAATTCCGGAAAATCCCCATGAGCATGTTTAGTAATTATAAGCAAACAACAATTAAACATTTTAGTGTTGTTAATATGATGCGGATGACATGATCAAGTTTATGCAAGTTTTATTAAAAGGTTGACAAGAGAGATATGAAGCACTTGTCACCATGGTGGAAGGAAAGGGTGCCACGGCAACGATCCGAAAATGATGCAACGGCAACATCTCGGTTCCGGTAACTCGTTGCGAGAACCGGTGCAAAAGATGACGGAGAGCGTGAACGAGTCGAACAAGATGAAAAGGTGGGGTGATCCCGTCACCGGGTTCCCACGAGTCGGCGATGAGGCAACCGAGGAACACGACAAAAGATGAAACGGGCACGGTGCACACAAGGGCAAACATCTCACGGGTCATCGTCTCGGGGTTATACCTTCGAAACATTCGTTCTCGGAGGGGTTCGAGGTCGTCGAGGGACATAGAGGAAGTAGTGGTACACGGGTCGCAGAGGAAGTAGTCGTTCCGTTCGTCGAGGAAGTAATGGTACACAAACATCGGTAGGGGTACACGGCGACGGTAGATGAACTTGAAGGTCATCGGCGTCGTGGTACTTGGGGGTCCTCGTTCTTGCGACGGTAGTTGTACACGGGGTCTCCCTGTGTAGTCGTACTCGGTCCTCGGTGCATCGGAGAGGGACTTGACGGTTCAAAACATTCGTCGTGGTACTTGGCTTCCGTGGGTCTTGGCGATGGTAGACGTTCTCGTTCGTAGATGTTCGGGTATCCGTAGATGTACTTGAGGGTCTTCGTCTGACGTAGGGGTACACGAGGTCGTCGTGGAACTTGTTCATGTAGTAGTCGAACTTGACAGGTCTTGGCGATTCCGGATGTACTCGACGGTCTTGGGGTCCCTCGAGGGTCGACGGAGTCGTTCACGGGTCGACGAAGTACTTGGCACCATCTTGGTCTTGCGGCTGCGGTCTACACAACAAAGGGAAAAAACAGCAAGGTGCACCGAAGGCGGCCGGCGAGCTGCTCATGCCCGAGGTCGGTCGGGGAGGCAGCAGGGTCCTGCGGCGGCTGCTTGGCGAGCGGGATGGAGGCAGCAGGATTGGAGGCAGCAGGGTGATGCGGTGTCGTGGTGGAACTCGGTGGCGTGCTGCGTCGGCTTGGGGCGGCGCGCGAGGACGGAGCAGGGCGGAGGGCGAGGCCAGCTCGGGCGAGGCGGCCGGCGCCCTGGAGATGGAGAGGAACGGCTTTCGAGGAGGGGGCCCCCGAGCGCGGCGCTGCGGTGTGGTCCGGGCCGGCTCGCGGGGCAAGCGCCTCAGGCGCGCGAGACTGGCACGGGAAGGAGATGGGGAAGGCAGCAGCCTCCTGGCCGGGCGGCTCGGCCAGGCAAGGAAGGGGCGTCGAGAGGAGCTGCTCGGGGCGCTGGGGCTCGGGACTCCTGGCCGCTGGAGAGGGGCGCGGCATGCGCGATGGGAGGAGCGGACGAGGAGGGTCGCGGCCGGCTCGGGAGGACCGATAGGATGGGGTCGGGCGAGGGAAGATCGAGAGATACGGGGTGGCGGCGGCTGTACGAGGGGAAACAGGGATCAATGCGGGGGATCGGGAGAGAGGAGAGGGTCGCGTCGCTAGGTTAGGCCGCCTGGGAGCGGGCTGGGCTGACCCTGGCCTGATGACTGGATGGCCGGCTGCGGGGTGAGGCCGACTGGGCCTGCGGCTGGAGGGAGGTTCGGCCGGCTGGGCCTGGAGGCCTGGCTGCTGGGCTCTCTTCCTTTGACTTAAATAAAATAAATAAATAAATAAAAAAACCTAAGAGAAGGAAAAGAAGGAGATGGTAGAGGTGGAATCTGGACAAGAGGCTATTATTCCTGGACTCGCAAAATTGCGTTGGTTCCCAGAAAAATAGAAAAGGGGCATGAATGGAAAATAAATTCAAGTTCCTTTGAATTTATTTCAAATGGTGTGAACAAAGACTATGATTTAGAAGAGCCCAAAAATGTTCGGATTTTTGGAGGAGCCTCGATAAAAGGAAAAAGAATTATGGACAAGGAAAGGGGTGAAACTTGAAGCAACAGAGGTCTAGAGAATAATTGCAAGTGTGTTGCGGTTAATTCCAAACAATGGAATATTTATAATATAGCTCCCTAATAATATTGATAGGCTTTTATATGTTATAAAGAGAAGTCATCCTTCCCTCGATTTAAATGGACAGAAGGTCCACACAATTTATTTAGGTTGAGATGCAAAAGAAATATGACATGAAGGCATGATGACATGATGCAATGCAAATAATAAATAACACAAGCACACATAAAAACACACGGGAGAACTCGGAACATCTGGAATCTTCTGGAATCTTCTGGGACGTCGGTCTTCGGGCGTTACAACTCTCCCACACTAACAGAGGATCTCGACCCGAGATCCTGGAGATAGCACCGGATAAAAACAGAACAGGAAGAGGTAAAACAAAGTTGCTTCTTTGACAGACGAGTGAAACCAGGAACCTTGAGAGGTTGCACAAAATGAAAGAAGAATACAATGGAGATGAACGAATATGAAAACTCTGTTAGACAAGAGGGACAAGGAGCATTATGAGAACCTTTCAGGTTGAAAAACATGAAACAAGAGCTCACGGACCAAAAGAATATGAAACCGCAACGGTATAGCCAAGGAATAAGAATGACAGAATTTGGACAGCACTCCGTCTAAAAATGGAAGGAATTAACAAGAACTTGAGGAGATGGGAAGATACTTGATGAAAACAACAACATATTGCCTCCGAAACAATTGAAAGAATGGCACAAGGGGTAAGAAGGATTCAGACCGCACTCTGGTTAAAAGATAGGCAAAACTAGATAAAATGACGTAACTTGAATGAAGAATACAACACCCCGGTTAAATGATAAGCAAGGGAAAGAACATGATCTCGATAAAACGATCTGATGGTTTGGAGAGAGCAACATCACAATGCCTCCGGAATGAAAGAATAGCATATAATCAATGAAAGAAATGAATGGAGAAGAAAAATGACAACTTCTCCCACGATTGAATATAAAAAACATCCTTACGAAGAAGGGTTGAATGGAGTTGTTGAAAATAATCAACAACAAAAGAATAAGCTTGATGTGGGCTTATGGAAAACATCTCAAAATTATGAGGTGACAACCAGCCACTAACGGAGATATTTGATTGGATTGAGATCAACAAGGAGACGATAAACTTATCTCACCGGAATGATAAATGAAGAACTTGGGTCATTATGAGCACCATAATAGCAACAATTCTCAAGGAAAGCTTTTAGGTGAATTATAACCCAAGATAACTCCAACGAATAATTGAAGGGTTGAAAAGATCTCCTAAAGAAAAAGAAAAGATGGTTTTAAATATCTCATTCTTGATAACTCGTGAATCATGAAACATGAAGGGAAATTGTCAAAATGGCATACCACCATCTGAAAAGATAAGGTACAAAGGATTGTAATTGGAAAGCATGATGAAGAATGCTTGAGCTCCAACAAGAATGTTGATGAAGACTTCAAGGATGAATTAAATGATGATGAACCACCATGAAGAACTCCGGTAATGAAAACACGAGAAGTGAAAGATGAAAAGAATAAGATTCAAGGCCTGTGATGAATTAGATGGAGCTTTGAAATGATATAATTGAAATAACTTGGAGCTCCGGAAAACAAGATGAACAACTTAGAACCAAGGATATGATATGATGAACAAGCTCCAGACAAAAGAATTAAATCACCTTGAAGGAATAAGAATAAGAATTATGTCATGCATCTCCTTCACCAATTTAAATTGATGACAACCAAAGGATTTGGCATACTATTTATTCTCGTTGGAAAGAATTAAAGAGAGATCTCGCACAAACTTGGGTAAATCTTCAATGAACCACCGGTAGGATTGTGAAGTGAATTAATACGAAACAAGGAAGAGTAAACTTGAAAGAACCACCGTAAAATATGGAGACGAACAAAGAGACATCAATGAAGAATAGTTGGAGGACGAAGTTGAAAACTGAGAACGAAGAAATCTTCTGACATGATGGCCTTCGGAGGATCACAAAGAAAAGAATGCATGAAAAGCTCCGGACGAGTATAAAAAGAATTCCTCATAATCGGAACAATAATGAGGATGGCAAGAAGCTAGAACCACGAATCTTCAAGAAGACGGGCCAAGATTTAAGAGAAACACTTCTCCGGTCTCCAAATGTTGAGAATGAAGACGAGAAATGCCATGAAAAATTGTTGAGCACTCCGGAATGAAGAATTAAAAAGGTTGAACCAATGATGAAAAAGAAATTGAAAGCGGTCTTGGAGAAGGACTGTGACTGATGGGATCATTCTTACATCACACTTTGAAAAGAATTTGAGTATAACTCCAGAAAAATTGGAAGAGTCAGGTAAGATCCTGGGAAAAGACCTGTGGGTTATGGGCCCACTCAAAAGAAATCACCGTTGAAAAAGATTGCTTGAGAAATATTGCACTGGTTGAATTAAATGGCTTGAGTAAGATGACAATCCCAAAATAGCTTGACAGAATTAAGAATGGAAACACGAATCTTCAGCACTCCGGATATGAATAGCAAGAGGAGAATGATTAATTGGTGCACCGGAATAAGAAAGCATTGTGAAATGAGGAAAATGATAAGATCAACACCGAAATCTTGAATTACATCCACCGGCAGAATTGAGAACAAAAGAATGATGAACTTGAAGCTCTCGAGCGTCTTCACGATAAATCACCGGATAAGAACATTGAAGGAAAAGAATGAAGAAATATCACATGAATAAAATGGATACTTCATCTGAGAATTTCTGGCTCCGAGAAGAAGAAGGGTGGGAGGGCGGGTAAAACAAAGACAACTTGAGATGATTGAAACAGACAAATCGTCAGATTTCTCAACGGCGTCCGTATGGAATAACTTGAAGAGAAGGCACACCGGTTGAAAAGGATTACCCTAAAAATCTTGATGATCAAGAAGGACTAGCACTCCCATAGAAAAATGAGAACACCGATTAGGAAAGGTATGGAATCAACATTTGACATCGAAGCAACTCGAATACCAGAATCAAAAGAAACAAAGGATAGATACGTTTATGAAGAAGATTATGTTGCAACATATCTATCCGAACAGAGAATTGAAGGAATGAATTACGCAGGTACATCAACTAGTCGAGAAGCCACTTGGAGAACAAAATGTAAATAAAACAAGAAGGAGCAAGGAACAGATAGAACAAATACAAGATAGAAGCTTCATTCCACATCTTCGTGCTAAAAGCTCATGGAACGTGTTACAAAAGGGTTTTGCAATCCCCGGATCAGCATAGCCAAGGACCCTTTAAGATGCAACTCCCGATCGGAACAAGCCCATAAAACCACTTCACTCAATGTAGAACCCCGAACTTCATATCGTGCATCCGTTGGAAGAATGCCTAGAACTACTAGATGAACCCACCTATTAATTTCCGAAAGTTTCCAGTTATGCAATCAGGTGTTGGGGATACAGGGGAAGCACCGCGCACTCAACTCTAATCCTACATCCAGCTGTATCCATCCTTCAACACATAACCAGTTGTTCTCGGAAACCGTGTACCTCGGACCTTCGAAACGCATCTACTATACAAGCCATGGCAATACTCCCGAACTACCTCCCCAGTACTGGGTGATGTCGGGGTTATCTTGCCACTAACCGCATAGGTGAGTTTTCGATGTCGTCCGTCTTAAGTATTCTAGAACTGATGCGATGGATTTGTGACGACAACACCTCGGAGCTCAACTCCCCGGGACACTGCCACAACCCCTAATGACAGGAGGCATCGAGAACAATGTTCTCGTCACAAAGACATCGAAACAATCCAAACAATACTCGCGTGATCCTAAAAAATTTTTGTGCAATTTTTGAGAGTAGAAGAGGCAAGAGTAATCGTCAGGAGTCCTCACCAGAGTGAAAAGATATGAGGAGCAAAAGAAATCCTACTCTCCGATATATATATATAGGACTCAAAACATTTTCAAGTGTGTGCCTACACTCAACCGTCAACGATTCGATCAAACAGTGGGGGCTTCTAGGTCGGAGAAGGCTCTGAATACCAACTTGTAATGCCCAGGATGGGACTATATCTCCTACGTGTCGAGGCACGACTTAAAGATATAAGCCCATTCTGGAATGATCTCAAGTTTGGTATCTTTGCAGGACTCATGTAAAAGAGGGATTAAATTGCAAAAGGAGATAGTTGGCTTACACTCGCCACTTCACACAATACATTATATAAGCAAAACATCATTCAAAACATCACAACCCGACTACGGGTGATGTGACGCCCCCGATTTGTCCGTACACCAAATGTGTACGACCAAGATCAGGGACTCACTGGAAGATATCACAACACAACTCTAGACACAAATTAAAATAATACAAGCTTTATATTACAAGCCAGGGGCCTCGAGGGCTCGAATACATAAGCTCGAAACACAAGAGTCAGCGGAAGCAATAATATCTGAGTACAGACATAAGTTAAACAAGCATGCCTTAAGAAGGCTAGCACAAAAGTAACGATGATCGAAAAGGCAAGGCCTCCTGCCTGGGACCTCCTAACTACTCCTCGAAGCCGAACTCCATGTAGAAACATCATCGGGATCCTCTGGGTCATGGACTCCACCACCTGGTTGCATCATCGAGAAGAAGGGACAAAGGGGAAAAGGGGGGAGAAAGCAACCGTGAGTACTCATCCAAAGTACTCGCAAGCAAGGAACTACACTACATATGCAATGGTATCTGTGTAAAGGGGTAATATATGTGGACTGAACTGCAGAAAGCAGATTAAGAGGGGGATAGCTATTCCAAACGAAGACTACGCTTCTGGCCACCTCCATCTTACAGCAGTAGAAGAGAATAGATGGAAGTAACAAGTATCCTCGTATCTCGCAGCCTCCATCTTGCAGCAGTAGAAGGGAGTAGATGGAATAGTAACAACTATCAAAGCTTCTGGCAGCCTCCGTCTTGAGTAGCAGAAGAGTTCACCAAGTAACATCGTAAAGCATAATCCTACCCGGCGATCCTCCCGCACATCACCCTGTGAGAGAGCAACCGCCGAGTTATATCTGGAACTTGTCTGGGTGTGTTTTATTAAGTATCCAGTTCTAGTTGTCATGAGGTCCGAGTACAACTCCGGGTCGTCCTTTTACCGAGGGACACGGCTATTCGAATAGATTAACTTCCCTGCAGGGGTGCACCACATAACCCAGCACGCTTGATCCCATTTGGCCGGACACACTTTCCAGGGTCATGCCCGGCCTCGGAAGATCAACACGTCGCAGCCCTACCTAAGCACAACAGAGAGGTCAGCACGTCGGTCTAAGTCCTAAGCGCGCAGGGGTCCGGGCCCATCGCCCAACGCACACCTGCACGTTGCGTACGCGGCCGGTAAGCAGACCTAGCCTCTCCTAATACCAGAGCAGGCTTCCAGTCCAATCCGGCGCACGCCGCTAAACCGCTGACGTCAAGAAGGCTTCGGCTGATACCACGACGTCGAGTACCCATAACTATTCCCACGTAGCTGGTTAGTGCGTATAGACCAAATGGCCAGACTCAGATCAAATACCAAGATCCCGTAAACGTGTTATTATGAAATAACCACGGACAACGACCAGGGCCAGGCCCACCTGTCTCCTAGGTAGTCGCAACCTGCCCTGTCGCTCCGCCACAAAGTAACCAACAGGGGGCTGTCGGGAACCCAGGCCCACCACTACCTGTGTGGAACCACCTGCCCCTTCAGCCCCCATCTCCGAATCATCATCATGTGTATGTGAAATGTATGTAGTATATACCCGTGATCACACCCAAGTGATCACGGCCCGATAGAATAGCAGGGCAGACGGACAAGGGTGTAGGGCCACTGATGGAATACTAGCATCCTATACTAAGCATTTAGGATTGCAGGTAAAGTATCAACAGTGGTAGCAACAATGACAGGCTATGCAGCAGAATAGGATTA
>LR738713.1:586510545-586560900 GCA_902687465.1 Secale cereale
TTTGTTTTGTTTATTTATTTTTTTGTATTTTCTTTTTCTTTTGTTTCTATTTATTTTCTGTTTTGTTTTTATTAAATATGCAACTAGTTCCTAAATTAGTTTTAATAATTAACCCACTGCCACACTTAATTTTTACAGCTAAATAAAATAGTTTAATATTTTATTGTTTATAAAAAGAATTCAAATAATTGTTTTGCTGTTGTTTTAACTATCTTGGTGCATCTAAACACTTTACAAAATTGTGGTTTCAACATGACAAATACCCATAGAATATTTGCCACACTTGGAACATTTTTGTTTCATGTTTGACAAATTTAAATTTTGACTTTAATTTGAATTTGAATTTGAACAGGATTGGGATTAACGAGAGATTATCAACAGTAACAGTGGTGACGTGGCATCATTAGTGTGTGGTTACTGTAGCTTGATTATCCGGGCGTCACAGGTGAAGATCCAAAAAGGAAGATACCAAAACAACATAAAGCCACAGGTCTAGATCGAATCCTTGTAGAAACCACTACTGATCGTCGAAAACGTCACAAGCAAACGGCCACTCTCTTCATCGAGCTCCCAGTGAAGTACTTGAACCAGCTTCTGCATCAAACTCGGCCGAACCTGCATATGGTGTTGTAGTATCTGTGAGCCACGAGGACTCAGCAATCCCATAACCATGGGTATCAAGACTAGCAAAGCTTTGTGGGTAGAAAGAGGTAAAGTGGTGAGGTTGCGGCAGCGACTAAGCATAATATGGTGGCTAGCTTACGAGTACAAGAATAAGATGAGCATCTACGCAAACGGTCGCAAAAGTAGTGATCGCTAAAGATCCTGAACTACATACGAGTCAAACATAACCCCACCGTGTTCTCTTCTCAAAGTGAAAAGAGACAGTCACGGTTACTCACACAGTTGTGTGTTTTACTTCGGATCCTCTGTCAAGTTTTCTACAACCGTACATTAACAAATTCCAATTTGCCACATAACCGCGGGCACGGCTTTCGAAAGATTATAACCCTGCAGGGGTGTTCCAACTTAGCCCATCACAAGCTCTCACGATTAGCTGAAGTGATAAATATAATATCATCACTCCTTATCTTAGGGAAATCCGATCAGGCTCGGCATCCCGGTAGCACAAGACATTTCGACAATGGTAAAACTAGTCCAGCAAGACCTCCCGGCGTGCCGACACCCTGATAGTAGCCGCGCGTATCTCGTCTCAGGCCACGTCCGGATGAGCAATACGTACAGCAACCGAAGACCCCAGATAACTGGGTGGCACCGCAAGTGGCTCTAGTTTGGGACCAACACCATCAGCACTGGCCCCCCCTGCTATGTAGAATTAAGAACCCGAGGGTGTGACCCCCTATGCAAATTTAATTAATTAATTAAGTTGTTATTATGAGGCAAATTAAAACCAATGTTGGGCCTTGCTGGAGGAGTTTTATTCAAAGTCGAACTATCAAGGGGTCCCCATCCACCCATCGTGTAAGGAACGCAAAATCAAGGAACATAATGTCGGTTTATCGGCGCCTAAGGTGGCATGAGTGGAACAAAACACCGAGCAAAAGGCCAAGCCTCCCACCCATGCCCAGTATATAGGTGTGTTAATAATAATTATAGATATTGTGATATTCCAACAACAAGTTCCCTCCTGGAACGATCTTCATCTTCACCTGCAACTAACAACGCTATAAGAGGGGCTGAGCAAGCGGGTAACATAGCCAAACAGTGGTTTTGCTAGGAAGGTGTCAAGGTTAGAGGTTTCATGGCAAGAAGGAGAGGCTGACATAAAAGATGGGTAGCGCGACATGTAACGATAGCATCGAGACAACTAAGCATGGCAATGGTAGTAAAGGTATCCAAGGGTATGATCATCTTGCCTGGGATTCCGCCAGGAAGAAGAACAGATCCATGAAGTAGACGGAGCAACAGTCGAGCGAACCCTCACAACTCCGGAACGAACCCGAAGCTAACGAGGGAAGCAAACCGGAAAGAAGCAAACAACACGGTAAACACACAAGCATAAACATGGCATACGATGCACATCCAAGTATGATGCATGTCCGGTTTAAATATGCATGTCGTGGCAAAGTGCACAAACAAAACTACAAGTTAAGTGGAGCTCAATATGCAACGAGTTGCATATTGACGAAACACCACATTTATTTATTTAGTTGACTCTCGTTTATTTACAAGACAAGGTTAAATGTTGGTTAACATAGCAAGAGGTGAAACAATAATAAAACTACACTATCTAGACATTTTAAATGAGGCCGGAAATAACAACAACAATTTCGGAAAATCCCCATGAGCATGTTTAGTAATTATAAGCAAACAACAATTAAACATTTTAGTGTTGTTAATATGATGCGGATGACATGATCAAGTTTATGCAAGTTTTATTAAAAGGTTGACAAGAGAGATATGAAGCACTTTTCACCGTGGTGGAAGGAAAGGGTGCCACGGCAACGATCCAAAAATGATGCAACGGCAACATCTCGGTTCCGGTAACTCGTTGAGAGAACCGGTGCAAAAGATGACGGAGAGCGTGAGCGAGTCGAACAAGATGAAAAGGTGGGGTGATCCCGTCACCGGGTTCCCACGAGTCGGCGACGAGGCAACCGAGGAACACGACAAAAGATGAAACGGGCACGGTGCACACAAGGGCAAACATCTCACGGGTCATTGTCTCGGGGTTATACCTTCGAAACATTCGTTCTCGGAGGGGTTCGAGGTCGTCGAGGGACGTAGAGGAAGTAGTGGTACACGGGTCGTAGAGGAAGTTGTCGTTCCGTTCGTCGAGGAAGTAATGGTACACAAACATCGGTAGGGGTACACGGCGACGGTAGACGAACTTGAAGGTCATCGGCGTCGTGGTACTTGGGGGTCCTCGTTCTTGCGACGGTAGTTGTACACGGGGTCTCCCTGTGTAGTCGTACTTGGTCCTCGGGGCACCGGAGAGGGACTTGACGGTTCAAAACATTCGTCGTGGTACTTGGCTTCCGTGGGTCTTGGCGATGGTAGACGTTCTCGTTCGTAGATGTTCGGGTATCCGTAGATTTACTTGAGGGTCTTCGTCTGACGTAGGGGTACACGAGGTCGTCGTGGAACTTGTTCATGTAGTAGTCGAACTTGACGGGTCTTGGCGATTCCGGATGCACTCGACGGTCTTGGGGTCCCTCGAGGGTCGACGGAGTCGTTCACGGGTCGACGAAGTACTTGGCACCATCTTGGTCTTGCGGCTGCGGTCTACACAACAAAGGGAAAAAAACAGCAAGGTGCACCGAAGGCGGCCGGCGAGCTGCTCATGCCCGAGGTCGGTCGGGGAGGCAGTAGGGTCCTGCGGCGGCTGCTTGGCGAGCGGGATGGAGGCAACAGGATTGGAGGCAGCAGGGCGATGCGGTGTCGTGGTGGAACTAGGTGGCGTGCTGCGTCGGCTTGGGGCGGCGCGCGAGGACGGAGCAGGGCGAAGGACGAGGCCAGCTCGGGCGAGGCGGCCGGCGCCCTGGAGATGGAGAGGAACGGCTTTCGAGGAGGGGGCCCCCGAGCGCGGCGCTGCGGTGTGGTCCGGGCCGACTCGCGGGGCGAGCGCCTCAGGCGCGCGGGACTGGCGCGGGAAGGAGATGGGGAAGGCAGCAGCCTCCTGGCCGTGCGGCTCGGCCAGGCGAGGAAGGGGCGTCGAGAGGAGCTGCTCGGGGCGCTGGGGCTCGGGACTCCTGGCCGCTGGAGAGGGGCGCGGCATGCGCGATGGGAGGAGCGGACGAGGAGGGTCTCGGCCGGCTCGGGAGGACCGATAGGATGGGGTCGGGCGAGGGGGAAGGAAGATAGAGAGATACGGGGTGGCGGCGGCTGTACGAGGGGAAACAGGGATCGATACGGGGGATCGGGAGAGAGGAGTGGGCCGCGTCGCTAGGTTAGGACGCCTGGGAGCGGGCTGGGCCGACCCTGGCCTGATGACTGGATGGCCGGCTGGGGGGGAGGCCGACTGGGCCTGCGGCTGGAGGGAGGTTCGGCCGGCTGGGCCTGGAGGCCTGGCTGCTGGGCTCTCTTCCTTTGACTTAAATAAAATAAATAAATAAATAAAAAAACCTAAGAGAAGGAAAAGAAGGATATGGTAGAGGTGGAATCTTGGCAAGAGGCTATTATTCCTGGACTCGCAAAATTGCGTTGGTTCCCAGAAGAATAGAAAAGGGGCATGAATGGAAAATAAATTCAAGTTCCTTTGAATTTATTTCAAATGGTGTGAACAAAGACTATGATTTAGAAGAGCCCAAAAATGTTCGGATTTTTGGAGGAGCCTCGATAAAAGGAAAAAGAATTATGGACAAGGAAAGGGGTGAAACTTCAAGCAACAGAGGTCTAGAGAATAATTGCAAGTGTGTTGCGGTTAATTCCAAACAATGGAATATTTATAATATAGCTCCCTAATAATATTGAGAGGCTTTTATATGTTATAAAGAGAAGTCATCCTTCCCTCGATTTAAATGGACCGAAGGTCCACTCAATTTATTTAGGTTGAGATGCAAAAGAAATATGACATGAAGGCATGATGACATGATGCAATGCAAATAATAAATAACACAAGCACACATAAAAACACACGGGAGAACTCGAAACATCTGGAATCTTCTGGAATCTTCTGGGACGTCGGTCTTCGGGCGTCACATCAATGGTTTGCATAGGTAGGGTGGTTAGACATGATCATGGTTACAAGTAGGAGGCTGACATGAAAGACATGGGCATCGAGGCAAAACTATAGATCGAGACTTCTAGCAATAGGCAAAAATAGTAATGGTATCCGGGTTCGGTCATCTTGCCTGAAAAGTTGACGTTCGGATCGAAAGAGGGGTCCTCGTTCTCAAGCTCGGTGGTATCCTCATTCTCGTACTCGTACTCGGTCTTAGCTTCCGGCTCTAAACAATACAATCACACACGGCACGAATCAACAAGATGCAATGCGCACACCAAAATGATGGATGCACTATGAGAGCACACGGAGCACGGAAAAATAGCACTCAAGCAAAATACTACAAAACAAGATAACAATAGGATATTATGAATCTACACGGAAAATAAATCAAGTTTCATATAAGACTCGCTCAAAACGGAGCTACGGGCTAAAAGTTATGCCCGAAACAAGAAACATGCGAAAACTGAAAATTACAGCAACATAGCAACTTCGGAGCACTAGATAATTAAGCTACAACACTCAAACATCATGGCAAAGAGCATGAACATAAACTAGACATATCCTACAGAAAATAAGTCCAAAGGTGCACCCCCAAAGGAGCCACGGATCAATAGCAACAAGCTTGGACATATTGAACTTGACAACAAAATCCTGACAGCAGAATTTTATTGAAACTTTGGAGCAAAAGTTAAATATGCTACAGCCACTCAAATAAGCATGTGAGAGCATGAATGGATAGCCAACAATATATACTACAAGGAACCATCAAGAGTCACTCCAAAACTATCATGGATTGTCCTAGAACAACAAGCAAACATGGCATCTGAGAATTACAGATTCCAGACTTAGTGAAAATCCACTAAGTGTTAAAACAGCAGTTTCATCAAGGCATCTTTGAGAGCAAGTTTAAGTCACCTCAAAACTAAACATGGCAAGTGGTAAGCACCACATCAAAGTACACATGATGGTGATTCCGAAACATACAAGCATGCATCATGGAGATAAACACAACGATAGCAATGAGCTCAACAATATGGCATCTCATAACAAGTAAAACAACTAAACAGCCACATAGCACTTTTCAACGAGGATAAACATGGCAAGATTAAATCTATCATGCAACCTAACACAATCAACATGTAGAGCATGGCAAGACGAACACGTGGACATGTCATTTGCATCGTTCGGATAAACGAGCTAAAAGTTATCACTATGCAAAGATGGCATAAAAACAACACATAGCAGCAGTTTATAACGGGATGCAGTCTTGCAACGAATATTTAAGCACCTAGATGACCTCAAACATGCATGGCACAAAGGAATGAGACGTAGTGCAAGTCACCACGAACGTCTGGACATCTCATTTGCGTAAAACGAAGCACCACACAAAAAGATATCACCGTTCTAATATTGCATGAGAGAAGGAAAAACTGGGACTTAGAGGAATTTAGGGGTCAACCTTCAGATCTGTAAGGACAAACGGGCTCGGGCCCGCGGCGGATCTGGCGTGGCCCGCGGAGAGGTGAAGACGGCCCGCGGCGGCGCTGGAGATGCGGGACTGGGCCGGTGGAGGCGCTCGGGCCGGGAGGAGGCGCCTGGGCCGCGCGGCTGGAAGGCCGCAGCCTGGCGATCGAGCGGAGGGGAGCCGGCCTGGCGCCTGGTTGGCCCGCGGCTGGCGAAGGGAGGAGAGGCCCGACTGGCGTGGGCCTTCGGCGAGCGGAAAGGGAGGCCGGATCGGGGAGGCGTTGACCCTGGCGCCCGATCTGGATCGCCAGGCGGATCTCGATCCGGTCGGGCGGCTGCTGGCGCCCTCGACCTCAGGTGGCGGCGGATCTGGTCGCCTGCGGAGGAGATGGCCAAAATGGAAAAACGACGGGGCTCCTTCGATGTTCTCTAGCGCCGGTGACTGGTGGCTGACTGGCACCCTGCCCGAGGTGGAGAAGGTGAGGGCGGCGCCGACATGGAGGTGGAGAGACCGGAGGTGGACGTGGTGGAGGCAGATGTGAGGTGGTGGAGCTCCGGCGAACTCTCCGGCGACTCTCCGACGAGGTGGCTGGAGGTGGAAGAAGAAGATGGAAGGGGAGCTAGGGTTTCCTTGATTTGGGGCAAAAATTGTGGGAGGTGGACAAATATATAGGCACAAGGAGCTAGGGTTGCCCAAATGGAGTGCGGTTTTTGACCACACGATCAGGATTGGATGGCCTAGATGAAGGAAGTGGCTAGGAGAGGTTTGGTGGGCTGTTGGAGGGGTGTCTTGGGCCTCAAAGTGGAGGCACTTTGAGCCCACGAGAATAACTGTTGGGGTAGCAAACGGACACGAAACGCGACGAGATTTGACAGGCGGGTTACACACACCAAAACAACAACACACGACAAGTCTCGCGCCAAACCGGTAACGTTACACGGCCAAACACCAAAGTAGGCCTACGGGACGCCACGGACACGTGAGAGAGCTCCGGAACGCGAAACAGACAACGGGAAGGAACGCGTGGAACCGGATGCAAACGGCAACACAAATGCAATGCGATGCACATGTCTACATGATATGAATGAATGCCACACACGCACACAACAAAACGACGAAAACCCGAAAGACGAAGAACCCGAAAAGGAATATATGAAGCCGGAGATATATTATATGCCCAAAAGGGAAAGTATTACATCCGGGGCATTACAAACTCTCCTCTAGTACAAAAAGATCTCGTCCCGAGATCTAGGACTGGAAAAAGGAAGGGTACTCGGAACGAAGATGATCTTCTCGTTCCCACGTAGCTTCTCGGTCGGTATGGTGTGACCACTTGACTTTCAAGAATTTGATGGACTTGTTGCGGGTCTTGCGTTCGGTTTCTTCGAGAATAGCAATGGGATGCTCTCGGTAGGACAAATCTTGTTGAAGATCATTCTCTTCAAACGGAATCATTCGTTCAGGTGCCTTGAAGCATTTGCGGAGTTGAGACACATGGAACACATCATGAACATTGGCGAAGTTTGAAGGTAGCTCAAGTTGATAGGCTAGGTCGCCTCTTTTGCCAAGAATCTTGAAAGGCCCGACGTATCTAGGAGCAAGCTTTCCTTTGATACCGAATCTTTGGGTGCCTTTCATCGGAGAAACACGGATATAGACATGATCACCAATGTTGAAGGCCAAATCACGATGCTTGCCGTCATAGTAACTCTTCTGACGCGACTGAGCGGCCTTGAGATTCTCACGTATGACTTTGCACATTTCTTCGGCTTCTGAGATCAAGTCATTGCCAAGAAGTTGACGTTCTCCTGTTTGGGACCAGTTGAGAGGGGTACGACACTTTCTGCCATAGAGGATTTCAAACGGAGCTTTGCCTGCACTTGCTTGATAGCTTTTGTTGTAAGAGAACTCGGCAAATGGAAGGCAATCTTCCCATTTCATGCCAAAAGATATGACACAGGCTCTGAGCATGTCTTCTAGAATCTGATTCACTCGCTCGACTTGACCACTAGTCTGAGGGTGAAAAGCAGTGTTGAACCTGATCTTAGTGCCCATGGCGGACTGAAAGGAGTCCCAGAACTTGGAAGTGAACAAACTTCCACGGTCTAAGGAGATAACTTGAGGAATGCCATGTAAGGACACAATTCTGGAATTGTACAACTCTGCCAATTGAGCTGCATTGATGGATTCTTTGACTGGAAGGAAGTGAGCGACTGTGGTAAGCTTGTCAATCACCACAAAGATAGAATCATTCCCTCTCTTGGACTTAGGAAAGCCAGTGACGAAATCCATTTCAATGTGGTCGAATTTCCACTCGGGAATAGGAAGAGGTTGGAGAAGACTGGCTGGACGTTGATGCTCTGCTTTCACTCTTCTGCAAACATCACATTCATTCACGAATTGGGCAATTTCCCTTTTCATGCGTGTCCACCAGTAAGATTGCTTGAGGTCTTGGTACATCTTGGAACTGCCATGATGAATGGAAAGGAGAGAATCATGTGCTTCTTCCATTATGAGCTTCCTGAGATCACCTTTGGGAACAACGAGTCTGTCCTCGAAGAACAAGGTATCTCTCTCATCAACACGATAGCACTTGTATTTCGGGGTGCCCTTTGCAATACCATGTTTCACCTTCTGCACCATGGCATCACTGAGTTGGGCCTCACGGACTTGATCTTCCAAGGTAGGAGCAACTTGAAGATTTGCAAGAAAACCCTGCGGAACAACTTGGAGGTTGAGTTTCCTGAATGCTTCACAAAGCTCAGGCTGGAACGGCTTGATAAGAAGGCTGTTGCAATATGCCTTTCTGCTCAAAGCATCTGCAATCACATTCGCCTTGCCAGGAGTGTATTCAATGCTGGGATCATACTCTTGGATCATTTCAACCCAATGAGTCTGGCGGAGGTTCAGATTCGGCTGTGTGAAGATGTATTTCAAGCTCTTGTGATCGGTGAAGATGTCGAATTTTCTGCCCAACAACAGATGTCTCCACGTAATCAAAGCATGTACCACAGCTGCTAGCTCGAGATCATGTGTAGGATAGTTCTTCTCACTTGGCTTCAGCTGACGAGAAGTGTATGCCACAATTCTCTTATCTTGCATAAGCACACCACCAAGTCCTTGAAGAGAAGCATCACATAATACTTCATAGGGCTTGGATTCATCTGGAGGAGTAAGAACTGGAGCAGAGACGAGCTTTTCTTTGAGAGTTCTGAATGCCACTTCACACTCTGGAGACCAAAAGTATTTGACATTCTTCTGAAGCAAGTTGGAAAGAGGCTTGGCAATCTTGGAGAAGTTCTCAACGAACCTTCTGCAATAGCTGGCAAGACCCAGAAAACTGCGGAGCTGCTTGACGTTCTGAGGAGCTTCCCAGTTGACAATTGCTTCAACTTTCTCGGGATTTACCGCAATACCGTCAGCTGAGATGATATGGCCCAGGTACAAAACCTTATCGAGCCAGAATTCGCACTTGGAGAACTTAGCATAGAACTTATGCTCACGGAGTCGATCAAGAACCAGACGTAAGTGCTTTTCGTGATCTTCTTCATTCTTGGAAAACACCAGAATATCATCCAGATACACAAGCACAAACTCGCCGGTGTAGGGGTTGAAGATGTAGTGCATCATTCTCGAAAAGGTAGGAGGAGCATTGGCGAGACCAAAGGACATGACTGTATACTCGTATGAACCGAAACTCATTCTGAAGGCAGTCTTGGGAATGTCTTTCTCGCGAATGCGAATTTGGTGATAGCCCATTCGGAGATCGAGCTTAGAGAACACTTTAGCTCCTTTGAGCTGCTCGAACAGTTTGTTGATGTTGGGGAGCGGATACTTGTTCTTTATTGTCTTCTTGTTCAATGGCCGGTAATCGATGCAGAGACGCTCCGTGCCATCTTTCTTCTTGACAAATAAGACACCACAGCCCCAAGGAGACGTACTAGGCCTGATGAGACCCATACGCTCCTGTTCATCAAGCTGCTTCTTCAATTCCTTCAATTCTTTAGGAGAGAGCTTGTATGGACGCCGGCATGCTGGCTCAGTACCCGGCTCGAGTTCAACGACGAATTCCACCTGACGGTGTGGAGGCATGCCTAGAAGTTCTTCAGGAAAGACGTCTTGGTATTCATTTACCACCGGAATTTGAGATATGGCATTAATCTCGCCCTTATCATTGAGAGAGAAAAGCCTGATAGTGTTATCCCTGGAGGCAAAGATAATCACATCTTCATCAGGATGAGTCATCTTGACTTCCTTCTGTGCACAATCAATGTGAGCATCATGCTGAGAAAGCCAGTCCATCCCGAGGATGAGGTCGATGTCGTAATTACCAAGAACCACCGGATTATCCAGAAAGCGATAATCACCCATGCGAATAGAAACATTCGGAGCCAATGAGTTGGAAGTCATTTGCAAACCCGGAGAAATAATCTTCAAAGGTCTAGGAATCCTCTCCGAAACCAATTCATGCTTAGCAACAAAAGGTCTTGAAATGAAGGACAACGAAGAACCCGAATCAAACAAGACTTTAGCAGGAAAAGAGTTAACTGAGAGGTTACCCAAAATCACATCAGAAGAATTCTTCGCTTCAGCTGCACTCATCAGATTCACCCTTGCAGACTTTGGATTATGCTGAACTCACAGGCGGAGGAGGTGGAAGACGCTTTGGGTTCGGACATTTGTTGGCATAGTGACCCTTCTGGCCACACTTGTTGCACACCACTTCTGAGAGAGGACGGAAATGAGAACCACTTGACTTGGAACCTTGAGACTGAAACTCATTCTTCGACTGGTTGCTCGGGTTGGGTGGGTGGGAGAAACCACATCCACTAGAGTTCTTGTTGCTGTTGGAGTTGTTGTAGGGAGCTCGAATCACTGGAGGAGGAGGAAGCCATAATTTCTGTTGTTTCACAGCCACTTGAGAAGATGAGGAGGAGTGATCGACATCTCGAATCCTCTTTTTAGAAGCCTCCATCTTAAGCTGAGCTGCCTCTTGTTTCAAAGCCATGTTATATAATTTGTCGAACTCATCGGGCTCGAACAAGGTGAGAGCAAGTTGAAGTTCATCTTTCAGACCACCACGAAACTGGTAGATTTTGCTCTTGGCATCTGGAATGTCTTGCTTAGCATAGCGGGCGAGGTTTTGGAACTTGACATTATACTGGTAGACAGACATAGAGCCCTGCTTCAGGTTGCGGAATTGCTCACACATACCGTCGATGACACTTGTTGGAATATGGTGAGAGCGAAAGTCCTTGCAGAAATCCTCCCAAGAGGTCACACGAACTGGCCTGGAGTCTTTGTACTGCTGCCACCAGTCAGCTGCTTGGTCTTTGAGTTGGAAGGCTGCAAACTTCACATAGTCCTCTTCCTTTACGTTACTGCACTCAAAATGCTTCTTGATATCGGTTAACCAATCTTCAGCATCAAGAGGGTCGACACAGTAACTGAAAGCTTTTGGATTATTGGCCAAGAACTGGTTGAGAGTAGCATGGTGCTGTTGGTTGATGAAGTTGCCTTGATTCCCTGGAACACCCTGATTAGCTTGATTAGCTTGCATCTGCTGCATCATCTGCATCAACAACTGGGTGTTCTGATTTGTAGTCTGCATAATCGCTCTCCAAGCCTCAGACGGAGGAGGAGGGGAAGGAGGACGATCTGGGACCTCTTCACCCTCTGGGTTAGCGTTGGGAACTCGTTTCGGAGCCATCCTGAAATAGATGACCACGAATCATCAATTGATTGAAAGAAGATAAAACTGAATCAACGGATTGAAATGCAACATAGTCTTCACAATAATCATTCGAACAATAGGAACGAATGAAATCATTCGAACAAGAGGAACGAATGAAATTATCAGTTAAATGATAACATCAATCTTCACGAGAAGCCACATAGGGGACAAAAGGAAAAATAAGAAAAACAACAAGGTACGGATGGAAACAAACACAAGATAGGAGCTTCGTTCTAACATCTTTGTGTTGTAAGCTCATGAACGCGTTACGAAAGGGTTTTGCAATCCCCGGATCAGCATAGCCAAGGACCCTTTAAGATGCAACTCCCGATCGGAACATCGTTCATAAAACCACTTCACTCAATGTAGAACCCCGAACTCGCTAACCTGCATTCGTTGGAAGAATGCCTACGATCTACTGGATAAACCCACCTATTAATTTCCAAAAGATTCCAGTTATGCAATCAGGTGTTGGGGATACATGGGAAGCACCGCGCAATCAACTCTAAACCTACATCCAGCTGTATCCATCCTTCAACACATAACCAGTCTTTCTCGGAAACTGTCTACCTCGGACCTTCGAAAAGCATCCACTATAACAAGCTATGGCAATACTCCCGAACTACCTCCCCAGTACTGGGTGATGTCGGGGTTATCTTGCCACTAACCGTATAGGAGAGATTTTCGATGTCGGCCGTCTTAAGTATTTAGTACTGCCGCGATATGCTTGTGACGACAATACGCCGAAGCTCAACTCCCCGGGACACTGCCACAACCCCTAATGTCAGGAGGCATCGAGAACAATATTCTCGTCACAAAAACATCGAAACAATCCCAGAATACTCGCGAGATTCCTAAAAAAAATTTGGTGCAATTTTTGAAAGTAGAAGAGGCAAGAGTAGACGTCAGGAGTCCTCACCAGAGAGAAAGGGGATGCGAAGCAAAGAAATCCTACTCTCCGATATAAATATAGGACTCAAATTTTTTTTAGTGTGTGCCTAGACTCGACCGTCAACGATTCGATCAATCAGTGGGGGCTCCTAGGTCGGAGAAGGCTCTGAATACCAACTTGTAATGCCCAGGATGGGACTATATCTCCTACGTGTCGAGGCACGACTTAGAGACATAACCCCATGCTGGAATGATCGCAAGTCTGGTATCTTTGCACAACTCATGTAAAAGATGGGGATGGAAAACATAAAAATAGTTGGCTTACAGTCGCCACATCACACAAATTCATTACATGATTCAATCATCATACAAAAGAACATCACAGCCCATCTAAGGGTAAAATCCAAATGTCAAGATACCAAACATAATTTAAATCCACAGGTCGGATCAAATCCTAGTAGAAGTCTCCACTACTGATCATCAGGATAACGAACATAGTATCGACTACGCTCCTCGTCATACTCCCAGTCTAGCTCGGTGCCATCACCTGGATAGCTCACCAACGGACCTGCATCTGGTGTGGTGAAGTAACTGTGAGCCACAGAGGACTCAGCAATCCCATTCCCGGGTAACATGACTATTTAAGCCTTGGGTGAGGATAAAGGCTGAAGAAAAGAATAAGAGTCTGCAGCAGCAACTAGCACTAGCTTACGTGAAAGAGTGCGAGAAGAGAAGTGCCACGGTCGAGAGACGATCACGAAGTGATCCTAGCTAAAGCTCAACAAACATAACCCCACCGTGTTCAACTCCCGAATCCCTATTCGGAAATTGACAGTCACGGTACACACGCTGGTAGTGTATTAGAACAATGTGTCAAGTTTTCTACAACCGGATATTAACAAGCTCCCATCTGCCACATAACCGCGGGCACGGCTTTCGAAAGTTCATAACCCTGTAGGGGTGTGAAGGAAATATGCCCTAGAGGCAATAATAAAGTTATTATTTATTTCCTTATATCATGATAAATGTTTATTATTCATGCTAGAATTGTATTAACCGGAAACTTAATACATGTGTGAATACATAGACAAAACAGAGTGTCCCTAGTATGCCTCTACTAGACTAGCTCATTGATCAAAGATGGTTATGTTTCCTAGCCATAGACATGAGTTGTCATTTGATCAACGGGATCACATCATTAGTAGAATGATGTGATGGACAAGACCCATCCGTTAGCTTAGCACTATGATCGTTTAAGTTTTACTGCTATTGATTTCTTCATGACTTATACATGTTCCTATGACTATGAGATTATGTAACTCCCGAATACCGGAGGAACACTTTGTGTGCTACCAAACGTCACAACGTAACTGGGTGATTATAAAGGTACTCTACAGGTGTCTCCGAAGGTACTTGTTGGGTTGGCGTATTTCGAGATTAGGATTTGTCACTCCGATTGTCGAAGAGGTATCTTTGGGCCCACTCGGTAATGCACATCACTATAAGCCTTGCAAGCATTGCAGCTAATGAGTTAGTTGCGGGATGATGTATTACGGAATGAGTAAAGAGACTTACCGGTAACGAGATTGAACTAGGTATTGAGATACCGACGATCGAATCTCGGGCAAGTAACATACCGATGACAAAGGGAACAACGTATGTTGTTATGCGGTTTGACCGATAAAGATCTTCGTAGAATATGTGGGAGCCAATATGAGCATCCAGGTTCCGCTATTGGTTATTGACCGGAGACATGTCTCGGTCATGTCTACATAGTTCTCGAACCCGTAGGGTCCGCACGCTTAAGGTTTCGATGACAGTTTTATTATGAGTTTATGAGTTTTGATGTACCGAAGGAGTTCGGAGTCCCGGATGAGATCGGGGACATAATGAGGAGTCTCGAAATGGTCGAGACGTAAAAATCGATATATTGGACGACTATATTCGGACATCGGAAAGGTTCCGAGTGATTCGGGTATTTTCGGAGTACCTGGGAGTTACGGGAATAGAGGAGAGAGGCCAAAAGGAAGGAGGCGCGCGCCCCCCTTCTGGTCCGAATTGGACAAGGGGTGCAGCCCCCTTTTCCTTCTCCCTCTCCCCCTCTTTGCTTCTCTCCTACTCCGGAAAGGAAAGGATAATCCTACTAGGACTCCCCACACTTGGCGCGCCCCCTCTAGGGCCGGCCTCTTCCTACCTCCTTTATATACGGGGGCAGGGGGCACCTCTAGACACAACAATTGATCTCTTGATCTCTTAGCCGTGTGCGGTGCCCCCCCTCCACCATAGTTCTCCTCGATAATATTATAGCGGTGCTTAGGCGAAGCCCTGCGACGGTAGAACATCAAGATCGTCACCACGCCATCGTGCTGACGGAACTCTCCCTTGACACTCGGCTGGATCGGAGTTTGAGGGACGTCATCGAGCTGAACGTGTGCTAGAACTCGGAGGTGCCGTAGTTTTGGTGCTTGATCGGTCGGGCCGTGAAGACGTACGACTACATCAACCATGTCACTTGACGCTTCCGCTCCTGGTCTACGAGGGTACGTAAACACATTCTTCCCCTCGTTGCTATGCATCTGGTAGATAGATCTTGCGTGATCGTAGGCAAATTTTGAAAATACTACATTCCCCAACAGGGTGTTCCAACTTGGCCCATGACAAGCCCACGATCCGCGGAGTCGCAACTCCAAGGTGGGAAGACCCGGGTATTCTCGGAATCCCGTGCTCAAGATACTCCGAACTAAGGTAAGGCTAATCCAGCAAATCCTCCCGGCGTGCCGACACCCTGATAGTAGCCGCGCGTATCTAGTCTCAGGCCACGACCGGATGAGCGCTACGTACAGATACCGAAGATCCCAGCGAACTGGGTGGTATCCGCAAGTGACTCTAGTTTGGACCAACACTCAAATCGAGCACTGGCCCAGGGGGGTTGAATTAATTAATCCTTGGGTTAATTACTCCCTCGGCAAGTTTTTAGTTGTTTAGGCGAATAGTACCAATGTTGGGACTTGCTGGAAAAGACTTAGCACTTAGCGGTTTATCGAGGGGGCCCCATAACCCCAACCGTGTGAGGAACGCATAATCAAGGAACATAACACCGGTTTAAACGGCTCCTAACGGCATGAGTGGAACAAATCACCAAGCAAAAGGCTTAGCCTTCCACCCATTGCCAATATATAGATGATTTCATTTTAAGCATTTATGTAGTGTGATATAACCCAACAAACTTCAACATGAAGCAAGCATCTTCAACTTCACCTGCAACTAGCAACGCTATAAGAGGGGCTGAGCGAAGCCTACGTATAGCCAATCAACGGTTTGCATAGGTAGGGTGGTTAGACATGATCATGGTTACAAGTAGGAGGCTGACATGAAAGACATGGGCATCGAGGCAAAACTATAGATCGAGACTTCTAGCAATAGGCAAAAATAGTAATGGTATCCGAGTTCGGTCATCTTGCCTAAAAAGTTGACGTTCGGATCGAAAGAGGGGTCCTCGTTCTCAAGCTCGGTGGTATCCTCGTTCTCGTACTCGTACTCGGTCTCAGCTTCCGGCTCTAAACAATACAATCACACATGGCACGAATCAACAAGATGCAATGCGCACACCAAAATGATGGATGCACTATGAGAGCACACGGAGTACGGAAAAATAGCACTCAAGCAAAATACTACAAAACAAGATAACAATAGGATATTATGAATCTACACGGAAAATCAATCAAGTTTCATATAAGACTCGCTCAAAACGGAGCTACGGGCTAAAAGTTATGCCCGAAACAAGAAACATGCGAAAACTGAAAATTACAGCAACATAACAACTTCGGAGCACTAGATAATTAAGCTACATCACTCAAACATCATGGCAAAGAGCATGAACATAAACTAGACATATCCTACAGCAAATAAGTCCAAAGGTGCACCCCCAAAGGAGCCACGGATCAATAGCAACAAGCTTGGACATATTGAACTTGACAACAAAATCCTGACAGCAGAATTTTATTGAAACTTTGGAGCAAAAGTTAAATATGCTACAGCCACTCAAATAATCATGTGAGAGCATGAATGGATAGCCAACAATATATACTACAAGGAACCATCAAGAGTCACTCCAAAACTATCATGGATTGTCCTAGAACAGCTAGCAAACATGGCATCTGAGAATTACAGATTCCAGACTTAGTGAAAATCCACTAAGTGTTAAAACAACAGTTTCATCATGGCATCTTTGAGAGCAAGTTTAAGTCACCTCAAAACTAAACATGGCAAGTGGTAAGCACCACATCAAAATACACATGATGGTGATTCCGAAACATACAAGCATGCATCATGGAGATAAACACAACGATAGCAATAAGCTCAACAATATGGCATCTCATAACAAGTAAAACAACTAAACAGCCACATAGCACTTTGCAACGAGGATAAACATGGCAAGATTAAATCTATCATGCAACCTAACACAATCAACATGTAGAGCATGGCAAGACGAACACGTGGACATGTCATTTGCATCGTTCGGATAAACGAGCTAAAAGTTATCACTATGCAAAGATGGCATAAAAACAACACATAGCAGCATTTTATAACGGGATGCACTCTTGCAACGAATATTTAAGCACCTAGATGACCTCAAACATGCATGGCACAAAGGAATGAAACGTAGTGCTAGTCACCACGAACGTCTGGACATCTCATTTGTGCAAAACGGAGGACCACACAAAAAGATATCACAGTTCTAATATTGCATCAGAGAAGGAAAAACTGGGACTTAGAGGAATTTAGGGGTCAACCTTCAGATCTGAAAGGACAAACGGGCTCGGGCCCGCGGCGGATCTGACGCGGCCCGCGGGGAGGTGAAGACGGCCCACGGCGGCGCTGGAGATGCGGGACTGGGCCGGTGGAGGCGCTCGGGCCGGGAGGAGACGCCTGGGCCGCGCGGCTGGAAGGCCGCAGCCTGGCGATCGAGCGGAGGGGAGCCGGCCTGGCGCCTGGTTGGCCCGCGGCTGGCGAAGGGAGGAGAGGCCCGGCTGGCGTAGGCCTTCGGCGAGCGGAGAGGAAGGCCGGATCGGGGAGGCGTTGACCCTGGCGCCCGATCTGGATCGCCAGGCGGATCTCGATCCGGTCGGGCGGCTGCTGGCGCCCTCGACCTCAGGTGGCGGCGTATCTGGTCACCTGCGAAGGAGATGGCCTCGATGGAAAAACGACGGGGCTCCTTCGATGTTTTCTAGCGGCGGTGACTGGTGGCTGACTGGCGCCCTGCCCGAGGTGGAGAAGGTGAGGGCGGCGCCGGCATGGAGGTGGTGAGACCGGAGGTGGACGAGGTGGAGGCGGATGTGAGGTGGTGGAGCTCCGGCAAACTCTCCGGCGACTCTCCGGCGAGGTGGCTGGAGGTGGAAGAAGAAGATGGAAGGGGAGCTAGGGTTTCCTTGATTTGGGGCAAAAATTGTGGGAGGTGGACAAATATATAGGCACAAGGAGCTAGGGTTGCCCAAATGGAGTGCGGTTTTTGACCACACGATCAGGATTGGATGGCCTAGATGAAGGAAGTGGCTAGGAGAGGTTTTTTGGTGGGCTGTTGGAGGGGTGTCTTGGGCCTCAAAGTGGAGGCACTTTGAGCCCACGAGAATAACTGTTGGGGTAGCAAACGGACACGAAACGCGACGAGATTTGACAGGCGGGTTACACACACCAAAACAAGAACACACGACAAGTCTCGCGCCAAACCGGTAACGTTACACGGCCAAACACCAAAGTAGGCCTACGGGACGCCACAGACACGTGAGAGAGCTCCGGAACGCGAAACGGACAACGGGAAGGAACACGTGGAACCGGATGCAAACGACAACACAAATGCAATGCGATGCACATGTCTACATGATATGAATGAATGCCACACACACACACAACAAAACGACGAAAACCCGAAAGACGAAGAACCCGAAAAGGAATAGATGAAGCCGAAGATATATTATATGCCCAAAAGGGAAAGTATTACATCCGGGGCATTACAGTTGCGAATCCCAACCAAAGTGTAAACTCAAAGCAACAGACAACTGCATTAAAAGAACTTTGCGTAAAGTAAACAATCCTTGCACCCGCAAGTACAAGCACCGTTGTTTTCCCCCTTGTGGCAACAGCACATCCCCTAGACTCATGTTTCTGTCACTCAAGCTAGTCATCAGGGGGCATGAACCCACAATCAAGCATAATGCTCCCTCTTGGAGTTACTACCTACTACTTGGCAAAAGGAATAAACAGCAACAGAGAACATGCTAGAATTACTCAAGAACAAAGATATAAAAGAGGTGAATCAAATATATTACTCAAACACAATCTGAACATAATCTCATAATCCATCAGATCCCAGCAAACTCAGCAGAGCAACAGCATAAAGATTACATATGTGCCTTGATCATGTAGGGCAGCTCACGAGGTCTAAACCATGAAGAACAAAGAGGGGAGGAGAACATCACATAGCTACTGATCATGGACCCATGGTCCAATGGGGACTACTCACAACTCATCCGGGAAGCGTCCATGGTGGTGGAGAAGCTCCCGGTGGTGGTTCTCCCCTCCGGCAGGGTGCCAGGAAGAGTTCTCCTGATGCTCCCGATCTTGGAAGCGCTGCGGCGGCGGAACAGAGACGAGATCGCGAAAAAGGGTTCCGTCCTCGAGGGTTTCGGGACGCGAGGAATATATATGCGAAGGGGGGTCACCAGAGGTGGAGCCGGGGCCCCAGGCGCCCCCCCTGGCGCGGCCAGGGGTGGGGCCGCGCCGGGTGGCCGCCTGGGCCCCCCTGGCTCCCCTCTGGCCCCGCTTTGGTTCTTCTCTAAGCTTCCTGTACGCTGATTTTTCCTGTATTTTTCCCGGAATTTTTGGAGCACTTTTAATATGGGGGAAACCTGAAATAGAAAAACAGCAGAAAACAGGAACTGGCACTGTGGTGCACTGAGTTAATAGGTTAGTCCAAATATGATCAAAAGTGTATGGAAGTGCATACATATCATAGCAATATCACACAAAAGAGGCATGGAGCAAGCAGAAATTATAGATACATTTTGGACGTATCAACATCCCCAAGCTTAATTCCTGCTCGTCCTCGAGTAGGTAAATGATAACAAGCATAATTTCTGTGGTGACATGCTACTAACCATATAAGAACTTTTAAGTAAAGCAATCAAGGCATGTAATTCAATTCAAGTCATAACAAGCAAGAGTCTATATTAGCATTGTAACAAGTAACATAAGAACATAAAGGTGCAAGAGCTCTCGCTGTCCGTGACTCGAATGTCTCCAAATGTTGTTTGCGTGCAAGAAAGGGGATAGGGATATACGAGAGAGTAAAACATAGTTTTTGTATTGTTGAGAACTTAATCTACTAAAGTTTCACACTTGGTCTTCTTTGGAATCTTATCTTGACTCATCCCCAGACCAACAGCCAGGTACAAGTCAAAATGATCCACTCCCTTTCGATATTTTGAGCACTCATGCAATGGATGAGCGTAAGCAAGAAAATTGACACTTAGGATGGCAAAAAGAGAAAAATGATGAAGGGGGAAGACAAAAAAGGTGTGAAAGGCTCACATCAATGAGGACAATCATCGGCGAGAGAAAGCCAAATGATAGATATGATGTGAGGAGTAGGGATTGCCATGCAACGGATGCACATATGAGCTAAGGTAAGCTCTCCAATGGAACTAGTGGGGGTGCATCCAACTTGCTTGCTCAAGAAGACCTAGAGCTCTTTTGAGGAGGCTCATCATTGGAATATACAAGCCAAGTTCTATAGTGTGAAGGTCCCCACATAGCTATATGCATAAATGATAATCTCTATGGAGTACAAGGTATAAGATGGAGTACGAGTGTGGATCTCTCAAAAAGAATAGTAGTGTGCCCCCTTCTCTCTTTTTATTTCTTTTTCTCTTTTTTCTATTTTTATTTTTATTTTTTTGTGGCCTCAATGGCTCTTTCTATTTAACTCTCATTTGTCCTCTTTGGGATCTTTTGATTTTGTCCTCTTTGGGATCTTTTCCTCACTTTAGGGGCAACACTCTATATATTACAAGCAGTATAGAAGATCTTTCACACTTTACAAAAGTACTCAACATAAAGAAAATGAAACTATCATGATGTATGCAGATGTATGCCTCTGCCGGTGTAGCAGGATATGCAATGATACTAGCGCGTCATGTAGCAATGATTAGGGCAAGGCCCAACTAGCATGCGGCTCATCGATCAAGCAAAAAGCATGTATGACATGAAGATCAAGTCATGAGAAGATGGATGTTGCATGGCAATGTATCTCGGAAAGGCTATGGAAATGCCTTAATAGGTAGGTATGGTGGCTATTTTGAGGAAGGATATAATGAGGCTTATGATGACACAGCGTATCGTGACAAGGATTTGGATGCACCGGCGAAGTATGCGCCAACTCTCGAGGTGAGAAAGGGCAATGCACGGTACCGAAGAGGCTAGAAAAATATGGCTAGGTGGAAGTGTCAACTTTCGAATACTCACATTAGTCCGAAAAACTCATGCACTTATTATCGATAACTCTCAATCTAATTAGGAGGTTCACAAAGAGACAAGTACCCCGAGGAGGAGTGTATGGGGGTTTGGTTATCCTTGCGCATCCTCGGCTCATGGTACGTGAGTGTACTCTAATATTCGATGCCTCCAAAGATTAGTGATCCATTTAGTAGCTAAAGTTCTCAACTATTTTGTAGGTTTTCGAAAATAAACACGGATTGCCCAAAATACGACATCTATCACTAATAGGCTAAAGCTCTTGACACCAAAAGTTCAGACATTACTCATGGCAATACCTCAAAACTATTGCAAGTTACTACTAAAATTAAATAGCAACCTCAATTACCTACTTTAAGTTAAGACACACAACTCAGTGCAACAGGCAAACTCTCTTAACAAGATGAACATGGAAACTCAAGAGAGTTCAGCAACCAACTAAACAAAAGCTCTTTAAAAAGAAAAGCATGAAAACTAAGAGCTAAACATGACAGCAGCTATGGAAAGACAAAGAACACACACGGCAAAGGTAAGCATGAAAATCCTATGTTGTGTTCTAGGTTGAAGTGGAGCGTGTTTCTCTCGCACACAAAGAAAGCTGGGTTCTAACTTGTTATGAACAGCAAGCAAAGCTAAAGAAAACTAAAAAGGAAACTAAGAGCAAGACGCTCCAAGCATAGCACATAACGCATGAAGTGATTAAAATATAGTGGAACGAAAGACGAACTGATAATTGTTGATGGAGAAGGGGATGCATGGGGGCATCCCCAAGCTTAGACGCTTGAGTCTTCTTGAATATTTCTTGGGGGTGCACGGGGGCATCCCCAAGCTTGAGCGTTTGTCCCTCCTGGATCTTCTTTTATCATCTTCCCTCGCACACTTGAAAACTCCCTTCATACATAACTCATCATAATCTGATTAGCGAGGTTAGTACCCATAATAAAATAATTTTTCCCTACTGGAAATAAGGATAATCTTGAAGAGCTACTGTTTCTCAAGATTGCCAAAAGGTTTTTGCAAAGAAAAAGCAAGCTCAAGGTTTGCAAAACGAAGAAAAGGCAAAACAGGACAGAATCTGTGAAAAACAGACCAGTAGGAAGTAAACAATTTTTTCGGGGCACTTCTGCAACTCAAATCAAAAAACTCAGAACAGACGCTCGAAAGCCAATTGTATAGAGCACGCTGTCAAAAAAATTCAGATCAAAAAGATGATCTGGTGATTTTATTCGAAGTTTTCTGTCCAAGGACAGAATCTGTTTTCTGGACAGCACGTCACAACTTTTGAACTTTTTTGCATTCGGAGGCTAAACTTGGCACAAAGCTGAAAATTAAAGATACAATGATGATGCTACTGTAGTAACAAACATCAAGACACAACAAAAGCAAAAAAAAAAAAACCTAATTCGTTGTGGGCTGCCTCCCAAAAGCGCTTTCTTTTATGCCTTTAAGCTAGGCATGATGCAAAAGGAGAAAATCAAGTTTTATCAAGAGTGAGAGAATAGCTAGCCCGTGTAATGGACTCAAAAGGCAACTTAATCTTCTTTCTAGGGAAGTGTTCCATCCCTTTCTTGAGAGGGAATTGGAATTTTATATTCCCCTCTTTCATGTCAATGATAGCACCAACGGTGCGAAGAAAAGGACGTCCCAAAATAATTGGACATGAAGGTTCACATTCAATATCCATAATAGTAAAATCAACGGGAACATAATTGTCATTGACAATGATAAGAACATCGTCGATCTTCCCCAAAGGTTTCTTTATGGAAGAATCAACAAGACGAACACCAAAAGAACAAGGATCAAAAGATTTCAATTTAAACATATCATACGTTCTTTTGGGCATAACGGAGGTACTAGCTCCAACATCACATAAAGCATAGCAAGAGAAGTTATTCAACTTAATTTTAATCATAGGATCCCAACCATCTTCTAGCTTTCTAGGTATGGAGGCTTCTACCCTAAGCTTCTCCTCCCTAGCTTTGATGAGAGCATTAGTGATATGCTCTGTGAAGGCAAGGTTAAGTGTGCTAGTGTGGGGATCTCTAGACATCTTGTGAAGAAAACCAATAACTTCAGAAAGGGTGCAATTATCAAAATCAAGGTCACTACTATCAAGTAAAGTGGTAGTGGTGTCCTTTAGGCTCACTTGTTTGGTAGCTTCTATGGTCATAGGAGTTTCTTCTTTTACGGTTGAGGTCATAGCATCACCATTAATAGGTCCAATGGGACTAGGAGTGCATTGGGTGCTAAGAGTTTGGATATCCTCAACAACTTGGATAGTAGCAACAGTGTGGTGGGTAGGAAGGCTCTTAATTCTATCTTCTTCCTCCTTTTCTCTAGCCCATCTCTCTTTAAGTTTAGCCATCATCCTAATGTTTTCATTAATTTGCACTTGAATATCATTCATAGGAGTGGTCTTCCTCTCCTCAAGAGGAGAAGTTCTAATTTTAAGCAACTCTACCTCATGGGCTAAATTGTCTACCTTCGAAGAGAGATTATCTAGTTTGTCTAGTTTTTCTTCTACACTCTTATTGAAGGCTTTTTGGGTAGTGATGAAGTCTTTAAGCATAATTTCTAGTTCAGAAGTGGAGTTCTTGGTGCTAGGATAAGCATTGTTGTTCCCATAGGAATTAGAGGGGAACGGTCTAGGGTTGCTACCAAAATTACTCCTATAAGCATTGTTATTGAAATTGTTTCTAGAGATAAAGTTCACATCTACTTGATCTTGAGCAATCAAAGAATTTAAAGGAACATCATGAGGATCAATAGAAGATTGCTTGGAAAGTAGAGACATGATCAAGTCAACTTTTTCATTTAGGGAGGAAATCTCCTCGACAGAGTTTACCTTCCTACCTGTTGGAGCGCGTTCGGTGTGCCATTGGGAATAATTGGTCATCATCTCGTCGAGAAGCTTCGTGGCAACACCAAGTGTAGTTGACATAAAGGTTCCTCTCGCGCCTGAATCTAACAAGTTCCGCGAGGTAAAGTTCAAGCCTGCATAAAAAGTTTGGATAACCATCCAAGTAGTCAAACCATGAGTAGGGCAGTTCTTGATAAGAGATTTCATGCGTTCCCAAGCTTGGGCAACGTGTTCATTATCCAATTGTTTAAAATTCATTATGTTACTCCTTAATTGGATAATTTTAGCAGGGGGATAGTACTTCCCAATAAAGGCATCCTTGCACTTGTCCCAAGAATCTATACTATTCCTAGGCAAGGATTGAAACCAGATTTTAGCTCCTCCTCTCAAGGAGAAAGGAAAAAGCTTAAGCTTAACAATATCACCATCTACTTCTTTGTACTTTTGCATATCACAGAGCTCAACAAAATTATTTAAGTGCAAAGCAGCATCATCTCCAGCACCGGAGAATTGATCTTTCATAACTAGGTTCAGTAAAGCAGGTTTAATCTCATAAGAAGGTGCTGAAGTGGCAGGTGTAGCAATAGGCGTGCAGATAAAGTCATTGTTGTTATGACTAGTGAAGTCACACAACTTGGTGTTCTCGGTGGAACCCATAGCAGCAGCAAGCAAGATAACTATTTTTGTGATTTTTGGTAAGGGACACTAAAGCAAAAACTAAAAGGTAAACTAACAAGACTAAAAAGCAAAGATAAAAGATAGCGTGCAACTCCCCTATCTTGAAGAGTGGAGTCCCCGGCAACGGCGCCAGAAACTTTGCTTGATGGCTTCTCGCCCCTCGTTGGTTACCCCAAGTGGAAGGTTGAGATGTAGCGTAGCGGCAAATTTCCCTTGGCAAAGGTACCAAGGATCGAATCCCGTGAGACTCCGAGGGTCGACAAGTAGGTGTCAACGGCGCCAGAAACTTAGCGGTTGACAGGACCTGCACACAGATACAAATAACTTTGCTCCCAACGAGTATAGAGAGGTTGTCAATCCCTCCGGCCTTGTCGTTTACAAAGGATCAAACACAAGAGATAATAATGATAGCTATGACTGCAACTAGGAAATAAAAACAGGAAGTAAATAGAAGGTGTGATCAGTGGTGGTAATATGGACCGGGGTCCCATGATGTTCACTAGTGATGTCTCTCTCCCAAAAGATGATAAAACATCAAAGCGAGGTTAACAAATTACAGCTGGGGAATTGACAAGATTATGTGCGCAAACCAATGCTAACTATGCTGCAAAGAAAGGTAGAGGCTCAAAAGCATGGGCGGTACGCCAAGGCAAGTAGACCGAAATCCATCTGCATCTACTACTAATCATCCACCTTGAGATATCTATCCAGAACATCTCGCTGGTATTAAGTTGCGAATCCCAACCAAAGTGTAAACTCAAAGCAACAGACAACTGCATTAAAAGAACTTTGCGTAAAGTAAACAATCCTTGCACCCGCAAGTACAAGCACCATTGTTTTCCCTCTTGTGGCAACAGCACATCCCCTAGACTCATGTTTCTGTCACTCAAGCTAGTCATCAGGGGGCATGAACCCACAATCAAGCATAACGCTCCCTCTTGGAGTTACTACCTACTACTTGGCCAAAGCAATAAACAGCAACGGAGAACATGCTAGAATTACTCAAGAACAAAGATATAAAAGAGGTGAATCTAATATATTACTCAAACACAATATGAACATAATCTCATAATCCATCAGATCCCAGCAAACTCAGCAGAGCAACAACATAAAGATTACATATGTGCCTCGATCATGTAGGGCAGCTCACCAGGTCTAAACCATGAAGAACAAAGAGGGGAGGAGAACATCACATAGCTACTGATCATGGACCCATGGTCCAAGGGGGACTACTCACAACTCATCCGGGAAGCGTCCATGGTGGTGGAGAATCTCCCGGTGGTGATTCTCCCCTCCGGCAGGGTGCCGGGAAGAGTTCTCCTGATGCTCCCGATCTTGGAAGCGCTGCGGCGGCGGAACAGAGACGAGATCGCGAAAAAGGGTTCCGTCCTCGAGGGTTTCGGGACGCGAGGGATATATATGCGAAGGGGGGTCACCAGAGGCGGAGCCGGGGCCCCAGGCGCCCCCCTGGCGCGGCCAGGGGTGGGGCCGCGCCGGGTGGCCGCCTGGGCCCCCCCTGGCTCCCTTCTGGCCCTGCTTTGGTTCTTCTCGAAGCTTCATGTACGTTGATTTTTCCTGTATTTTTCCCGGAATTTTTGGAGCACTTTTAATATGGGGGAAACCTGAAATAGAAAAACAGCAGAAAACAGGAACTGGCACTGTGGTGCACTGAGTTAATAGGTTAGTCAAAATATGATCAAAAGTGTATGGAAGTGCATAAATATCATAGCAATAACACACAAAAGAGGCATGGAGCAAACAGAAATTATAGATACGTTTTGGACGTATCAACATCCCCAAGCTTAATTCCTGCTCGTCCTCGAGTAGGTAAATGATAACAAGCATAATTTCTGTGGTGACATGCTACTAACCATATAAGAACTTTTAAGTAAAGCAATCAAGGCATGTAATTCAATTCAAGTCATAACAAGCAAGAGTCTATATTAGCATTGTAACAAGTAACATAAGAACATAAAGGTGCAAGAGCTCTCGCTGTCCATGACTCGAATGTCTCCAAATGGTGTTTGCGTGCAAGAAAGGGGATAGGGATATACGAGAGAGTAAAACATAGTTTTTGTATTGTTGAGAACTTAATCTACTAAAGTTTCACACTTGGTCTTCTTTGGAATCTTATCTTGACTCATCCCCAGACCAACAGCCAGGTACATGTCAAAATGATCCACTCCCTTTCGATATTTTGAGCACTCATGCAATGGATGAGCGTAAGCAAGAAAATTGACACTTAGGATGGCAAAAAGAGAAAAATGATGAAGGGGGAAGACAAAAAAGGTGTGAAAGGCTCACATCAATGAGGACAATCATCGGCGAGAGAAAGCCAAATGATAGATATGATGTGAGGAGTAGGGATTGCCATGCAACGGATGCACATATGAGCTAAGGTAAGCTCTCCAATGGAACTAGTGGGGGTGCATCCAACTTGCTTGCTCAAGAAGACCTAGAGCTCTTTTGAGGAGGCTCATCATTGGAATATACAAGCCAAGTTCTATAGTGTGAAGGTCCCCACATAGCTATATGCATAAATGATAATCTCTATGGAGTACAAGGTATAAGATGAAGTACGAGTGTGGATCTCTCAAAAAGAATAGTAGTGTGCCCCTTCTCTCTTTTTATTTCTTTTTCTCTTTTTCTATTTTTATTTTTATTTTTTTGTGGCCTCAATGGCTCTTTCTATTTAACTCTCATTTGTCCTCTTTGGGATCTTTTGATTTTGTCCCCTTTGGGATCTTTTGATTTTGTCCTCTTTGGGATCTTTTCCTCACTTTAGGGGCAACACTCTATATATTACAAGCAGTATAGAAGATCTTTCACACTTTACAAAAGTACTCAACATAAAGAAAATGAAACTATCATGATGTATGCAGATGTATGCCTCTACCGGTGTAGCAGGATATGCAATGATACTAGCGCGTCATGTAGCAATGATTAGGACAAGGCCCAACTAGCATGCGGCTCATCGATCAAGCAAAAAGCATGTATGACATGAAGATCAAGTCATGAGAAGATGGATGTTGCGTGGCAATGTATCTCGTAAGGGCTATGGAAATGCCTTAATAGGTAGGTATGGTGGCTGTTTTGAGGAAGGATATAATGAGGCTTATGATGACAGAGCGTATCGTGCCAAGGATTTGGATGCACCGGCGAAGTATGTGCCAACTCTCGAGGTGAGAAAGGGCAATGCACGGTACCGAAGAGGCTAGAAAAATATGGCTAGGTGGAAGTGTCAACTTTCGAATACTCACATTAGTCCGAAGAACTCATGCACTTATTATCGGTAACTCTCAATCTAATTAGGAGGTTCACAAAGAGACAAGTACCCCGAGGAGGAGTGTATGGGGGTTTGGTTATCCTTGCGCATCCTCGGCTCATGGTACGTGAGTGTACTCTAATATTCGATCCCTCCAAAGATTAGTGATCCATTTAGTAGCTAAAGTTCTCAACTATTTTGTAGGTTTTCGAAAATAAACACGGATTGCCCAAAATACGACATCTATCACTAATAGGCTAAAGCTCTTGACACCAAAAGTTCAGACATTACTCATGGCAATACCTAAAAACTATTGCAAGTTACTACTAAAATTAAATAGCAACCTCAATTACCTACTTTTAGTTAAGACACACAACTCAGTGCAACAGGCAAACTCTCTTAACAAGATGAACATGGAAACTCAAGAGAGTTCAGCAACCAACTAAACAAAAGCTCTTTAAAAAGAAAAGCATGAGAACTAAGAGCTAAACATGACAGCAGCTATGGAAAGACAAAGAACACACACAACAAAGGTAAGCATGAAAATCCTATGTTGTGTTCTAGGTTGAAGTGTAGCGTGTTTCTCTCCCACACAAAGAAAGCTGGGTTCTAACTTGTTATGAACAACAAGCAAAGTTAAAGAAAACTAAAAAGGAAACTCAGAGCAAGACGCTCCAAGCATAGCACATAACGCATGAAGTGATTAAAATATAGTGGAACGAAAGACGAACTGATAATTGTTGATGGAGAAGGGGATGCATGGGGGCATCCCCAAGCTTAGACGCTTGAGTCTTCTTGAATATTTCTTGGAAGTGCACGGGGGCATCCCCAAGCTTGAGAATTTGTCCCTCCTGAATCTTCTTTTATCATCTTCCCTCGCACACTTGAAAACTCCCTTCATACATAACTCATCATACACCGGAATTTTTGGAGCACTTTTAATATGGGGGAAACCTGAAATAGAAAAATAGCAGAAAACAGGAACTGGCACAGTGGTGCACTGAGTTAATAGGTTAGTCCAAATATGATCAAAAGTGTATGGAAGTGCATAAATATCATAGCAATATCATACAAAAGAGGCATGGAGCAAGCAGAAATTATAGATACGTTTTGGACGTATCAGTTGCCTCCCAACAAGCTCTATCGTTTAACGCCCTAGCTAGGCATGATACATTGATAGATCTAGGTATTGCCATCTTTGGAAGGCAATCCATAAGTGGCTCTCATAATAGATTCATAAGGTAATTTAATTTTCTTTCTAGGAAAGTGTTCCATGCCTTTCCTTAACGGAATTTGGAATCTAATATTTCCTTCCTTCATATCAATAATTGCACCAATCGTTCTAAGGAAAGGTCTACTAAGAATAACAGGACATGGAGGATTGCAATCTATATCAAGAACAATGAAATCTACGAGCACATAATTCCTATTGGCAACAATAAGAACACCATTAATCCTTCCCATAGGTTTCTTAATAGTAGAATTCGCAAGATGCAAATTTAAAGAACAATCATCAAGCTCATGGAAACCTAATAAATCACACAAAGTTTTTGGGATAGTAGAAACACTTGCACCCAAATCACACAAAGCAAAACATTCATGATATTTAATTTTAATAGTAGGTTCGCACTCATCATAAAGCTTTCTAGGGATAGAAACTTCTAATTCAAGTTTTTCTTCATAAAATTGCATCAAAGCATCAACTATGTGTTTGGTAAAAGCTTTATTTTGACTATAAGCATGCGGAGAATTTAGTAAGGATTGCAACAAGGAAATACAATCAATCAAAGAGAAATTATCATAATTGAGTCCCTTGTAATACAAAGTAGTGGGTTCATCACTATGCAAAGTTTTAATCTCTTCAATCACACTTTTAACAATTTTAGCATCAAGATCTAAAAACTCCGAATCATTGGGACACCTTCTAATTAAACTAGACTCATCTCCAGTCCCATCTTTATCGAGATTTATACAAGAAAACAAGGATTTAATAGGAGACACAACAATAACTTTGAGATCTTCATCTTTATTTTCATGATAACTAGAAGAACACGCTTTTTATAAAGCTCTCTTTTTTAGCACGCATCCTAGCGGTTCTTTCTTTGCATTCATCAATGGAAATTCTCATGGCTGTAAGAGACTCATTGATATCATGCTTAGGTGGAATAGATCTAAGTTTCAAAGAATCAACATCAAGAGTAATTCTATCCACGCTGCTAAGAGCAATTTTTCTTCAAGCAAAGCATTGAAATTCTTTTGCAAATTCATAAACTCCTTAACACTAGTTTCAAATTCAGAAGGCATCTTTCCATAAGAGTTATTCTAGGAATTACCATAATTATTAGAGGAATTACTAGGAAAAGGCCTAGGATTAAAGTTTCCTCTATAAGCATTGTTACCGAAATTATTCCTACCAACAAAATTCACATCCAAAGATTCATTATTATTTTCAATCAACGTGGATAAAGGCATATCATTAGGATCATAGGAAGCACTCTTAGCAGCAAATAATTTCATAAGTTCATCCATCTTTCCACTCAAAACACTAATCTCTTCGATAGCATGCACTTTTTTACTAGTAGATCTTTTGGTGTGCCATTGAGAATAATTAACCATAATATTATCTAGGAGTTTGGTAGCTTCGCCTAAGGTAGTTTCCATGAAAGTGCCTCCTGCGGCCGAATCTAAAAGATTTCTAGAAGCAAAATTCAAGTCAGCATAAAAGTTATTTATAATCATCCATAAGTTCAAACCATGTGTAGGGCAATTACGTATCATTAATTTCATTATCTCCCAAGCATGTGCAACATGCTCATGATCTAGTTGCTTAAAATTCATAATATTGTTTCTAAGAGAGATGATCTTAGGAGGAGGAAAATACTTAGAGATAAAAGCATCTTTGCACTTATTCCACGAATCAATACTATTTCTAGGCAACGAGGAAAACCAAGTTTTAGCACGATCTGTAAGTGAAAACGGAAATAACTTCAATTTAACAATATCGTTATCCGTATCCCTTTTCTTTTGCATATCACACAAATTAACAAAGTTGTTTGGATGGGTAGCGGCATCTTCACTAGGAAGGCCGGAAAATTGATCTTTCATGACAAGATTCAACAGAGTAGCATTGATCTCACAAGATTCAGCATCGGTAATAGGAGCAATCGGAGTGCTAATAAAATCATTATTGTTGGTATTGGAGAAGTCACACAATTTGGTATTGTTCTGAGTCATAGTGACAAGCAAGCAATCCAACACACAAGCAAACAAGAAGCAAGCAAACGGTAAACACACGGCAAAAAGAAGGGCAAATAAAACGGCAATGTTGAAGTGGGGGAGAGGAAAACGAGAGGCAAATAAATGTAATGCGATGGATAAGGGTTTGTGATAGGTACTTGGTATATGACTTTTGCGTAAGCCTCCCCGGCAACGGCGCCAAAAATTCTTCTTGCTACTTCTCGAGCTTGCATTGTATTCCCTCGAAGAGTAAAGGGTGATGCAGCATAGTAGCGTAAGTATTTCCCTCAGTTTTTGAGAACCAAGGTATCAATCCAGTAGGAGACCATTCGCGAGTCCCTCGCACCTGCACAAACAAATAAGAACTTCGCAGCCAACGTGATAAGGGGTTGTCAATCCCTTTACGGTCACTTACGAAAGTGAGATCTGATAGATAGGATAGTTTGATATTTTTGGTATTTTTGGATATAAGAACAGAAAGTAAAAACAATAAAGTAAAGTAGATGGTAGATTGATATGTTGAGAATAGACCCGGAGGCCATAGGTTTCACTAGTGGCTTCTCTCATGATAGCAGAATTATATGGTAGGTGAACAAATTATTGTCGAGCAATTGATAGAAAAGCGAATTGTTATGAGAATATCTAGGCATGATCATTATATATAGGCATCACGTCCGTAACAAGTAGACCGAAACGATTCTGCATCTACTACTATTACTACACACATCGACCGCTATCCAGCATGCATCTAGTGTATTAAGTTCATAAGAACAGAGTAATGCCTTAAGCAAGATGACATGATGTAGTGTAACATCCCAAATTTTCAATTTGGAATGTTATACATAGATCTTATTGCATTGCATATTTTTATTGCATTTGTGCGTGGCGATCCTCAAAAATTCTAAGCAACTCAAGGACCTACGGAGAGAGTTGGGAATTCTACCGTTTTCGTATTTCTCGAATACCGGTACGAGGATCACTTTGGTTTTAATTATTTTTATCCCCTAAAAATATTTCTTAATAAAATATATGAGTAGAGATAATATGACTTCTCTAAAATAAAAGAAATATTGGGGGGGGGGAATATTAAAATCACTTTTGGTATTTTATTCGGATTTATTTACGATTTATTTGCATAGGGAAAATGCGCGTTTTTCAAAATCGCATTTAGGTTCGGGAAAAAATGTTTACTTTGTCCTAAATTTTATTAGATGACGGTGAAAATTTATTTCGAAATTTTTCGTCTCTGTTTAGTATTTATTTTTGAGTTTTTCTGCGTCACGATACTTTAAAAAAAAGTTGGTTTCGGACCGAACTGGGCCGAAGGCCCAGCCGGCCCGTGCACCGCCGCCTTCCCCGCCGTGCCCGAGCCGGACTCCCGCCGGAGTTCGGGAGGCCGACATCGCCGCCGCTTGGCCCCTTGGCCAAGTAAGCCCCCCGGGCCATTAAAATCCACCCCGCCCCCCATCTCGCCTCCACACCGCCGTCGCCTACGTCGCGCCACCCCGCCGCCGCAGCCGAGCCGCCGCCGCCGCTGCCGATCTCCGCCGCCGCCGCCGTTAGCCGCCGCCGCCGCTGCCGCCGTAGTCGCCGCCGCCGCCGCCGTTGTCGCCGCTGCCGAGCCCGCAACCCCGCCTCCCACAACCCGCCGCCCGACCCGTTAAGGTACCGCCGGTTTTCTTTTAAAACCGTTCGGTTTTCTTTTTAAACCCTAGATCTGATTTTTTTAAATAGATCGCTTCGGTTTTTTTCCGGTTTAGTTAAAGAGTGAACGTTCATTCGTACGTTCGTTTTACCGAACGCGGTTCGACCGTTAGTCACAGACAATGAACGTTCGTTCGTTAGCCTGTTCGTCAGTTTTCTTTTTTGGGGCTTTTTCTGCGATTATTTTCGATCGCGATTTCTGCCCTGTTCTTGTTTTTAGTTTTTCTTTTCGCTCGAGAGTCGGCATCTGGCGATACAAGCGCCTAGATCTTCGTCTCAACGCCCTCTTTCCGTTTAACCAACTTGAACAAGGTTTTGCTACTGTAAAATTTGACCTTAGACCAATCTAGTAAACAGATCTTGTTTCTTTCGCAGATTGAGTTTCGTTGCTCCGTTTGATTTGATTCTTTTTGCAAACTGGAGTTCTTAAGTTGAACTTTCTGGTTAGATCTTCTTATTTGGAGTTTATTTTTGTGCATCTTTGCTTGATTGCTTATGTATGCTATTGTTTGCTTGCGATAGAATTCCCGGAGTGCGAAGCGTGCTACTACGAGTCTCTAGGTTTTATGAATCATCAGCAAGGCAAGTAACACTTTGATCATACCCTTTATTACCCAGGTTTTATGCATTAGATCAAACCCTCGCACATTGCATGAGTAGGATCTCTTAACTTGTGGGTCTGGTAAGTAGATTGAGGTAGAACCTATTACCTGCATTTTTTTTCAAACCCTTGGGAGTTACTTCTACGTTATGCTTAGGTTGCCATGCTATGCTCGTAGACGCGGATTGGGTTTGAGAGAATATCCATGACAGATGTGAGTTGTTAATTAATGGTTCAACTTAAGGTGGCTACTTGAATACACATCTGGGTGGATTGGTTGCAGGGCACCTGGAGAATCCAGTGTTGTCCTAGGAAATCCCGAGGGTACCATGTGATTATCCTATGGAATGCCACCCAGGTTCAAAGGGATCATAAAACTATTCATGCTAGAAACTTCCGTGTGCAGCCACAATGCCATTATGGGCTCTGTCATAGTATGAGTAAGTTGTGTGAGCTCTTTCAGTGGTGGACTAGCAGATGTAGGGGAAAGTAGGTGTACGGGTCCACCCGGGGTAAAGAGTGAATGCTTCCAAAAGACTGTGTCTCGGTCATCCGTTTCTCAAACACCAAGCAGTGCGAGAAATCCAACGGAGGAGATCGAGTCTTGTGGGGAAATGTGCGCAAACCTCTGCAGAGTGTACAAACTAATCATGATTAGCCGTATCCCCGGTTATGGACAATCTTGAGTATCTGGTACTTGAATTATTGGTTGATCTCATCACTCTAAAATTAATTTGTTGGGTTAATGATGACTACTTTAATTGGTATTGAGTTGGAGGTACCTTCTCAATGATGTTTCAACTACCATGATAGTTAAAACTAAAATTTATTCCTTTGTTGTAGGAAAAAATTGGCTTTACGCAAAAACTTTATCCTTAGAGCCTCCACCAGCCAAATATGCATATAGTGTTAGCCTGCATTCCTATTTTTTGCTCTACTGTGTTATCTTGCCAGCATATTCCATGTGCTGACCCGTTTCGGGCTGCAACATGTTACGTTGCAGACTTTTCAGACGAGGAGTAAGACGTGCTAGGTCGTTTGTCTTGCACTCAGCTATGCCGTTGGAGTTGATGGACTCACTTATTTCCAAGCCTTCCGTTGTTATTTTGTTAGATGGCCTTATGCCATAGACTTTTGTAATAAGTTCTCTTTTGAGACATTCGATGTAATAAGTGTGTGATTGCCACTCTGTTATAAATCCTTCAAGTACTGTGTGTGTCAGCATGACCGATCCAGGGATGACACAGAACACAGAGACTTCGGTCCATTTGGATCGTGGTCGCTACAAGATGGTATCAGAGCACACGCTGACTATAGGTCACTCTTCTCTACTCATTTTGGACTCCTCTCGATTTTTCTACTCTTTAGGATGGTGGACCCAAGGAACAAGTTCACTCAACCAGATGAAGACACACCTTTTGGACGACACTTGAAGGAAGTCACTAGGTACTTGAACATCGGAATACCAAGCTTCACCGGGACCTACACCGCCACTTTACCAGAAGAGGAGCAATGGAATATTCAAGTTCAAATTCTTGAGAGGACCTTTGCACCATCCACTGAGCCAGTAGAGTTTTCCTTTGATGCCCCAACCTGGAGCCTAGGCAAGAGTATGGTGATACGTCTCCAACGTATCTATAATTTTTTATTGTTCCATGCTATAATTTATGAAGTCTTGGATGTTTAATGGGCTTTATCATACACTTTTATATCGTTTTTGGGACTAACCTACTAACCCAAAGGCACAGTCCAGATTGCTGTTTTTTTGCCTGTTTCAGGGTTTTGCAGAAAAGGAATATCAAACGGAGTCCAAACGGAATGAAACCTTCACGAGAGATATTTTTTGGAGAAAATCACGCCAAAGGAACTTGAGAACCATGTCAGGGGAGAATCGAGGCGCCCATGAGGGTGGGGGGGGCGCTCCCTTCCCAGGGCGCGCCCCCCTACCTCGTGGGCCCCTCGAGCGCCCCCTAGTGCCCTCCTTCTTCCTATATAAGTCTACGTACCCCGAAACCTTCGACAACAGAGAGAAAACCCTAATTCCATCGTCGTAACCTTTTGTTCCCGTGAGATCCCATCTTGGAGCCTGTTCCGGAGCTCCACCGGAGGGGGGTCCATCACGGAGTTCTTCATCATCATCATCATCGCCCTCACCATGAGTTGTGAGCAGTTTACCACAGACCTTCGGGTCCATAGCTATTATCTAGATGGCTTCTTCTCTCTCTCTGGATCTCAATACATAGTTCTCCTCGGTCTTCGAGGAGATCTATTCGATGTAATCTCTTTTTTGCGGTGTGTTTGTCGAGATCCGATGAATTGTGAGTTTATGATCAAGGTTATCTATGAAAGATATTTGGTTCTTCTCTGAACTTTTTATGTGTGCTCATAATATCCTTGCAAGTCTCTTCGAATTATTGGTTTGGTTTGGCCTACTAGATCTATAGTTCTTGCAATGGGAGAAGTTCTTGGCTTTGGGATCAATCTTGCGGTGTCCTTTCCCAGTGACAGTAGGGGCAGCAAGGCACATATTGTATTGTTGCCATCAAGGATAAAAAGATGGAGTTTATATCATATTGCTTGAGTTTATCCCTCTACATCATGTCATCTTGCTTAAGGCGTTACTCTGTTCTTATGAACTCAATACACTAGATGCATGCTGGATAGCGGTCGATGTGTGTAGTAATAGTAGTAGATGCAGAATCGTTTCGGTCTACTTGTCTCAGACGTGATGCCTATATACAATGATCATGCCTAGATAGTCTCCTAATTATTCACTTTTCTATCAATTGCTCGACAGTAATTTGTTTACCCACCGTAGAATATCGCTATCATGAGAGAAGCCACTACAGAACACTATGGCCCCCGGGCCTATTCTCAACATATCAATCTACATCTACTTTAATTTTATCGCTTTTATTTGCTATTCTTATAAACTAAAAATACCAAAAATATAAACTATCATCTCTATCAGATCTCACTTTCGTAAGTGACCGTAAAGGGATTGACAACCCCTTATCGCATTGGCTGCGAAGTTCTTATTTGTTTGTGCAGGTGCGAGGGACTCGCGCGTGGTCTCCTACTAGATTGATACCTTGGTTCTCAAAAACTGAGGGAAATACTTACGCTACTGTGCTGCATCTCCCTTTCCTCTTTGAGGGAATACAACGCAAGCTCGAGAAGTAGCAAGAAGAATTTCTGGCGCCGTTGCCGGGGAGGCTTACGCAAAAGTCATATACCAAGTACCTATCACAAACCCTTATCCTTCGCATTACATTTATTTGCCTCTCATTTTCCTCTCCCCCACTTCACCCTTGCCGTTTTATTTACCCTTCTTCCGCTGTGTGTTTATCGTTCGCTTGCTTTTTGTTTGCTCGTGTGTGTTGAATTGCTTGCTTGTCACTATGGCTTAGAACAATACCAAATTGTGTGACTTCTCCAATACCAATAATAATAATTTTATTAGCACTCCGATTGCTCCTATTACCGATGCTGAATCTTGTGAGATCAATGCTGCTTTGTTGAATCTTGTCATGAAAGATCAATTTTCCGGCCTTCCTAGTGAAGATGCCGCTACCCATCTAAACAACTTTGTTGATTTGTGTGATATGCAAAAGAAAAGGGATGCGGATAACGATATTATTAAATTGAAGTTATTTCCGTTTTCACTTAGAGATCGTGCTCAAACTTGGTTTTCCTCTTTGCCTAGAAATGGTATTGGTTCGTGGAATAAGTGCAAAGATGTTTTTATCTCTAAGTATTTCCCTCCTGCTAAGATCATCTCTCTTAGAGACGATATTATGAATTTTAAGCAACTAGATCATGAGCATGTTGCACAAGCTTGGGAGAGAATGAAATTGATGATACGTAATTGCCCTACGCATGGTTTGAATTTATGGGTGATTATTCAGAACTTTTATGCTGGCTTGAATTTTGCTTCTAGAAATGTTTTAGACTCGGCCGTGGGAGGCACTTTCATGGAAACTACCTTAGGAGAAGCTACCAAACTCCTAGATAATATTATGGTTAATTATTCTCAATGGCACACCGAAAGATCTACTAGTAAAAAAGTGCATGCTATTGAAGAAATTAGTGTTTTGAGTGGAAAGATGGATGAACTTATGAAATTATTTGCTGCTAAGAGTGCTTCTTCTGATCCTAATGGTATGCCTTTGTCCACTTTGATTGAGAATAACAATGAATCTTTGGATGTGAATTTTGTTGGTAGGAATAATTTTGGTAACAATGCTTATAGAGGTAATTTTAATCCTAGGCCTTTCCTAGTAATTCCTCTAATAATTATGGTAATTCCTACAACAACTCTTATGAAAAGATGCCTTCTGAATTTGAAACTGGTGTTAAGGAGTTTATGATCTCGCAGAAGAATTTCAATTCTATGCTTGAAGAGAAATTGCTTAAGGTTGATGAATTGGCTAGAAGTGTGGATATAATTACTCTTGATGTTGATTCTTTGAAACTTAGATCTATCCCACCTAAGCATGATATCATTGAGTCTCTCAAAGCCATGAGAATTTCCATTGATTAATGCAAAGAAAGAACCGCTAGGATGCGTGCTAAAAGAGAGGATTATATTAAAGCGTGTTCTTCTAGTTATCATTAAAATAAAGATGAAGATCTGAAAGTTATTGATGTGTCTAGATCCTTGTTTTCTAGTATAAATTTTGATGAAGATATGATTGGAGATGATTCTGCTTTGAAGTGTCCCAATGATTCCGAGTTTTTAGATCTTGATGCTAAAATTGCTAAAAGTGGGAGTGAAGAGATTAAAACTTTGCATAGTGATGAACCCACTACTTTGGATTTCAAGGGATTCAATTATGATAATTGCTCTTTGATTGATTGTATTTCCTTGTTGCAATCCGTACTAAATTCTCCGCATGCTTATAGTCAAAATAAAGCTTTCACCAAACACATAGTTGATGCTTTGATGCAATCTTATGAAGAAAAACTTGAGTTGGAAGTCTCTATCCCTAGAAAGCTTTATGATGAGTGGGAACCTACTATAAAAATAAAAATAAAAGATCATGAATGCTATGTTTTGTGTGATTTGGGTGCAAGGGTCTCCACTATCCCAAAAACTTTGTGTGATTTGTTAGGGTTCCATGAGCTTGATGATTGTTCTTTAAATTTGCATCTTGCGGATTCCACTATTAAGAAACCTATGGGAAGATTTAATGATGTTCTTATTGTTCTTGATATAGACCGCAATCCTTCATGTCCTATTATTCTTGGTAGACCTTTCCTTAGAACGATTGGTGCAATTATTGATATGAAGGAAGGAAATATTAGATTCCAATTTCCATTAAGGAAAGGCATGGAACACTTTCCTAGAAAGAAAATAAAATTACCATATGAATCTATCATGAGAGCCACTTATGGATTGCCTTCCAAAGATGGCAATACCTAGATCTATCTTGTATCGAGCATAGCTAGGGGCGTAAAACGATACCGCTTGATGGGAGGCAACCCAATTTTATATTTTTGTTTTTGTTGCTGTTAGGGAATAAATATTGCATCTAGACTCTGATTAGATGTGGTTTCATGTCTTGTTTAGTGTTTGTGCCAAGTAGAACCTTTGGGAAAACTTGTGTGAAGTTTATGTGATCTTGCTGTGAAAAACAGAATCGTTAGCGCTCGCTAAAGTCGTCGTCAGATTTTACTGGAGTGCGCTATTTAGTTGATTCTTTTTGCAGATGATTAATAGACAAATTCCTCAAATTAACCAATTTATTTTAATTTTTTGGAGTTCCAGAAGTAGGCGAAACCTGCAGATTACTACAGACAGTTCTGTTTTTGACAGATTTTGTTTTTCGTGTGTTGTTTGCTTATTTCAATGCATCTATGAGTAGTATTGGAAGATATGAACCATAGAGAAGTTGGAATACAGTAGGTTTAACACCAATATAAACAAAGAATGAATTCATTGCTACACCTTTGAGTAGTGGTTTGCTTTCTTATACTAACGGAGCTCACGAGAATTTTTGTCTAAGTTTTGTGTTGTGAAGTTTTCAAGTTTTGAGTATTGCTTTGATGGACTATGGAACAAGGAGTAGAAAAGGCCTAAGCTTGGGGATGCCCATGGAACCCCAAGTAAATTCAATATAATCAAAAGCCTAAGCTTTGGGGATGCCCCGGGAAGGCATCCCCACTTTCGTCTTCATCCATCGGTAACTATACTTGGAGCTATATTTTTATTCGCAACATGATATGTGTTTTGCTTGGAGCGTCTTGTATACTTTGAGTCTTTTCTTATTAGTTTTTCACAATCATCCTTGCTGGACACACCTATTTGAGAGAGTTAAATATGGCCTAGAAATTGTTAGAACACTCTATCTGCTTCACTTATATCTTTTGAGTTGAATAGTTTTTGCTCTAGTGCTTCACTTATATCTTTTAGAGCACGGTGGTGGTAATATTTTGTAGAAATTGTTGAACTCTCATGCTTCACTTATATCTATTTGAGAGTCTATTAAAACAGCATGGTAATGTGTTTAGGCTAAAGAAACTAGTCTTCACATGATAGACATCCAATGTCAATGTAGTAAAAAAATTCACATCAAGTGCATTGAATAGAATGAGATGTTGGATGCTTGATAATTGTTTTGAGATATGAGGATATTGATATTAGAGTCATGCTAGTGGAGTTATTATGAAACTGAGAAATACTTGTGTTAAGGTTAGTGATTCCCGTATGGTGAACCGCTATGTGACGAAGTTAGAGCATGATGTATTTGTAAAGTGTCAACCTTTGTGTGGAGGTCGGGGGCACGCGATAGTTAACTCCTACCAACCTCCCCCTAGGAGCATGTGTTGATTGCTTTGTTTTGATGACTCGTAGATTTTTGCAATAAGTATATGAGTTCTTATGACTAATGTTGAGTCCATGGATATACGCACTCTCACCCTTCCACCATTGATAGCCTCTCTTGTACCGCGCAACTTTTGCCGGTGCCATAAACCCACTATATATCCTTCCTCAAAACAATCACCATATTATTCCTCAAAACAGCCACCATACCTACCTATCATGGCATTTCCATAGCCATTCCGAGATATATTGCCATGCAACTTTCCACCGTTCCGTTCATATGACACGCATCATATTGTCATATTGCCACGCATGATCATGTACTTGACATCATATTTGTGGCAAAGCCACCATGCGTAATTTTCATATATGTCACTCTTCATTCATTGCACATCCCGGTACACCGCCGGAGGCATTCATGTAGAGTCATACTTGTTGTAGTATCGATTTGTAATTTCGAGTTGAAATAAAAGTGTGATGATCATCATTATTAGAGCATTGTCCCATGTGAGGAAAGGCCAATAAAAAAGAGATGGCCCAAAACAATATAGAGAGGGGCTAATAAAAAAGGGAGAGAAAGCCCCTCCAAAAAAATGAGAGAAAAGAGAGAAGGGACAATTGCTACTATCTTTTCCACACTTGTGCTTCAAAGTAGCACCATGTTTTTCATGATAGAGATTCTCATGTTTAGTCACTTTTATATACTAGTGGGAATTTTCATTATAGAACTTGGCTTGTAAATTCCAACGATGGGCTTCCTCAAATGCCCTAGGTCTTCGTGAGCAAGCAAGTTGGATGCACACCCACTAGTTTCTTTTTGAGCTTTCATACATACTTAGCTCTAGTGCATCCGTTGCATGGCAATCCCTACTCACTCACATTGATATCTATTGATGGGCATCTCCATAGCCCGTTGATACGCCTAGTCGATGTGGGACTATCTCCCTCCTTTTTGTCTTCTCCACAACCACCTCTATTCCACCCATAGAGCTGCATCCATGGCTCACGCTCATGTATTGCGTGAAAGTTGAAAGGTTTGAAAAGATAGAGTATGAAAACAAGTGCTTGGATGAAATCGGGGTTGTGCATGATATGAATATTTTGTGTGATGAAGAGGGAGCATAGCCAGACTATATGATTTTGTAGGAATAGCTTTCTTTAGCCATAGTATTTTGAGAAGACATGATTTCTTTATTAGAATTGCTTGAAGTATTGTTATTTCTTATGTCAATATAGACTTTTATCTTGAATCTTTCAGATCGGAACATTCATGCCACAATTAAGAGAATTACACTGAAAAACTATATTGGTTAGCATTCCACATCAAAAATACTTTCTTTATCATTTACCTACTCGAGGATGAGCAGGAATTAAGCTTGGGGATGCTTGATACGTCACCAACGTATCTATAATTTTTTATTGTTTCATGCTATTATTTATGAAGTCTTGGATGTTTAATGGGCTTTATCATACACTTTTATATCGTTTTTGGGACTAACGTACTGTGACGCCCCGAGACCGATGCGCCAGGTGTCAGCCAGTTATTTGTCATCGTTGCCATGTCATTTGCTTGCGTGTTGCACTTTGCCATGCCATCATGTGCATTTCATTAGCATGTTTTCAAAACTTGCATTCGTTCGGGTTCCCCAGTTCTCTCCGTTGTCCGTTCTGAGTCCAGACACACTCGCACGCGCCCGCGGCACATCCGAATATTTATTTTATAAGTGGCCGGAAAATGTTCTCGGAATGGGTTGAAACTTGGCGTGCGGTCTTATTATAGTGTAGATAGACTGCCTGCCAAATTTCATCGCATTCGGAGTCTGTTTGATAGCCCAACCATTAAACCTGTAGCGGCATTATAGCCGGATAAACATCGGACGTTTCGGTGTTTCGAGACTGAGGCCGGGCCACTCTCTGTCTTCTCTCGTCTCAGCCCGATGCCTTCTTCACAGCCCGCTAACCAGCCCACTTTTACCCCCCCCCCCTCGACTGCACGTCTGAAACTGCCCCGAACCAGACCTGGGCTGTCGTTACCGATGGGTCCGAATCATCCCCAAACATCCCTAAAACATCTTTGTTTTCTTATTTGGGCTCCCTAACTATTTATTCTTTTCCGTCCGATAACGATCGGAGGGACCGAATAGCCCCTAAGTTAACCAACCTGCTATATATATACATGATGAAACCATAGCCTAGCCTGTCCAATCCACCCATTCCGACCGCGCCGCCGCCAGCCAACCACCTCTCTCGTGTCTCCCTCGGGATCCCCTCCCGATCCAATCCAGCCCAACCAAATTCTCGGCCAACTTCCTTGTTTTCCACCGCTGCCCAACCAGAGACTCTCCCTAGTTCCACCATCTCCTCGTGCCCGAGCTCCTATGATGATCTCCTCGCGTCGATGGTCGGCGAGCAGCAGCCCCGTGCCTGCAGCCTCTCGTCTCGCATCCCTTGGACCAGCCGGAGCGCGCCTCTGCGAGCTTCAGGCCGTGCACGACCCTGTTGGCAGCCCGCCGCGCCGCTCCAACAGTCCCGTCACCCTGCCGACGAGGTCTGCCGCCTCGGACGTCCTGGCGTGGGGCCCGCCATTTCAAGCTCCAAGCCCCGGACGTCAAGTCCCCTTTCATGGCCGTCATGGAGGCCGTCCCATGGAGCTCCCCGACACCAGTCCTCGTCCGCAGCACCCTGGAGCCGCGCGCAGTCATGCCTTCCTTCGCCGCTACAGATCCCGGACAGCTACGTCCATCTCCGTCGCCAGCGCCAGCCCCGCCACCGTGCCATTATTCGTCTGCTGCTTCCAGTCCTGCGCCAGCTTCTGCATCAAGCGGAGGAGGACCACGCCGCCCGCCTCGATCCCCTTCGGCCGCAGCCAGCCCAGCTGCATCGCACCCCTACCAAGCCCGCCTCCTGATGCCAAGCGCTGCCGCTGCCGGACTCCCACACGGCGTCGACCTGCTGCCAGCGCCGACGCATCCTCTGCTTCGTCCAGGACGAGGCGACCTGCTCGCCCGCGCCTCGCGTTGACCGCTTTGTCACCTTCGGCCTCCCCTTCGCCGGTTGACCGCGGCCCAGCTCCCGCCTCCACCAAGCTGGGCCGAGCCCAGCTAGGTGAGCAGCCAGCCGCCCAGTGGACTGCTTCAGATTCGGACCGATCTATATATTTTCTGCTCTGGACGAATTTCCTAATTATCCAGTGTTTTACAGTTTTGCAGAAAAGTCCCGCCAGATCATGCATTTGATAACTCATGATCCGTACATCATATGTAAAACTTTAGATATGAAAATTGCTTAGAATTATGTGTAGTTTCATAATAACCAACTTTCACACCTGTTTAAAATGTTTAAAATGATGTTTGGTTAATTTTCTCAAATGTCATGTTAAAATGGTTTAATTCATAACTAAATAACCGTAGCTCCAAATTTTATAAACTTTATATAAATGGGGTAGAAAAATGTGTAGAATAACATGGTGCATTTACTTTTGCTGTTTAATAACTTCAAAATATATTTTAGGCAGAACAGTACCAAATTCAAATTATGCACATGTTTTTTTTCGGAATTGTTGTTTGTTGTTCCGGTCTCGTTTAAACTTGTCTAAATAGTTAGCTTAATTTTGCTCCACCCCTTGACATGTAAACAAACATCTAATCTTGTCTTGTAAATAAACGAGAGTCAACTAAATAAATAAAATGTGGTGTTTCGTCAATATGCAACTCGTTGCATATTGAGCTCCACTTAACTTGTAGTATTGTTTGTGCACCTTGCGATGCCATGCATATTTAAACCGGACATGCATCATACTTGGATGTGCATCGTATGCCATGTTTATGCTTGTGTATTTACCGTGTTGTTTGCTTCTTTCCGGTTGCTTCTCTTGTTAGCTTCGGTTCCGTTGCGGAGTTGTGAGGATTTGTTCGACTACTTCATGGACTTGTTCTTCTTCCTTGCGGCATCCCAGGCAAGATGACCATCCCATTGGATACCTTTACTATCATTACCATGCTAGCTGTCTCGATGCTATCGTTATATGTCGCGCTACCCATCATTTATTGTCAGCCCATCTCCTTGTTGCCATGTAACCTCTAACCTTTGACACCTTCCCAGCAAAACCGTTGTTTGGCTATGTTACCCGCTTCCTCAGCCCCTCTTATAGCATTGTTAGTTGCAGGTGAAGATGAAGATTGTTCCATGTTGGAACTTGATATTTTGGGAATATCACAATATATCTTATATATCTTAACACACCTATATACTTGGCAATGGGTGGAAGGCTTGGCCTTTTGCTCGATGTTTTGTTCCACTCATGCCACCTTAGGAGCCGATAAACCAGCGTTATGTTCCTTGATTTTGCGTTCCTTACACGGTTGGGTATATGGGGACCCCTTGACAGTTCGTCTTTGAATAAAACTCCTCCAGCAAGGCCCAACATTGGTTTTAATTTGCTTCATAATAACAACTTAATTAATTAATTAATTTGCATAGGGGGTCATGTCCCTGAGGATTCTTCTACATAGCAGTGGGGCCAGTGCTGATGGTGTTGGTCCCAAACTAGAGCCACTTGCGGTGCCACCCAGTTATCTGGGGTCCTCGGTTGGTGTACGTATTGCTCATTCGGACGTGGCCTGAGACGAGATACGCGCGGCTACTATCAGGGTGTCGGCACGCCGGGAGGTCTTGCTGGACTTGTTTTACCATGGTCGAAATGTCTTGTGCACCGGGATTCAGAGTCTGATCGGGCTGTCCCTAAGATAAGGGGTAATATTATTATTACTTCTGCTGATCGTGAGAGCTTGTGATGGGCTAAGTTGGGACACCCCTACAGGGTTATGATCTTTCGAAAGCCGTGCCCACGGTTATGTGGCAGATTGGAATTTGTTAATGTCCGGTTGTAGAAAACTTGACAGAGGATCCGAAGTTAAACACACAACCGTGTGAGTAACCGTGACTGTCTCTTTTCACTTTGAGAAGAGAACACGGTGGGGTTATGTTTGACTTGTAGGTAGTTCAGGATCTTTAGCGATCATTACTAGTTTGTGACCGCTTGCGTAGATGCTCATCTTATTCTTGTACTCGTAAGTTAGCCACCATACATATGCTTAGCCGCTGCTGCAACCTCACCACTACCCTTTCCATACCCTTAAAGCTTTGCTAGTCTAGATACCCATGGTTATGGGATTGCTGAGTCCTCGTGGCTCACAGTTACTACAACACCAGATGCAGGTACCGCTGAGAACAGTGCAGGAGATAGTTCAGAACTTCACTGGGAGCTCGATGAAGAGAGCTTGGCCGTATGTATGTGACGTTTTCGACGATCAGTAGTGGTTCCTACTAGGGGCGATCCGGGCTTGTGTTCTTTATGGTATCTTTCTCGTTTGGTTTTTCGTCCGTAGACGTACCCTGTGTTATCTGGACGATGTATTTTTATTGTATTCATTGTGTGACGTGGCGAGTGTAAGCCAACTATTTTACTCTTTCATCCCTGAATTTTACATGAGTTGTGCAAAGATACCATACTTGAGATCATTCTAGTATGCGTTTATGTCCTTAAGTCGTGCCTCGACACGTGGGGGACATAGCCGCATATGGGCATTATAAGTTGGTATCAGAGCCTTTTCCGACCTAGGAGCCCCCACTGATTGATCGAATCGTTGACGGTTGAGTTTAGGCACACACATGAAAATGTTTTGAGTCCTATATATATATCGGAGAGTAGGATTTCTTTTTAGTCCTCTTCCCTTTATCACTCTAGTGAGGACTCCTGACGATATTCTATCTCTTCTACTCTCAAAAATTCACTAATTTTTTTTAGGATCACGCGAGTATTGTTTGGATTGTTCCGATATCTTTGTGACGAGAACATTGTTCTCGATGCCTCCTGTCATTTAGGGGTTGTGGCAGTGTCCCGGGGAGTTGAGCTCCGAGGTGTTGTCGTCACAAATCTATCGCAGCGATTCTAGAATACTTAAGATGGCCGACATCGAAAACTTTTCTATGCGGTTAGTGGTGAGATAACCCCGACATCACCCAGTACTGGGGAGGTAGTTCGGGAGCATTGCCACAGCTTGTATAGCTGATGCGTTTCGAAGGTCCGAGGTAAACGGTTTCCAAAAATATCTGGTTATATGTTGAAGGATGGATACAGCTGGATGTAGGATTAGAGTTGAGTGCGTGATGCTTCCCCTGTATCCCCAACACCTGATTGCATAACTGGAAACTTTCGGAGATTAATAGGTGGGTTCATCTAGTAGTTCGTAGGCATTCTTCCAACGAATGCATGATATGAGGTTGGGGTTCAACATCTAGTGATGTGGTTTTATGGGCGTTGTTCCGATCGGGAGTTGCATCTTAAAGGGTCCTTGGCTATGCTGATCCGGGGATTGCAAAACCCTTTTGTAACACGTTCCATGAGCTTTCAGCACGAACATGTGGGACGAAGCTTCTATCTTGTATTTGTTCTATCTGCTCCTTGTTGTTTTTATTTTACCTTTTGTTCTCCCAAGTGGCTTATCGAGAAGATTGTTGTACCATCAAGCTATGGAATTCATTCGTTCAACTATCCGTTCGAATGATGTTGTGAAGATTATGTTGCAACATATCTATCCGTTGTTTTTGTTTTGATTCTGGTATCCGAGTTGCTTCGATGTCAATGTTGATTCCATACTTTTCCTAATCGGTGTTCTCATATTTCCATGTGAGTGCTATTCCTTCTTGATCATGTAAATTATTTTCAACCGGTGTGCTTCTCTTCAAGTTAATCCGATCCTTTCAATATGTGCAAGACCAATTCTGGGTTTTCTCAATGGTGTTTGTTTCATTCATCCCAAGTTGTCTTTGTTTTTCCCCACCCTCCCACCCTTCTTCTTCTCGGAGCCAGAAATTCTTCAATGAAATATCCATTTTATTAATGTGATGTTTCTTCATTTGTTTCATTCAATTTCATTATCCGGTGATTCTCAGGAAGATGCTCAGGATACTTCAAGTTCATCATTCTTTTGTTCTCAAATTCTGCCGGTGGATGTAATTCAAGCTTGGTGTTGATCATATATGTTCCTCTTGTTTCACATGTTTTCCGTGTTGGAATTTCTTATCCAAGGCTCTCTTATTTATTCACATCTCTTTATTCATATCCGGAGTGTCCAAGATATCTCAAAAGATTCGCGTTTCCATTCTTAATCCGTTCAAGCTATTTTGAGGATTGTCATCTTATTCAAGCCATTTAATTCAACCGGTGCAATATCTCTTAAGCAATCTTTTTCAACGGTGATTTCTTTAGTGGGCCCTAACCCACAGGTCTTTTTCCAGGATCTTACCTGACTCTTCTAATTTTTCTGGAGTTATACTCAAATTCTTTTCAAAGTGTGACGTAAGTATGGATTCCATCAGTCATATGCCTTCTCCCAGATCGCTTTCAAATTATTTTCATGTTTGGTTAAACCTTCCATATTTTTATTTTTCCGGAGTATCTCGCAATTCTTCAAGGTGTTTCTCCTTGTCATTCTCAATATTTGAAGACCGGAGAAGAGTTTTTTTTTAAATCTTGGCCCGTTCTCTTGAAGATTCATCGTTCTAGCTTCATGCCATCCTCATAGTTGTTTCGATTGTGAGGAATTATTTTTATACCCATCCAAAGAATTTCATAAATTTTTTCCATTGTGATCCTCCGAAGGCCATCATTTCAGAAGATTTTTTCGTTCTCAGTTTTCAACTTCGTCTCCAACTATTCTTAATTGATGCCTCTTTGTTGTCTCCATATACTTATGGTGGTTCGTTCAAAAATTTATTTTCCTTTGTCGTCATATCAATTCAGTCGTTCTTTCTGAAATCCTACCGGTGATTCGTTGAATACTTTCTCAAGTTGTGCGAGGTCTTTCTTTAATTCTTTGCAACAGGAATAAGTAGTATGCCAAATCCATTGGTTATCATCAATTTAAATTGGTGAAGGATACTCATAACATAATTCTTATTCTTGTTCCTTCCAAGCGTTTAATTCCTTCGTCTGGATTTCGTGATATCAAATTTTTGGTTTGTCATCTTTTCTTCCGGAGTTCCAAACTCTCTCAATTATCTTGTCACGAAGCTATCTAAATCATTGCAAGGCTTCTATCGTATTCTTTTCATCCTTTTGTTACCGGAGTTCTTCATGATGCTTCATCATGACTTAATTCATCGTCAGTGTTCTTCAAGATTCTTCTTGGAGCTCAAGCATTCTTCTTCTTGCATTCCGAAGTGCAATTATTTCTACCTTTTTCTGTTGAGGTGGTGTTATGTCATTCTTGACAATTTCCTTCATGTTTCATGATTCACAAGTTATCAAGAATGAGATATTTAAACCCATCTATCTCTTTGCTGGAGTTTTCTTGGTATATTTTTCACCTAAAGCCTTTCATTAGGAATGTTGCTATCGTGGTGCTTATAAATGACCCAAGTTCTTAAATTATCCTCTCGGTGAAATAACTCTTTCGTCCCCTTGCTTTTCTCAATCCAATCATTTGTTTTCGCTAGTGGCATAATTTCACCTCAAGTTGAGATGTTTCCCATAAGCCCACATCAAGCTTATTCTTCTCGTTGTTGAATTTCCAACAACTCCGTTCAACCCTTCTTCGTAAGGATGATTTTTCTAATTCATTTGGGGGAGAAGTTGTCATTTTTCTTCTCCGTTCTTTTCTTTCTTCCTAGCAATCTAGCTTCTATTCTTTTGTTCCGAAGGTATTGTAATATTGCTCTCTTCGTCCCATCATCTTGTTTTGTTAAGATCATATTCTTCCTTGCTTGTCCATTTAACCGGAGTGTTGTGACTTCCATTTTTGTTCTCTCATCTTATCAAGTTTTGCCTCTCTTTTCAACCGGAGTGTTGTCTGAAGCCTTTCTTACCCCTTGTGCCATTCTTTCAATTGTTCCGGAGGCAGTGTGTTGTTGATTTCATCAAGTATCATACCATCTCCTCAAGTTCATGTTAAATTCCTTCCAATTTTAGTCGGAGTGCTATCTGAATTATTTCATTCTTAGTCATTCTCTACCTTTATTTAAACGGAGTGGTTTTTAAATTCTTGCGTGATCCGTGAGCTCGTGTTTCATGCCTTTCAATCTACAAGGTTCTCGTAATGTACCTTGTTCCTCTTTTCTAACGGAGTGTTTTCATCTTCATTCATCTCCGTTGTATTCTTTCTTACAATTTGTTCAACCTCAAGGTTCTTGGTTTCACCAGTTTGTCGAAGAAGCAACTTTGTTTTACCTCTTCCTTTATCCTCTTCTATCCGGTGCCATCTTTAGGATCTCCGGTCGAGATCCTCTATTAGTGTGGGAGAGTTGTGACGCCCCGAGACCGATGCGCCATGTGTCAGCCAGATATTCGTCTTCGTTGCCATGTCATTTGCTTGCGTGTTGCACTTTGCCATGTCATCATTCATTAGCATGTTTTCAAAAGTTGCATTCGTTGGGTTCCCCAGTTCTCTCTGTTGTCTGTTCTGAGTCCAGACACACTCGCACGCGCCCGCGGCACATCCGAATATTTATTTTAAAAGTGGCCAGAAAATGTTCTCGGAATGGGTTGAAACTTGGTGTGCGGTCTTATTATAGTGTAGATAGACCGGAGTCTATTTGATAGCCCAACCGTTAAACCTATAGCGGCATTATAGCCGGATAAACGTCGAACGTTTCGGTGTTTCGAGACTACCGCCGGGCCACTCTCTCTCTTCTCTCGTCTCAGCCCGATGCCTTCTTCACAGCCCGCTAACCAGCCCACTTTTACCCCCCCCCCTCGACTGGACGTCCGAAACTGCCCAGAACCAGACCTGGGCTGTCGTTACCGATGGGTACGGATCATCCCCAAACATCCCTAAAACATTTTCGTTTTCTTATTTGGGCTCCCTACCTATTTATTC
>LR738713.1:586560988-586579361 GCA_902687465.1 Secale cereale
ATATATATATATATATATATATATATATATATATATATACGGGATGAAACCCTAGCCTAGCCTGTCCAATCCACCCATTCCCACCGCGCCGCCGCCACCCAACCACCTCTCTCCTGGCTCCCTTGGGATCCCCTCCCGATCCAATCTAGCCCAACCAAATTCTCGGCCAACTTCCTTGTTTTCCACCGCTGCCCAACCAGAGAGTCTCCCTAGTTCCACCATCTCCTCGTGCCCGAGCTCCTATGATGATCTCCCCGCGTCGATGGCCAGCGAGCAGCAGCCCCGCGCCTACAGCCTCTCGTCTCGCATCCCTTGGACCAGCCGGAGCGCGCCTTTGTGAGCTTCAGGCCGTGCGCGACCCTGTTGGTCGCCCGCCGCGCTGCTCCAACAGTCCCGTCACCCTGCCGACGAGGTCTGCCGCCTCGGACGTCCTGGCGTGGCGCCCGCCATTTCAAGCTCCAAGCCCCGGACGTCAAGTCCCCTTTCATGGCCGTCATGGAGGCCGTCCCATGGAGCTCCCCGACGCCGGTCCTCGTCCGCAGCACCCCGGAGCCGCGCGCAGTCATGCCTTCCTCCGCCGCTACAGATCCCGGACAGCTACGTCCATCTCCGTCGCCAGCGCCAGCCCCGCCGCCGTGCCCTTATTCGTCTGCTGCTTCCAGTCCTGCGCCAGCTTCTGCATCAAGCGGAGGAGGACCACGCCGCCCGCCTCGATCCCCTTCGGCCGCAGCCAGCCCAGCCGCATCGCACCCCTACCAAGCCGCCTTCTGATGCCAAGCGCCGTCGCTGCCGGACTCTCGCACGGCGTCGACCTGCTGCCAGTGCGACGCATCCTCTGCTTCGTCCAGGACGAGGCGACCTTCTCGCCCGCGCCTCGCGTTGACCGCTTTGTCACCTTCGGCCTCCCCTTCGTCGGTTGACCGCGGGCCAGCTCCCGCCTCCACCAAGTTGGGCCAAGCCCAGCTAGGTGATCAGCCAGCCGCCCAGTGGACTGCTTCAGATTCGGCCCGATCTATATTTTTTCTGCTCTCGACGAATTTCCTAATTATCCAGTGTTTTACAGTTTTGCAGAAAAGTCCCTCTAGATCATGCATTTGATAACTCATGATCCGTACATCATATGTAAAAACTTTAGATATAAAAATTGGTTAGAATTCTGTGTAGTTTCATAATAACCAACTTTCACCCCTGTTTAAAATGTGTAAAATGATGTTTGTTTAAATTTGCTCAAATGTCATGTTAAAATGGTTTAATTCATAACTAAATAACCGTAGCTCCAAATTTAATAAACTTTATATGTAAATGGGGTAGAAAAATGTGTAGAATAACATGGTGCATTTACTTTTGCTGTTTAATTACTTCAAAATATATTTTAGGCAGAACAGTACCAAATTCAAATTATGCACATGGGGGTTTTCCGGAATTGTTGTTTGTTGTTCCGGCCTCATTTAAACTTGTCTAAATAGTTAGCTTAATTTTGCTCAACCCCTTGACATGTAAACAAACATCTAATCTTGTCTTGTAAATAAACGAGAGTCAACTAAATAAATAAAATGTGGTGTTTCATCAATATGCAACTCGTTGCATATTGAGCTCCACTTAACTTGTAGTATTGTTTGTGCACCCTTCCATGCCATGCATATTTAAACCGGACATGCATCATACTTGGATGTGCATCGTATGCCATGTTTATGCTTGTGTATTTACTGTGTTGTTTGCTTCTTTCCGGTTGCTTCTCTTGTTAGCTTCGGTTTCGTTGCGGAGTTGTGAGGATTTGTTCGACTACTTCATGGACTTGTTCTTCTTCCTTGCGGCATCCCAGGCAAGATGACCATCCCCTTGGATACCTTTACTATCATTGCCATGCTATCTGTCTCGATGCTATCGTTATATGTCGCGCTACCCATCATTTATTGTCAGCCCCTCTCCTTGTTGCCATGTAACCTCTAACCTTTGACACCTTCCCAGCAAAACCGTTGTTTGGCTATGTTACCCGCTTGCTCAACCCATCTTATTGCGTTGTTAGTTGCAGGTGAAGATGAAGATTGTTCCATGTTGGAACTTGATGTTTTGGGAATATCACAATATATCTTATATATCTTAACACACCTATATACTTGGCAATGGGTGGAAGACTTGGCCTTTTGCTCGGTGTTTTGTTCCACTCATGCCATCTTAGGAGCCGGTAAACCAGCATTATGTTCCTTGATTTTGCGTTCCTTACATGGTTGGGTATATGGGGACCCCTTGACAGTTCGTCTTTGAATAAAATTCCTCCAGCAAGGCCCAACATTGGTTTTAATTTGCCTCATAATAACAACTTAATTAATTAATTAATTTGCATAGGGGGTCATGTCCCCGAGGATTCTTCTACATAACAGGGGGGCCAGTGTTGATGGTGTTGGTCCCAAACTAGAGCCACTTGCGGTGCCACCTTGTTATCTAGGGTCTTCGGTTGCTGTACGTATTGCTCATCCAGACATGGCCTGAGACGAGATACACGCGGCTACTATCAGGGTGTCGGCACGCCGAGAGGTCTTGCGCACCGGGATTCCAAGTCTGATCGGGCTGTCCCTAAGATAAGGGGTAATATTATTATTACTTCTGTTGATCGTGAGAGCTTGTGATGGGCTAAGTTGGGACACCCCTGCAGGGTTATGATCTTTCGAAAGGCGTACCCGCAGTTATGTGGCAGATTGGAATTTGTTAATGTCCGGTTGTAGAAAACTTGACAGAGGATCCGAAGTAAAACACACAACCGTGTGAGTAACCGTGACTGTCTCTTTTCACTTTGAGAAGAGAACACAGTGGGGTTATGTTTGACTCATAGGTAGTTCAGGATCTTTAGCGATCATTACTAGTTTGCGACCACTTGCGTAGATGCGCATCTTATTCTTGTACTCGTAAGTTAGCCACCATACATATGCTAAGCCGTTGCTGCAACCTCACCACTACCCTTTCCATACCCTTAAAGCTTTGCTAGTCTTGATACCCATGGTTATGGGATTGTTGAGTCCTCGTGGCTCACAGTTACTACAACACCAGATGCAAGTACCGCTGAGAACAGTGCAGGAGATGGTTCAGAATTTCACTGGGAGCTCGATGAAGAGAGCTTGGCCGTATGTATGTGACGTTTCCGACGATCAGTAGTGGTTCCTACTAGGGGCGATCAGGGCTTGTGTTCTTTATGGTATCTTTCTCGTTTGGTTTTTCGTCCGTAGACGTACCCTGTGTTATCTGGACGATGTATTGTTATTATATTCATTGTGTGACGTGGCGAGTGTAATCCAACTATTTTACTCTTTCATCCCTGAATTTTACATGAGTTGCACAAAGATACCACACTTGAGATCATTCTAGTATGTGTTTATGTCCTTAAGTCGTGCCGCGACACGTGGGGGACATAGCCGCATACTGGGCATTATACGTACTAACCCAAAGGCCCAGTCTAGATTGCTGTTTTTTTGCCCGTTTTAGGGTTTTGCAGAAAAGGAATATCAAACGGAGTCCAAACGGAATGAAACCTTCACAAGAGATATTTTTTTGGAGAAAATCACGCCAGAGGAACTTGAGAACCACGTCAGGGGAGCATCGAGGTGCCCACGAGGGTAGGGGCGCGCCCCCCTTCCCAGGGCGCGGCCCCTACCTCGTGGGCCCCTCGAGCATCCCCCGGTGCCCTCCTTCTTCCTATATAAGTCTACGTACCCCGAAACCTTCGACAACAGAGAGAAAACCCTAATTCCACTGCTATAACCTTCTGTTCTTGTGAGATCCCATCTTGGAGCCTGTTCCGGAGCTCCACCGGAGGGGGATCCGTCATGGAGTTCTTCATCATCATCATCATCATCGCCCTCACCATGAGTTGTGAGTAGTTTACCACAGACCTTCGGGTCCATAGCTAGTATCTAGATGGCTTCTTCTTCTCTCTCTCTGAATCTCAATACATAGTTCTCCTCGGTCTTCGAGGAGATCTATTCGATGTAATCTCTTTTTTGCGGTGTGTTTGTCGAGATCCGATGAATTGTGAGTTTATGATCAAGGTTACCTATGAAATATATTTGGTTCTTCTCTGAACTTTTTATGTGTGCTCATAATATCCTTGCTAGTCTCTTCGAATTATTGGTTTGGTTTGGCCTACTAGATCTATAGTTCTTGCAATGGGAGAAGTGCTTGGCTTTGGGTTCAATCTTGCGGTGTCCTTTCCCAGTGACAGTAGGGGCAGCAAGGCACGTATTGTATTGTTGCCATCGAGGATAAAAAGATGGAGTTTATATCATATTGCTTGAGTTTATCCCTCTACATCATGTCATCTTGCTTAAGGGGTTACTCTGTTCTTGTGAACTCAATACACTAGATGCATGCTGGATAGCGGTCGATGTGTGGAGTAATAGTAGTAGATGCAGAATCGTTTCGGTCTACTTGTCTCAGACGTGATGCCTATATACAATGATCATGACTAGATAGTCTCATAATTATTCGCTTTTCTATCAATTGCTCGACAATAATTTGTTTACATACCGTATAATATCGCTATCATGAGAGAAGCCACTAGAGAACACTATGGCCCCGATGCCTATTCTCAACATATCAATCTACATCTACTTTACTTTTATCGCTTCTATTTGTTGTTCTTATAAACTAAGAATACCAAAAATATAAACTATCATCTCTATCAGATCTCACTTTCGTAAGTGACCGTAAAGGGATTGACAACCCCTTATCGCGTTGGCTGCGAAGTTCTTATTTGTTTGTGCAGGTGTGAAGGACTCGTGCGTGGTCTCCTACTGGATTGATACGTTGGTTCTCAAAAACTGAGGGAAATACTTACGCTACTGTGCTGCATCTCCCTTTCCTCTTCGAGGGAATACAACGCAAGCTCGAGAAGTAGCATATGGCAGCCCACATTACCATGGGACGTATTGGAGAAGTCTACAAGCTGGAGCTGAAGGACACTATCTACCAGATATGTGGATGCCGAGATGAGCAATGGGACATGATCAATACCCGGAAGGACAAGTCCATTGCAGCGTTCATCCATGAGTTAAACCAGCACATTCGTCGATAGGAGCACCAGATGTGCGCATGGATGATAGATTTGAAGAAGGCGCTAACCAGGAATTTGGAGCTAGAAGAGGAACTCAAGTCTACACGAGACGGATACGAGGAGGAGATGACAATACTTGTGGAGAAGAATGATGACTTGACAAGGAAACTAGGAGTATTCATGGGAGATCCAGCACCAGGAGGAGGAGAAGAAGAAGAACCTAAGGAGATTCGTCCTGAGGACTACATCATCATTGACGACACGGACTCAGACCCCGATGATAGTGACGAAGACTATGAAGATGAAGCTGGAGCAGATATCATGGAATCTTCCGCCGATCAAAATTTCTAGATGACCACCCTATGACTAGTAGTTTTTCCCCCATATAGTAGAATTTAGAGCACTTTTGTAACGTTAGTTAGGAGCCTTGTATGCCCTTGCTTGAAATTGATTGGTGTGATATGATTGTGTTTGTCTCATGTGCACATGGGTAGTGAATTTCCCTTAGACCTCATTCTATTCTAATCTCTTCCATCCACACCCATCAGATGCCTCCGAGTCATGAGCCTGGATTTCAGTTTCCCCCTGAGCTCACTCAGTTGATCCAGCAGCAGAACACTTTGATGCAACTTCTTGTCCAGAACAATCGGAACAATCAGAACAACAACAACAACCCTCCACCACCACCACCCGTGGACAACCTGACACGTTTCTTAAGGTTGTAACCATCGGTGTTTTCAAGGAGCATTGAACCAATAGTTGATGATGACTGGTTGCGCAAGATTGGAAGAGATTTGACCACCGCAAACTGCACTGATGCTGAGAAATTGCGATTTGCCGCACATCAATTGGCTGGACCAGCCGCAGCATGGTGGGAGAATTACACAACCACTTTCCCTGTAGCCAATGTCACTTGTGATCAATTTCAGCAAGCTTTTTGCACTGCCCATGTCTCAACTGGAGCTATGAGCATGAAGAAGCGAGAGTTTTGCAACTTGCGCCAAGGAAATCGTACTATGGCTCAGTACGTAGATGAGTTTAGTACTCTATCTCGTTATGCCCCAGATTATGTGGCCACAGATGCCGCAAAACAGGAGAGGTCTATGGAAGGGCTGAATGATGAGATGAGCGTACAGTTGATGGTGGCAACCTTCAACAACTACCAGGAGTTGGTAGATAAGGCTCTTATGATTGAAGGGAAGCAGCAGCAGATTAAGAGCCGCAAGAGGAAGTATGGACGAGGAAGGAATAGTTCTGGAGCCCAGCAGAAGCCCTGATTCACCCAAAATTCGGGAGGATACACCCATAACCATGGAGGCCACAACCATAATGGTACTCAAAACCACCATGGCTCCAAGAATGGGAATGGGAATGGAGCAAATAACAGTCAGAACCGCTCTACTCCATCCACACCCGCCAAGAGGGATTTAAGCCACGTTACCTGTTTGAAGTGCGGGAAGAATGGACACTACGCCACGGACTGCCCTGAAGCTAAGAATGGGAATGGTAATGGAAGCGCCGGGAACAACCCAACCCGTTCAACAAATGACAAGTGAACCACGTGACCGTGGAGGAGGTTGAGAAGCAACCCGATGCAGTTGTCGGTAGGTTTTTGGTTAAGTCATTTACCGCAATAGTCCTTTTCGATACCGGTGCATCGCATTCATACATTTCAAGGGGATTCGTAAATAGACATAAGTTGCCCACCAGAGTCCTAATGACCCCCATGTTAGTAAGTTCACCCGGAGCGGAATATATGGCGAATCAAGGATGTTTTCAGATGCCATTGACCATTGGACGACATGTTTTCCCCTCAGACCTGATAGTTTTGGAGTCACAAGGATTGGATGTGATACTAGGTATGGATTGGTTATCGATGTATGGAGGGAACATCGATTGTGCCAGTAAGTCTATTTTGCTTACCACCCCGGAGGGAAAAAGGATCAAGTATGTATCTAGGCATTCGCCTAGAAGGACACAAGTGCATTCTCTCACGGAAGTTGTTCAGGAGGAAGTGCCCGTAGTAAGGGATTATCCGGATGTATTTCCAGAGGAGATACCAGGCATGCCACCGGATAGGGATATTGAGTTTTTGATTGAGCTATTGCCTGGCACCGGACCAATATCGAAGAGACCGTATCGGATGCTTGCAAATGATCTAGAGGAGATCAAGAAGCAGATTAAGGAGTTATTGGAGAAAGGATCTATTCGCCGAAGTTCATCACCTTGAGGAGCCCCAGTGCTCTTGGTCGAGAAGAAGGATGGATCTTTAAGGATGGTCGTTGATTAACGGTCATTGAATGAAGTGACGATTAAGAATAAGTACCCGCTGCCGATGATCAATGATTTGTTCGACCAACTACAAGGAGCGAAAGTATTCTCCAAGATCAATCTACGATCATGATACCACCAGTTGAAGATCCGAGAGAAGGATATACCTAAGACAGCCTTCACCACAAGGTACGGGCTATATGAGTATACGGTTATGTCATTTGGATTGACTAACGCCCCTGCCTATTTCATGAGCATGATGAATAAGGTGTTCATGGAGTTCCTGGATAAGTTCGTCGTGGTATTCATTGATGATATCTTGCTGTACTCGAAGAACAAAGAGGAACACGCGGAGCATTTGCGTTTGGTTCTGGAGAAGCTCAGAGAACATCAGTTATACGCCAAGTTTAGCAAATGCGAGTTTTGGTTGAAGGAAGTTGGATTCTTAGGGCATGTTATATCAGGAGAAGGTATAGCAGTGGACCCCATCAAAGTGCAGGCAGTCACCGAGTGGTTGGCACCCACTTCAGTTGGAGAAATCTGCAGTTTTTTTGGACTCACGAGATATGAAGGAAATATGCCCTAGAGGCAATAATAAAGATGTTATTTGTATTTCCTTATATCATGATAAATGTCTTTTATTCATGCTAGAATTGTATTAACCGGAAACTTGATACATGTGTGAATACATAGACAAAATAGTATGTCCCTAGTATGCCTCTACTAGACTAGCTCATTGATTAAAGATGGCTATGTTTCCTAGCCATAAACATGAGTTGTCATTTGATCAACGGGATCACATCATTAGGAGAATGATGTGATGTACTAGACCCATCCATTAACATAGCACTATGATCGTTTAGTTTTACTGCTATTGCTTTCTCCATGACTTATACATGTTCCTATGACTATGAGATTATGCAACTCCCGAATACCGTAGGAACACCTTGTGTGCTATCAAACGTCACAACGTAACTGGGTGATCATAAAGATGCTCTACAGGTGTCTCCGAAAGTATTCGTGGTGTTGGCATAGATCAAGACTAGGATTTGTCACTCCGAGTGTCGGAGAGGTATCTCTGGGCCCTCTCGGTAATGCACATCATAATAAGCCTTGCAAGCAAATGACTAATGAGTTAGTCACGAGATGATGTATTACGGAACGATTAAAGAGACTTGCCAGTAACGAGATTGAACTAGGTATAGAGATACCGACGATCGAATCTCGGGCAAGTAACATACCGATGACAAGAGGAACAACGTATGTTGTTATGCGGTTTGACCGATAAAGATATTTGTAGAATATGTAGTAGCCAATATGAGCATCCAGTTTCCGCTATTGGTTATTGACCGGAGATGAGTCTCGGTCATGTCTACATAGTTCTCGAACCCGTAGGGTCCGCACGCTTAACGTTTGATGACGATCGGTATTATGAGTTTATGAGTTTTGATGTACCGAAGGTAGTTTGGAGTCCCGGATGAGATCACAGACATGACGAGGAGTCTCGGAATGTCCGAGACGTAAATATTGATATATTGGACGACTATATTCGGACACCGGAAGTGTTCTGGAAAGTTTCGGAATTTACCGGAGTGCCGGAGGGGTTACCGGTGAAGGAAATATGCCCTAGAGGCAATAATAAAGATATTATTTGTATTTCCTTTTATCATGATAAATGTCTTTTATTCATGCTAGAATTGTATTAAACGGAAACTTAATACATGTGTGGATACATAGACAAAACAGTATGTCCCTAGTATGCCTCTACTAGACTAGCTCATTGATCAAAGATGGTTATGTTTCCTAACCATAGACATGAGTTGTCATTTGATCAACGGGATCACATCATTAGGAGAATGATGTGATGGACAAGACCCATCCGTTAGCATAGCACTATGATCGTTTAGTTTAACTGCTATTGCTTTCTTCATGACTTATACATGTTCCTATGACTATGAGATTATGCAACTCCCGAATACCGTAGGAACACCTTGTGTGCTATCAAACGTCACAACGTAACTAGGTGATCATAAAGATGCTCTACAGCTATCTCCGAAAGTATTCGTGGTGTTGGCATAGATCAAGATTAGGATTTGTCACTCCGAGTGTCGGAGAGGTATCTCTGGGCCCTCTCGGTAACACACATCATAATAAGCCTTGCAAGCAAAAGACTAATGAGTTAGTCACGAGATGATGTGTTACGGAACGAGTAAAGAGACTTGCCGGTAACGAGATTGAACTAGGTATAGTGATACCGACGATCGAATCTCGGGAAAGTAACATACCGATGACAAAAGGAACAACGTATGTTGTTATGCGGTTCGACCGATAAAGATCTTCGTAGAATATGTAGGAGCCAATATGGGCATCCAGGTTCCGCTATTGGTTATTGACCGGAGAGATGTCTCAGTCATGTCTACATAGTTCTCGAACCCGTAGGGTCCGCACGCTTAAACGTTCGTTGACGATATAGTATTTAATGAGTTATGTATGTTGGTGACCGAATGTTATTCGGAGTCCAGGATGTGATCACGGACATGACGAGGAACTCCGGAATGGTCCGGAGATAAAGATTAATATATGAGATAATAGTGTTTGACCTCCGGAAGGGTTCCGGAATTCACCGGAAGGGGTTCCGGATGTTTCCCGAAGTGTTTGGGTACGAGAACACGTTATTTGGGCCAAAAGGGAAAGCACACAAGGTTTTTGGAAAGCGCAAAAGGATGTTTTGCGGAATCCAGGGGCCAGACGCCAGGGTCCCTGGCGTCTGGGTCCAGACGCCGGGAACCCTGGCGTCTGGCCCTGGAGTCCGAGAAGGACTCTTGCCTTTCGGGTGAAACCGACTTTGTGAAGGCTTTTACTCCAAGTATCGACCCCAAGGCTCAACACATAAATAGAGGGGTAGGGCTAGCACCCAAGACACATCAAGATACACCAAGCCGTGTGCCGGCTACCCCGACCCTCTAGTTTATCCTCCGTCTAGTTTCTGTAGTGCTTGGCGAAGCCCTGCAGAGATTGTTCTTCATCAACAACCGTCACCACGCCGTCGTGCTGCCGGAACTCATCTACTACTTCGCCCGTCTTGCTGGATCAAGAAGGCGAGGACGTCATCGAGCTGAACGTGTGCTGAACGCGGAGGTGCCGTACGTTCGGTACTAGATCGGGATGGATCGTGAAGGTGCACGACTACATCAACCGCGTTGATAAACGCTTCCGCTTTCGGTCTACGAGGGTACGTAGACACACTCTCCCCTCTCGTTGCTATGCATCTAGTAGATAGATCTTGCGTGATCGTAGGAAAATTTTGAAAAAACTACGTTCCCCAACAGTGGTATCAGAGCCAGGTCTATGCGTAGATGATATGCACGAGTAGAACACAAGTGAGTTGTGGACGATACTAGTCATACTACTTACCAGCATGTCATACTTTGCTTCGGCGGTATTGTGAGATGAAGCGGCCCGGACCGACATTACGCGTACGCTTACGCGAGACTGGTTTCACCGTTACGAGCACTCGTTGCTTAAAGGTGACTGGCGGGTGTCTGTCTCTCTCACTTTAGCTGAATCAAGTGTGGCTACGCCCGGTCCTTGTGAAGGTTAAAACAGCACATACTTGACGAAACATCGTTGTGGTTTTGTATGCGTAGGTAAGAACGGTTCTTGCTAAGCCCGTAGCAGCCACGTAAAACTTGCAACAACAAAGTAGAGGACGTCTAACTTGTTTTTGCAGGGCATGTTGTGATGTGATATGGTCAAGACATGATGAGTTATACGTTTTTGTATGAGATGATCATGTTTTGTAAAGTTATCGGCAACTGGCAGGAGCCATATGGTTGTCGCTTTATTGTATGAAATGCAATCGCCATGTAATTGCTTTACTTTATCACTAAGCGGTAGCGATAGTCGTAGAAGCAATAGTTGGCGAGACGACAATGATGCTACGATGGAGATCAAGGTGTCGCGCCGGTGACGAAGGTGATCATGACGGTGCTTTAGAGATGGAGATCAAAAGCACAAGATGATGATGGCCATATCATGTCACATATTTTGATTGCATGTGATATTTATCTTATTATGCTTCTTATTTTGCTTAGAACGACGGTAGCATTATAAGATGATCCCTTACTAAATTTCAAGGTATAAGTGTTCTCCCTGAGTATGCACCGTTGCGAAAGTTCTTCGTGCTGAGACACCACGTGATGATCGGGTGTGATAAGCTCTACGTTCAAACACAACGGGTGTAAGACAGTTTTGCACACGCAGAATACTCGGGTTAAACTTGACGAGCCTAGCATATACAGATATGGCCTCGGAACACTGGAGACCGAAAGGTCGAGCGTGAATCATATAGTAGATATGATCAACATAAGATGTTCACCATTGAAAACTACTCCATCTCACGTGATGATCGGACATGGTTTAGTTGATTTAGATCACGTGATCATTTAGATGACCAGAGGGATGTCTATCTAAGTGGGAGTTCTTTAAATTAATATGATTAATTGAACTTTAATTTATCATGAACTTAGTCCTGGTAGTATTAGCATATCTATGTTGTAGATCAATAGCTCGCGATGTTGCTCCCCGTTTTTTTTTCATATGTTCCTAGAGAAAACCAAGTTGAAAGATGTTAGTAGCAATGATGCGGAATTGTTCCGTGATCTGAGGATTATCCTCATTGATGCACATAAGAATTATGTCCTTGACGCACCGCTAGGTGACAGACCTATTGCAGGAGCAGATGCAGACGTTATGAACGTTTTGACAAAAGCTCGGTATGATGACTACTTGATAGTTTAGTGCACCATGCTTTACGGCTTATAACCGGGACTTCAAAAACGTTTTGAACGCCACGGAGCATATGAGATGTTCCAAGAGTTGAAATTAGTATTTCATACTCATGCCCGTGTCGAGAGGTATAAGACTTCTGACAGTACTTTGCCTACAAGATGGAGGAGAATAGCTCAACCAGTGAGCATGTGCTCAGATTGTCTGGGTACTACAATTACTTGAACCAAGTGGGAGTTAATCTTCCAGATAAGATAGTAATTGACAAAGTTCTCTAGTCACTATCACCAAGTTAGTAGAACTTCGTGATGAACTATAATATGCAAGGGATGACGAAGGTAATTCCCGAGCTCTTCGCGATGCTGAAATCGGCGAAGGTAGAAATCAAGAAAGAGCATCAAGTGTTGATGGTTAATAAGACCACTTGTTTCAAGTAAAGGGCAAAGGGATAGAAGGGGAACTTCAAGAAGAATGACAAGCAAGTTGTCACTCCCGTGAAGAAACCCAAAGCTAAACTCAAGCCTGAAACAAGTGCTTCTACTGCAAAGGAAATGGTCACTAGAAGTGGAACTGCCCTAGATACTTGGCGGATAAGAAGGATGGCAAAGTGAACAAAGGTATATTTGATATACAGATTATTGATGTGTATTTTACTAGTGTTCATAGCAACCCCTCGGTATTTGATACTGGTTTAGTTGCTAAAGAGTAGTAACTCGAAATGGGAGTTGCATAATGAACAGAAACTAGTTAAAGGATGAAGTGACGATGTGTATTGGAAGTAGTTCCAAGATTGATATGATCATCATCGCACACTCCCTATACTTTCGGGATTAGTGTTGAACCTAAATAAGTGTTATTTGGTGTTAAGCATGAATATGATTTGATCATGTTTATTGCAATACGGTTATTCATGTAAGTTAAAGAATAATTGTTGTTCTGTTTACATGAATAAAAACCTTCTATGGTCATACACCCAATGAAAATAGTTTATTGGATCTCGATCGTGTGATACACATATTCATAGTATTGAAGCCAAAAGATGCAAGGTTAATAATGATAGTGCAACTTATTTGTGGCACTGCCGTTTAAGTCATATTGGTGTAAAACGCATGAAGAAACTTCATAATGATGGACTTTTGGAATCACTTGATTATGAATCACTTGGTGCTTGCGAACCATACCTCATGGGCAAGGATACTAAAACTCCGTTCTCCGGAACTATGGAGCGAGCAACGTATTTGTTGGAAATCATACATACTAATGTATGTGGACCAATGATTGTTGAAGCTCGCGGCGGGTATCGTTATTTTCTGACCTTCACTGATGATTTGAGCAGATATAGGTATATCTACTTAATGAAGCACAAGTCTGAAACATTTGAAAAGTTCAAAGAATTTCAGAGTGAAGTAGAGAATCATCGTAACAAGAAAATAAAGTTTCTACGATCTGATCGTGGAGGAAAATATTTGAGTTACGAGTTTGGTCTTCATTTGAAACAATGTGGAATAGTTTCATAGCTCAGGCCACCCGGAACACCACAGCATAATGGTGTGTCCGAACATCGTAAACCGTACTTTATTGGATATGGTGCGATCTATGATGTATCTTACCGATTTACCACTATCATTTTGGGTCATGCATTAGAGACAGCTGCATTCACGTTAAATAAGGGCCTCATCTGAATCCGTTGAGACAACACCTTAAGAACTATGGTTTGGCAAGAAACCAAAGTTGTTGTTTCTTAAAGTTTGGGACTACGATGCTTATGTGAAAAAGTTTCAACATGATAAGCTCGAACCCAAACCGGAGAAGTAAATCTTCATAGGATACCCAAAAGAGACTGTTGGGTACACCTTCTATCACATATCCGAAGGCAAGATATTCGTTGATAAAAATGGATCCTTTCTAGAGAAGGAGTTTCTCTTGAAAGAAGTGAGTGGGAGGAAAGTAGAACTTGATGAGGTAATTGTACCTTCTCCCAGATTGGAAAGTAGTACATCACAGGAAATTGTTCCAGTGATTCCTACACCAATTAGTGAGGAAGTTAATGATAATGATCATGAAACTTCGGATCAAGTTTCTGCTGAACGTCGTAGATCAACCAGAGTACGTTCCGCACCAGAGTGGTACGGCAACCCAATTCTGGAAATCACGTTACTAGACCATGATGAACCTACGAACTATGAGGAAGTGATGATGAGCCCAGATTCCACAAAATGGCTTGAGCCATGAAATCTGAGATGGGATCCATATATGAAAACAAAGTATGGACTTTGGTTGACTTGCCCGATGGTCGGCAAGCCATCGAAAATAAATGGATCTTCAAGAAGAAGACCGACGCTGACGGTAATGTTACTGTTTACTAAGCTCGACTTGTTACGAAAGGTTTTCGACAAGTTCAAGGAGTTGACTACGATGAGACTTTCTCATCCGTAGCGATGCTTAAGTCTGTCTGAATCATGTTAGCAATTGCCACATTTTATGAAATCTGGCAAATGGATAACAAAACTGCATTCTTTAATGAATTTATTAAAGAAAAATTGCATATGATGCAACCCGAAGGTTTTGTCAATCCTAAAGGTGCTAACAAAAATGTGCAAGCTCCAGCGATCCATCTATGGACTGGTGCAAACATCTCGGAGTTGGAATATACGCTTTGATAAGTTGATCAAAGCATATAGATTTATACAGACTTACGGTGAAGCCTGTATTTACAAGAAGTGAGTGGGAGCACTACAACCTTTCTGATAAGTATATGTGAATGACATATTGTCGATCGGAAATGATGTAGAATTTTCTGGAAAGCATAAAGGAGTGTTTGAAAGGAGTTTTTCAAAGAAAGACCTTGGTGAAGCTGCTTACATATTGGGCATCAAGATCTATAGAGATAGATCAAGACGCTTGATAAGACTTTCGATGAAGTACATACCTTGATAAGATTTTGAAATAGTTCAAAATGGATCAGTCAAAGAAGAAATTCTTGCCTGACTTGTAAGGTGTGAAGTTGAGTAAGACTCAAAGCCAGACCACGGTAGAAAATATAGAGAGAATGAAAGTCATTCCCTATGCCTCAGCCATAGGTTCTATAAAGTATGCCATGCTGTGTACCAAACATGTTGTGTACCTTGCCATGAGTTTGTCAAGGGGGTACAATAGAGATCCAGGAGTAGATCACTGTACAGCGGTCAAAATTATCCTTAGTAACTGGATGACTGAGGAAATGTTTCTCGATTATGGAGGTGATAAAGAGTTCGTCGTAAAGGGTTACGCCGATGCAAACTTTGACACTAAATTCAGATGACTCTAAGTATCAATCTGGATGCATATTGAAAGTGGGAGCAATTAGCTAGAGTAGCTTTATGCAGAGCATTGTAGACATAGAAATTTGCAAAATACATACGGATCTGAATGTGACAGACCCGTTGACTAAACTTCTCTCACAAGCAAAACATGATCACACCTTATTACTCTTGGGTATTAATCACATAGCAATGTGAACTAGATTATTGACTCTAGTAAACCCTTTGGGTGTTGGTCACATGGCGATGTGAACTATGGGTGTTATTCACATAACGATGTGAACTATCAGTATTAAATCACATGGCGATGTGAGCTAGATTATTGACTCTAGTGCAAGTGGGAGACTGAAGGAAATATGCCCTAGAGGCAATAATAAAGATATTATTTGTATTTCCTTATATCATGATAAATGTCTTTTATTCATGCTAGAATTGTATTAAACGGAAACTTAATACATGTGTGGATACATAGACAAAACAGTATGTCCCTAGTATGCCTCTACTAGACTAGCTCATTGATCAAAGATGGTTATGTTTCCTAACCATAGACATGAGTTGTCATTTGATCAACGGGATCACATCATTAGGAGAATGATGTGATGGACAAGACCCATCCGTTAGCATAGCACTATGATCGTTTAGTTTAACTGCTATTGCTTTCTTCATGACTTATACATGTTCCTATGACTATGAGATTATGCAACTCCCGAATACCGTAGGAACACCTTGTGTGCTATCAAACATCACAACGTAACTGGGTGATCATAAAGATGCTCTACAGCTGTCTCCGAAAGTATTCGTGGTGTTGGCATAGATCAAGATTAGGATTTGTCACTCCGAGTGTCGGAGTGGTATCTCTGGGCCCTCTCGGTAACACACATCATAATAAGCCTTGCAAGCAAAAGACTAATGAGTTAGTCACGAGATGATGTGTTACGGAACGAGTAAAGAGACTTGCCGGTAACGAGATTGAACTAGGTATAGTGAAACCAACGATCGAATCTCGGGCAAGTAACATACCGATGACAAAAGGAACAACGTATGTTGTTATGCGGTTCGACCGATAAAGATCTTCGTAGAATATGTAGGAGCCAATATGGGCATCCAGGTTCCGCTATTGGTTATTGACCGGAGAGATGTCTCGGTCATGTCTACATAGTTCTCGAACCCGTAGGGTCCGCACGCTTAAACGTTCGTTGACGATATAGTATTTAATGAGTTATGTATGTTGGTGACCGAATGTTATTCGGAGTCCAGGATGTGATCACGGACATGACGAGGAACTCCGGAATGGTCCGGAGATAAAGATTAATATATGAGATAATAGTGTTTGACCTCCGGAAGGGTTCCGGAATTCACCGGAAGGGGTTCCGGATGTTTCCCGAAGTGTTTGGGTACGAGAACACGTTATTTGGGCCAAAAGGGAAAGCACACAAGGTTTTTGGAAAGCGCAAAAGGAAGTTTTGCGGAATCCAGGGGCCAGACGCCAGGGTCCCTGGCGTCTGGGTCCAGACGCCGGGAACCCTGGCGTCTGGCCCTGGAGTCCGAGAAGGACTCTTGCCTTTCGGGTGAAACCGACTTTGTGAAGGCTTTTACTCCAAGTTTCGACCCCAAGGCTCAACATATAAATAGAGGGGTAGGGCTAGCACCCAAGACACATCAAGATACACCAAGCCGTGTGCCGGCTACCCCGACCCTCTAGTTTATCCTCCGTCTAGTTTCTGTAGTGCTTGGCGAAGCCCTGCAGAGATTGTTCTTCATCAACAACCGTCACCACGCCGTCGTGCTGCCGGAACTCATCTACTACTTCGCCCGTCTTGCTGGATCAAGAAGGCGAGGACGTCATCGAGCTGAACGTGTGCTGAACGCGGAGGTGCCGTACGTTCGGTACTAGATCGGGACGGATCGTGAAGGTGCACGACTACATCAACCGCGTTGATAAACGCTTCCGCTTTCGGTCTACGAGGGTACGTAGACACACTCTCCCCTCTCGTTGCTATGCATCTAGTAGATAGATCTTGCGTGATCGTAGGAAAATTTTGAAAAAACTACGTTCCCCAACAACCGGAACCCCCCCCAGGGGGGGGAATGATGGGCCCTGGTGGGCCATAGGGGAGAGAGAGGGCAGCGGCCAGGAGGTGGCGCGCCCCCTCCCTAGGAGGAGTCCGAATAGGACTAGGGGAAGGGGGCGCGGCCCCTCTCTCCCTCTCCCTCTTCCTCTCTTTCCTTCCCCCCTTTTCCTTCTTTGGTAGATTCCTACTAGGAATAGGATTGCAATCCTATTCCTAGTAGGATTGCAGCCCTAGCCGCACCATAGAGGGCCGGCCGGCCTCCCCCCTTGCTCCTTTATATACGGGGGCGGGGGGGGCACCCAAAGACACACAAGTTGAATTGATCTAGCCGTGTGCGGTGCCCCCCTCCACAGAAACACACCTCGGTCATACCGTCGCAGTGCTTAGGCGAAGCCCTGCACCGATAGATACATTGAAGGAAATATGCCCTAGAGGCAATAATAAAGTTATTATTTATTTCCTTATATCATGATAAATGTTTATTATTCATGCTAGAATTGTATTAACCGGAAACTTAATACATGTGTGAATACATAGACAAAATAGAGTGTCCCTAGTATGCCTCTACTAGACTAGCTCATTGATCAAAGATGGTTATGTTTCCTAGCCATAGACATGAGTTGTCATTTGATCAACGGGATCACATCATTAGGAGAATGATCTGATGGACAAGACCCATCCGTTAGCTTAGCACTATGATCGTTTAAGTTTTACTGCTATTGCTTTCTTCATGACTTATACATGTTCCTATGACTATGAGATTATGCAACTCCCGAATACCGGAGGAACACTTTGTGTGCTACCAAACATCACAACGTAACTGGGTGATTATAAAGGTACTCTACAGGTGTCTCCGAAGGTACTTGTTGGGTTGGCGTATTTCGAGATTAGGATTTGTC
>LR738713.1:586580130-586594156 GCA_902687465.1 Secale cereale
TCTGGTCCGAATTGGACAAGGGGTGCAGCCCCCTTTTCCTTCTCCCTCTCCCCCTCTTTCCTTCTCTCCTACTCCGGAAAGGAAAGGGGAATCCTACTAGGACTTGGGAGTCCTAGTAGGTCTCCCCACACTTGGTGCGCCCCCTCTAGGGCCGGCCTCTCCCTCCCTCCTTTATATACGAGGGCAGGGGGGCACCTCTAGACACAACAATTGATTTCTTGATCTCTTAGCCGTGTGCGGTGCCCCCCTCCACCATAGTTCTCCTCGATAAATATTGTAGCGGTGCTTAGGCGAAGCCCTGCGACGGTAGAACATCAAGATCGTCACCACGCCGTCGTGCTGACGGAACTCTCCCTCGACACTCGGTTGGATCGGAGTTCGAGGGACGTCATCGAGCTGAACGTGTGCTAGAACTCGGAGGTGCCGTAGTTTCGGTGCTTGATCGGTCGGGCCGTAAATACGTACGACTACATCAACCGCGTTGTTCTAACGCTTCCGCTTTCGGTCTACGAGGGTACGTAGACTCACTCTCCCCTCTCGTTGCTATGCATCTGGTAGATAGATCTTGCGTGATCGTAGGAAAATTTTTAAATACTACGTTCCCCAACAGTGGTATCAGAGGCAGGTTTATGCATAGATGATATGCACGAGTAGAACACAAGTGAGTTGTGGACGATACTAGTCATACTGCTTACCAGCATGTCATACTTTGATTCGGCAGTATTTTTGGATGTAGCGGCCCGGACCGACATTACGCGTACGCTTACACGAGACTGGTTCTACCGACATGCTTCGCACACAGGTGGCTGGCGGGTGACAGTTTCTCCAACTTTAGTTGAATCAAGTGTGGCTACGCCCGGTCCTTATGAAGGTTAAAACAACACATACTTGACGAAATATCGTTGTGGTTTTGTATGCGTAGGTAAGAACGGTTCTTGCTAAGCCCATAGCAGCCACGTAAAACTTGCAACAACAAAGTAGAGGACGTCTAACTTGTTTTTGCAGGACATGTTGTGATGTGATATGGTCAAGACATGATGAGTTATACGGTTTTGTATGAAATGATCATGTTTTGTAAAGTTATCGGCAACTGGCAGGAGCCATATGGTTGTCGCTTTATTGTATGAAATGCAATCGCCATGTAATTGCTTTACTTTATCACTAAGCGGTGGCGATAGTCATAGAAGCAATAGTTGGCGAGACGACAACGATGCTACGATGGAGATCAAGGTGTCGCGCCGGTGACGAAGGTGATCATGACGGTGCTTTGGAGATGGAGATCAAAAGCACAAGATGATGATGGCCATATCATGTCACATATTTTGATTGCATATGATGTTTATCTTATTATGCTTCTTATTTTGCTTAGTTTGACGGTAGCATTATAAGATGATCCCTTACTAAATTTTAAGGTATAAGTGTTCTCCCTGAGTATGCACCGTTGCGAAAGTTCGTCGTGCCGAGACACCACGTGATGATCGGGTGTGATAAGCTCTACGTTCAAATACAACGGGTGTAAGCCAGTTTTGCACACGCAGAATACTCGGGTTAAACTTGACGAGCCTAGCATATGCAGATATGGCCTCGGATCACTGGAGACCGAAAGGTCGGGCGTGAATCATATAGTAGATATGATCAACATAAGATGTTCACCATTGAAACTACTCCATCTCACGTGATGATCGGACATGGTTTAGTTGATTTGGATCACGTGATCATTTAGATGACTAGAGGGATGTCTATCTAAGTGGGAGTTCTTAAGTAATATGATTAAATTGAACTTTAATTTATCATGAACTTAGTCCTCGTAGTATTAGCATATCTATGTTGTAGATCAATAGCTCGCGATGTTGCTCCCCGTTTATTTTTTATATGTTCCTAGAGAAAACTAAGTTGAAAGATGTTAGTAGCAATGATGCGGAATTGTTCCGTGATCTGAGGATTATCCTCATTGCTGCACAGAGAATTATGTCCTTGATGCACCGCTAGGTGACATACCTATTGCAGGAGCAGATGTAGACGTTATGAACGTTTTGACAAAAGCTCGGTATGATGACTACTTGATAGTTTAAGTGCACCATGCTTTATGGCTTAGAACCGGGACTTCAAAAATGTTTTGAACGCCATGAAGCATATAAGATGTTCCAAGAGTTGAAATTAGTATTTCATACTCATGCCCGTGTCGAGAGGTATAAGACTTCTGACAGTACTTTGCCTACAAGATGGAGGAGAATAGCTCAACCAGTGAGCATGTGCTCAGATTGTCTGGGTACTACAATTACTTGAATCAAGTGGGAGTTAATCTTCCAGATAAGATAGTAATTTACAAAGTTCTCTCGTCACTATCACCAAGTTAGTAGAACTTCGTGATGAACTATAATATGCAAGGGATGACGAAAGGAATTCCCGAGCTCTTCGCAATGCTGAAGTCGGCGAAGGTAGAAATCATGAAAAAGCATCAAGTGTTGATGGTTAACAAGACCACTTGTTTCAAGTAAAGGGCAAAGGGATAGAAGGGGAACTTCAAGAAGAATGACAAGCAAGTTGTCACTCCCGTGAAGAAACCCAAAGCTAAAACTCAAGCCTGAAACTAAGTGCTTCTACTGCAAAGGAAATGGTCACTGGAAGTGGAACTGCCCTAGATACTTGGCGGATAAGAAGGATGGCAAAGTGAACAAAGGTATATTTTGATATACAGATTATTGATGTGTACTTTACTAGTGTTCATAGCAACCCCTGGGTATTTGATACCGGTTCAGTTGCTAAAATTAGTAACTCGAAACGAGAATTGCAGAATGGACAGAGACTAGTTAAAGGTGAAGTGACGATGTGTGTTGGAAGTGGTTCCAAGATTGATATGATCATCATCGCACACTCCCTATACTTTCGGATTAGTGTAAAACCTAAATAAATGTTATTTGGCATTTACGTTGAGCATGAATATGATTTGATCATATTTGTTGCAATACAGTTATTCATTTAAAGTCATAGAATAATTGTTATTCTGTTTACATGAATAAAACCTTCGATGGTCATACACCCAATGAAAATAGTTTGTTGGATCTCGATCGTGGTGATACACATATTCATAATATTGAAGCCAAAAGATGCAAGGTTAATAATGATAGTGCAACTTATTTGTGGCACTGCTGTTTAGGTCATAATGGTGTAAAGCGCATGAAGAAACTCCATAGTGATGGACTTTTGGAATCACTTGATTATGAATCACTTGGTGCTTGCGAACCATGCCTCATGGGCAAGATGACTAAAACTCCGTTCTCCGGAACAATGGAGCGAGCAACAGATTTGTTGGAGATCATACATACAGATGTATGTGGACCAATGAGTGTTGAAGCTCGCGGCGGGTATCGTTATTTTCTGACCTTCACTGATGATTTGAGCAGATATGCGTATATCTACTTAATGAAGCACAAGTCTAAAACATTTGAAAAGTTCAAAGAATTTCAGAGTGAAGTGGAGAATCATCGTAACAAGAAAATAAGAGTTTCTACGATATGATCGTAGAGGTAAAATATTTGAGTTAGCGAGTTTGGCCTTCAGTAAAAACAATGTGAAATAGTTTCACTACTCACGCCACCTGGAACACCATAGTGTAATGGTGTGTCCGAACGTCATAACCGTACTTTATTAGATATGGTGCGATCGATGATGTCTCTTACCGATCTACCACTATCGCTTTTGGGGTTATGCATTAGAGACAGATACATTCACGTTAAATAGGGCACCATCTAAATTCGTGGAGATGACACCGTATGAACTGTGGTTTGACGAGAAACCTAAGCTGTCATTTCTTTAAGTTTGGGACTGCGATACTTATGTGAAAAAGTTTCAACATGATAAGCTCGAACCCAAATCGAAGAAGTAAATCTTCATAGGATACCCAAAAGAAACTGTTGGGTACACCTTCTATCACAGATCCGAAGGCAAGGTCTTTGTTGCTAAGAGTGGATCCTTTCTAGAGAAGGAGTTTCTCTCGAAAGAAGTGAGTGGGAGGAAAGTGGAACTTGATGAGGTAATTGTACCTTCTCCCGAATTGGATAGTAGTACATCACAGAAACTGGTTCCAGTGATTCCTACACCAATTAGTGAGGAAGCTAATGATGATATCATGAAACTTCGGATCAAGTTACTGCTGAACTTCGTAGATCAACCAGAGTACGTTCCGCACCAGAGTGGTACGGCAACCCGGTTCTGGAAGTCATGTTACTGGACCATGATGAACCTACGAACTATGAGGAAGCGATGATGAGCCCAGATTCCGCAAAATGGCTTGAGACCATGAAATCTGAGATGGGATCCATGTATGAGAACAAAGTGTGGACTTTGGTTGACTTGCCCGATGGTCGGTAAGCCATCGAAAATAAATGGATCTTCAAGAGGAAGATTGACGCTGACAGTAATGTTACTGTTTACAAAGCTCGACTTGTTGCAAAAGTTTTTCAACAAGTTCAAGGAGTTGACTACGATGAGACTTTCTCACCCGTAGCGATGCTTAAGTCTGTCCGAATCATGTTAGCAATTGCCGCATTTTATGAAATCTGGCAAATGGATAACAAAACTGCATTCTTTAATGGATTTATTAAAGAAGACTTGTATATGATGCAACCAGAAGGTTTTGTCAATCCTAAAGGTGCTAACAAAATGTGCAAGCTCCAGCGATCCATCTATGGACTGGTGCAAGCATCTCGGAGTTGGAATATACGCTTTGATAAGTTGATCAAAGCATATAGATTTATACAGACTTGCGGTGAAGCCTGTATTTACAAGAAGTGAGTGGGAGCACTACAACCTTTCTGATAAGTATATGTGAATGACATATTGTCGATCGGAAATGATGTAGAATTTTCTGGAAAGCATAAAGGAGTGTTTGAAAGGAGTTTTTCAAAGAAAGACCTTGGTGAAGCTGCTTACATATTGGGCATCAAGATCTATAGAGATAGATCAAGACGCTTGATAAGACTTTCGATGAGTACATACCTTGATATGATTTTGAAGTAGTTCAAAATGGATCAGTCAAAGAAGGAGTTCTTACCTGACTTGTAAGGTGTGAAGTTGAGTAAGACTCAAAGCCAGACCACGGCAGAAAAATATAGAGAGAATGAAAGTCATTCCCTATGCCTCGGCCATAGATTCTATAAAGTATGCCATGCTGTGTACCAAACATATTGTGTACCTTGCCATGAGTTTTTCAAGAGGGTACAATAGTGATCCAGGAGTAGATCACTGTACAGCGGTCAAAATTATCCATAGTAACTGGATGACTAAGGAAATGTTTCTCGATTATGGAGGTGATAAAGAGTTCGTCGTAAAGGGTTACGCCGATGCAAGCTTTGACACTAAATCCAGCTGACTCTAAGTATCAATCTGGATGCGTATTGAAAGTGGGAGCAATTATCTAGAGTAGCTCCATGCAGAGCATTGTAGACACATAGACATTTGCGAAATACATATGGATCTGAATGTGACAGACCCGTTGACTAAACTTCTCTCACGAAGCAAAACATGATCACACCTTAGTACTCTTTGGGTGTAAATCACATAGCGATGTGAACTAGATTATTGACTCTAGTAAACCCTTTGGGTGTTAATCACATGACGATGTGAACTATCGGTGTTAAATCACATGGCAATGTGAACTAGATTATTGACTCTAGTGCAAGTGGGAGACTGAAGGAAATATGCCCTAGAGGCAATAATAAAGTTATTATTTATTTCCTTATATCATGATAAATGTTTATTATTCATTCTAGAATTGTATTAACCGGAAACTTAATACATGTGTGAATACATAGACAAAACAGAGTGTCCCTAGTATGCCTCTACTAGACTAGCTCATTGATCAAAGATGGTTATGTTTCCTAGCCATAGACATGAGTTGTCATTTGATCAACAGGATCACATCATTAGGAGAATGATCTGATGGACAAGACCCATCCGTTAGCTTAGCACTATGATCGTTTAAGTTTTACTGCTATTGCTTTCTTCATGACTTATACATGTTCCTATGACTATGAGATTATGCAACTCCCGAATACCGGAGGAACACTTTGTGTGCTACCAAACGTCACAACGTAACTGGGTGATTATAAAGGTACTCTACAGGTGTCTCCGAAGGTACTTGTTGGGTTGGCGTATTTCGAGATTAGGATTTGTCACTCCGATTGTCGGAAAGGTATCTCTGGGCCCACTCGGTAATGCACATCACTATAAGCCTTGCAAGCATTGCAGCTAATGAGTTAGTTGGGGGATGATGTATTACGGAACGAGTAAAGAGACTTGTTGGTAACGAGATTGAACTAGGTATTGAGATACCGACGATCGAATCTCGGGCATGTAACATACCGATGACAAAGGGAACAATGTATGTTGTTATGCGGTTTGACCGATAAAGATCTTCATAGAATATGTGGGAGCCAATATGAGCATCCAGGTTCCGCTATTGGTTATTGACCGGAGACGTGTCTCAGTCATGTCTACATAGTTCTCGAACCCGTAGGGTCCGCACGCTTAAGGTTTCGATGATAGTTTTATTATGAGTTTATGAGTTTTGATGTACCGAAGGAGTTCGGTGTCCCGGATGAGATCGGGGACATGACGAGGAGTCTCAAAATGGTCGAGACGTAAAAATCAATATATTGGACGACTATATTCGGACATCGGAAAGGTTCCGAGTGATTCGGGTATTTTCTGAGTACCGGGGAGTTACGGGAATAGAGGAGAGAGGCCAAAAGGAAGGAGGCGTGCACCCCCCTTCTGGTCCGAATTGGACAAGGGGTGCAGCCCCCTTTTTCTTCTCCCTCTCCCCCTCTTTCCTTCTCTCCTACTCCGGAAAGGAAAGGGGAATCCTACTAGGACTTGGGAGTCCTAGTAGGACTCCCCACACTTGGTGTGCCCCCTCTAGGGCCGGCCTCTCCCTCCCTCCTTTATATACGGGGGCAGGGGGGCACCTCTAGACACAACAATTGATCTCTTGATCTCTTAGCCGTGTGCGGTGCCCCCCTCCACCATAGTTCTCCTCGATAAATATTGTAGCGGTGCTTAGGCGAAGCCCTGCGACGGTAGAACATCAAGATCGTCACCACGCCGTCGTGCTGACGGAACTCTCCCTCGACACTCGGTTGGATCGGAGTTCGAGGGACGTCATCGAGCTGAACGTGTGCTAGAACTCGGAGGTGCCGTAGTTTCGGTGCTTAATCGGTCGGGCCGTGAAGACGTACGACTACATCAACCGCGTTGTTCTAACGTTTCCGCTTTCGGTCTACGAGGGTACGTAGACTCACTCTCCCCTCTCGTTGCTATGCATCTGGTAGATAGATCTTGCGTGATCGTAGGAAAATTTTGAAATACTACGTTCCCCAACATACATCATATCCGTCACCACGCCGTCGTGCTGACGAAACTCTCCCGTGAAGCTCAACTGGATCAAGAGCTCATGGGACGTCATCAAGCTGAACGTGTGCTAAACGCGGAGGTGCCGTACGTTCGGTGCCTGATCGGTTGGATCGTGAAGAAGTTCGACCACATCAACCGCGTCACTTGACGCTTCCGCTTCCGGTCTACGAGGGTACGTAGACACACTCTTCCCTCTCGTTGCTATGCATCTGGTAGATAGATCTTGCGTGATCGTAGGAAAATTTTAAAATACTACGTTCCCCATCAGTGGTATCAGAGCCAGGTCTATGCGTAGATGATATGCACGAGTAGAACACAATGAGTTGTGGGCGATACTAGTCATACTACTTACCAGCATGTCATATTTTGCTTCGGCGGTATTGTGAGATAAAGCGGCCCGGACCGACATTACGCGTACGCTTACGCGAGACTGGTTTCACCGTTACGAGCACTCGTTGCTTAAAGGTGACTGGCGGGTGTCTGTCTCTCTCACTTTAGCTGAATCAAGTGTGGCTACGCCCGGTCCTTGTGAAGGTTAAATCAGCACATACTTGACGAAACATCGTTGTGGTTTTTGTATGCGTAGGTAAGAACGGTTCTTGCTAAGCCCGTAGCAGCCACGTAAAACTTGCAACAACAAAGTAGAGGACGTCTAACTTGTTTTTGCAGGGCATGTTGTGATGTGATATGGTCAAGACATGATGAGTTATACGGTTTTGTATGAGATGATCATGTTTTGTAATGTTATCGGCAACTGGCAGGAGCCATATGGTTGTCGCTTTATTGTATGAAATGCAATCGCCATGTAATTGCTTTACTTTATCACTAAGCGGTAGCGATAGTCGTAGAAGCAATAGTTGGCGAGACGACAACGATGCTACGATGGAGATCAAGGTGTCGCGCCGGTGACAAAGGTGATCATGACGGTGCTTTGGAGATGGAGATCAAAAGCACAAGATGATGATGGCCATATCATGTCACATATTTTGATTGCATGTGATGTTTATCTTATTATGCTTCTTATTTTGCTTAGAACGACGGTAGCATTATAAGATGATCCCTTACTAAATTTCAAGGTATAAGTGTTCTCCCTGAGTATGCACCGTTGCGAAAGTTCGTCGTGCCGAGACACCACGTGATGATCGGGTGTGATAAGCTCTACGTTCAAATACAACGGGCGTAAGCCAGTTTTGCGCACGCAGAATACTCGGGTTAAACTTGACGAGCCTAGCATATACAGATATGGCCTCGGAACACTGGAGACCGAAAGGTCGAGCGTGAATCATATATTAGATATGATCAACATAAGATGTTCACCATTGAAACTACTCCATCTCACGTGATGATCGGACATGGTTTAGTTGATTTGGATCACGTGATCATTTAGATGACCGGAGGGATGTCTATCTAAGTGGGAGTTCTTTAAATAATATGATTAAATTGAACTTTAATTTATCATGAACTTAGTCCTGATAGTTTTTGCATATCTATGTTGTTGTAGATCTATGGCCCGTGCTACCGTTCCTTTGAATTTTAATGCATTCCTAGAGAAAGCTAAGTTGAAAGATGATGGTAGCAATTACACGGACTGGGTCCGTAACTTGAGGATTATCATCATTGCTGCACAGAAGAATTATGTCCTTGAAGCACCGCTAGGTGACAAGCCCCCTCCCGCTAATGTAGACGCTTTGAACGTCTGGCAGTCGCGGTCTGATGACTACACGATAGTTCAGTGTGCCCTGCTTTACGGCTTAGAACCGGGACTTCAACGACGTTTTGAACGTCATGGACCATATGAGATGTTCCAGGAGTTGAAGTTAATATTTCAAGCAAATGCCTGGATTGAGAAATATGAGATTTCCAATAAGTTCTACAGCTGCAAGATGGAGGGGAATAGTTCTATCAGTGAACACTTGCTCAGAATGTCTGGGTACTACAATCATATGACTCAACTTGGTTGCAAAGTTGATGAAGATAGTGTTATTGATAGAGTTCTTCAATCACTGCCACCAAGTTATAAAGGCTTCGTGATGCAAAAGACAATTCCCGAGCTCTTCGCTATGCTCAAGGCTGCGGAGGTAGAAATCAAAAAGGAGCATCAAGTGTTGATGGTTAACAAAACCACTAGTTTCAAGAAAAAGGGCAAGGGAAATAAGGGGAACTTCAATAAGAATAGCGAGACAGTTGCTACTCCCACGAAGAAACCCAAGTCTGGAGCGAAGCCTGAAACTGAGTGCTTCTACTGCAAGGGGACTAGACACTGGAAGCGGAACTGCCCCAAGTATTTGGCGGATAAGAAGGATGGCAAGGTGAACAAAGGTATATGTGATATACATGTTATTGATGTGTACCTTACTAATGCTCGTAGTAGTACCTGGGTATTTGATACCGGTTCGGTTGCTAATATTTGTAACTCGAAACAAGGACTACGGATTAAACGAAGATTGGCTAAGGACGAGGTGACGATGCGCGTGGGAAATGGTTCCAAAGTCGATGTGATCGCAGTCGGCACGCTACCTCTACATCTACCTTCGGGATTAGTTTTAGACCTAAATAATTGTTATTTGGTGCCAGTGTTGAGCATGAACATTATATCTGGATCTTGTTTGTTGCGAGACGGTTATTCATTTAAATCAGAGAATAATGGTTGTTCTATTTTTATGAATAATATCTTTTATGGTCATGCACCCTTGAAGAGTGGTCTATTCTGATTGGATCTCGATTGCAGTGATACACATATTCATAATATTGAAACCAAAAGATGCAAGGTTAATAATGATAGTGCAACTTATTTGTGGCACTGCCGTTTGGGTCATATTGGTGTAAAGCACATGAAGAAAGTCCATAGTGATGGACTTTTGGAATCACTTGATTATGAATCACTTGGTGCTTGCAAACCATGCCTCATGGGCAAGATGACTAAAACTCCGTTCTCTGGAACTATGGAGCGAGCAACAGATTTGTTGGAAATCATACATACTGATGTATGTGGGCCAATGAGTGTTGAAGCTCGCGGCGGGTATCGTTATTTTCTGACCTTCACTGATGATTTGAGCAGATATGGGTATATCTACTTAATGAAGCACAAGTCTGAAACATTTGAAAAGTTCAAAGAATTTCAGAGTGGAGTAGAGAATCCTCGTAACAAGAAAATAAAGTTTCTACGATCTGATCGTGGAGGAGAATATTTGAGTTACGAGTTTGTTTCTTCATTTGAAACAATGTGGAATAGTTTCACAACTCACGCCACCCGGAACACCACAGCGTAAAGGTGTGTCCGAACGTCGTAACCATACTTTATTGGATATGGTGCGATCTATGATGTCTCTTACTGATTTACCACTATCGTTTTGGGGTTATGATTTAGAGACAGCTGCATTCACGTTAAATAGGGCACCATCTAAATCCGTTGATACGACACCTTATGAACTGTGGTTTGGCAAGAAACCAAAGTTGTCGTTTCTTAAAGTTTGGGGCTGCGATGCTTATGTGAAAAAGCTTCAACCTGATAAGCTCGAACCCAAGTCGGAGAAATGTGTCTTCATAGGATACCCAAAAGAGACTGTTGGGTACACCTTCTATCACAGATCCGAAGGCAAGATATTCGTTGCTAAGAATGGATCCTTTCTAGAGAAGGAGTTTCTCTCGAAAGAAGTGAGTGGGAGGAAAGTAGAACTTGATGAGGTAATTGTACCTTCTCCCGAATTGGAAAGTAGTACATCACAGAAAATTGTTCCAGTGATTCCTACACCAATCAGTGAGGAAGTTAATGATGATGATCATGAAACTTCGGATCAAGTTTCTGCTGAACGTCGTAGATCAACCAGAGTACGTTCCGCACCAGAGTGGTACGTCAACCCAGTTCTGGAAGTCATGTTACTAGACCATGATGAACCTACGAACTATGAGGAAGCGATGATGAGCCCAGATTCCGCAAAATGGCTTGAGGCCATGAAATCTGAGATGGGATCCATGTATGAGAACAAAGTGTGGACTTTGGTTGACTTGCCCGATGATCGGCAAGCCATCGAAAATAAATGGATCTTCAAGAGGAAGACCGACGCAGACGGTAATGTTACCGTTTACAAAGCTCGACTTGTTGCGAAAGGGTTTCGACAAGTTCAAGGAGTTGACTACGATGAGACCTTCTCACCTGTAGCAATGCTTAAGTCTGTCCGAATCATGTTAGCAATTGCCGCATTTTATGATTATGAAATCTGGCAAATGGATGTCAAAACTGCATTCCTGAATGGATATCTCAAAGAAGAGTTGTATATGATGCAACCAGAAGGTTTTGTCGATCCAAAAGGTGCTAACAAAGTATGCAAGCTCCAGCGATCTATCTATGGACTGGTGCAAGCATCTCAGAGTTGGAATATACGCTTTGATGAGGTGATCAAAGCATATGGTTTTATACAGACTTTTGGAGAAGCCTGTATTTACAAGAAAGTGAGTGGGAGCTCTGTAGCATTTCTAATATTATATGTGGATGACATATTATTGATTGGAAATGATATAGAATTTCTGGATAGCATAAAAGGATACTTGAATAAGAGTTTTTCAATGAAAGACCTCGGTGAAGCTGCTTATATATTAGGCATCAAGATCTATAGAGATAGATCAAGACGCTTAATTGGACTTTCACAAAGCACATACCTTGATAAAGTTTTGAAGAAGTTCAAAATGGATCAGTCAAAGAAAGGGTTCTTGCCTGTGTTACAAGGTATGAAGTTGAGTAAGACTCAATGCCCGACCACTGTAGAAGATAGAGAGAAAATGAAAGTCATTCCCTATTCCTTAGCCACAGGGTCTATCATGTATGCAATGCTGTGTACCAGACCTGATGTGTGCCTTGCTATAAGTCTAGCAGGGAGGTACCAAAGTAATCCAGGAGTGGATCACTGGACAACGGTCAAGAACATCCTCAAATACCTAAAAAGGACAAAGGATATGTTTCTCGTATATGGAGGTGACAAAGAGCTCGTCGTAAACGGTCACGTCGATTCTAGCTTTGACACTGATCCGGATGACTCTAAGTCACAAACCGGATATGTATTTTTATTGAACGGTGGAGCTGTCAGTTGGTGCAGTTCCAAGCAGAGCGTCGTGGCGGGATCTACGTGTGAAGCGGAATACATAGCTGCTTCGGAAGCAGCAAATGAAGGAGTCTGGATGAAGGAGTTCATATCCGATCTAGGTGTAATACCTAGTGCATCGGGTCCAATGAAAATCTTTTGTGACAACACTGGAGCAATAGCCTTGGCGAAGGAATCCAGGTTTCACAAGAGAACAAAGCACATCAAAAGACGCTTCAATTCCATCCCGATCTAGTCAAGGAGGGAGACATAGAGATTTGCAAAATACATACGGATCTGAGTGTTGCAGACCCGTTGACTAAGCCTCTTCCACGGGCAAAACATGATCACCACCAGGACTCCATGGGTGTGAGGATCATCACTTTGTAATCTAGATTATTGACTCTAGTTCAAGTGGGAGACTGAAGGAAATATGCCCTAGAGGCAATAATAAAGATGTTATTTGTATTTCCTTATATCATGATAAATGTCTTTTATTCATGCTAGAATTGTATTAACCGGAAACTTGATACATGTGTGAATACATAGACAAAATAGTATGTCCCTAGTGTGCCTCTACTAGACTAGCTCATTGATTAAAGATGGCTATGTTTCCTAGCCATAGACATGAGTTGTCATTTGATCAACGGGATCACATCATTAGGAGAATGATGTGATGACCTAGACCCATCCGTTAGCATAGCACTATGATCGTTTAGTTTTACTGCTATTGCTTTCTCCATGACTTATACATGTTCCTATGACTATGAGATTATGCAACTCCCGAATACCGTAGGAACACCTTGTGTGCTATCAAACGTCACAACGTATCTGGGTGATCATAAAGATGCTCTACAGGTGTCTCCGAAAGTATTTGTGGTGTTGGCATAGATCAAGACTAGGATTTGTCACTCCGAGTGTTGGAGAGGTATCTCTGGGCCATCTCGGTAATGCACATCATAATAAGCCTTGCAAGCAAATGACTAATGAGTTAGTCACGAGATGATGTATTACGGAACGAGTAAAGAGACTTGCCGGGAACAAGATTGAACTAGGTATAGAGATACCGACGATCGAATCTCGGGCAAGTAACATACCGATGACAAGAGGAACAACGTATGTTGTTATGCGGTTTAACCGATAAAGATCTTCGTAGAATATGTAAGAGCCAATATGAGCATCCAGGTTCCGCTATTGGTTATTGACCGGAGATGAGTCTCGGCCATGTCTACACACTACAACAAAACCCCCCATATAACAACACATAACTTGCAACGAAAATAGCATAAGCGTTGTTTGGTTCAACCCCCACCTCCCCACTTAGCGCTAACCACCCCATTCCCTCCCCAAGGAAAAAAAACTAACCTCCGTGTACCCACCTCCACCTTATCCTTAAAAAAACAATTTTCTATCCCATCTTGCCATCTCCCTATCCCCTGATCCCTCCCTCACCCGAGCTCCATGGCGACCATCCTGCCGCCGCCACCTCCGATTAGGCCTTGCTCCGGCGCTGTCCCTCGCCGTTGCTTCCTGCCCCC
>LR738713.1:586594296-586673129 GCA_902687465.1 Secale cereale
CCCGCGAGAGTTATCCTCTGATGCTCCACCACTGCGACGGCCTCTGCGCCCCTGCACGTGTTCTTGCAACACCGACGCGATTCGTGCTCCTCCGGCTTGTTGGCGCACCAACAGTCGTGTCTCCGCGCGCGGTCTTCGCCATGGGCTCGACGGTGCTGCCATGCCTCGTCCATCTCGACTCCAACGCTGCTGTTTCAGTGAGGCACTCCTCCCTTCTGCTATTATCCTTTCTGATCCGTTGTTGCGTGGCTACTAGGTCTTGTAGTCGTGGCATCGTAGATCGTGGATGTATAGATCATCAACCGCTGGCACTCTCTCCTATCGAGGCTTCCATGGTTACCTATGTCATACCGACCACTCACCTAGATTCATATCCCGACCATCCGCTTATCCCCAATAATGAGTTCTGCCTAATTTGACGAGTTGGTGCTCCAGCTTCTCTGAACTTCGGCTAGTGACATGAATGGAACAATTAGTCGATGAATATTTATACTATTGTACTTAAGTTATGAAGGTGACCCTCTCTTTTAGTTGGAGGAAACCTGATCCTATTGTTTTGAATGTTTTTTCTGGTGATCCTCTGCTGTAGTTGTGCAGACCATAATGGTGTTTTCACATACACTATCTATATATATTTGTGTAAGTGTCTATCGTACTCTGGAGTGCTAGATTATACTCCAAAACAAAATAATTATTCACCTGGGATGACTATGCAGCAGCCTTTTTGGATATCCTCAATGCTGGCATCTTCCGAGGCTTATCAGAAGAGAATCTAGTTCTATGTGCAAACATGGGTTATTAATTAATTATTCACTTCTTTTACAATGCGAAAGTATGTTGGTAAATTTTATTTATTTGAATTATTTTGTTTAACTTTATTAGGTAGTTCTAAGTACTGAAAACTTTGTATTTATTTGCATGATATGATGAATTGCAATCGTTTGTAGATCAGAAGGATGCAACGAAACAAGAATACTTCGCGAGATGCCACACTAAATCTTTAATTCCCAGTAGTACTTGAATTTCAAGTTGTTACTTCATGAACTATGATCTTGCAGGTTTACAGATAATATTAAAGAATACAAAGCTACTTGACATAATCAGATTGGAAATTTGCATGAGTGCTGCAACCTGGGAAGATAAATAGGACCGGTGATGATGGCAGCATGTCAATGACATCATGTAGGTGTGGTGTTCATCAATCCCTTATCTCTTTGTGTGTGTCCGCGTTGGCGTGTGTATATGTATTAATCTTCATATGCCATGATCATTGTTCATTTAGATTGATCTCTCTCGCAGCACGTTTATCCCATGTATTTGATATCATCTTATAATTAAACGACTCATTAGTCACGTCCAACTCTTCCAAGATTATTTCAAGTGTGATGTCTGCAAAGAAAAATAATGTCACTGGAGGTATCGTTGTATTTTAATCTGCGTAAGTGTTTGTTCGTGTTTGCACTAGTAATCTCTTTTCTTTCTGAAGGATCTTAACTATTGATGCATATGATTTCAGGTTAATTAATTATAACAACTTCTCTGTGCCTCTGCCAATTCTTATGCTCTGACTTTGGAAGTACAAACCGATGAAAAGGTAAGAATAAAAGTCACCTGGTTCCTTTTCTAATTTAGATATTTTTTCTACAAGTCATGATGTATCAGACTCCACTAATCTCTTTGTTCAAGATAAGCATGCAACAGTACAGATAACAGAGCAACAACAAGCAGTTTGATGTTCCAGGACTTGTTAGTGTATTTTCAGATATATGATGCTTGTGAACTTATTTAAGTCAGCACGAAGCTCCATATGATAGCAGGTATTCATTCCTAAGTGAGAAAATACATTAACGTACGTGTCTGCCTAACTTACCATGGGAGCTACTAATTTACCTACTGTACAAATCCCTTTATGTTATCAGATTGATAAGCTAAATAGAACATTATATTACATGATCCTGGAGTGCAAGAGATACAAACTGAGGCCAGTCTTGATTTTAGCCTACTACTGTGATAATTCTAGAGCTTTTATTTCTAAGAAAAGCTTGTGAAGAGGAGATAAAAGGATATGATAAGAACATATGTTACTAAGTTGTTACGTAAAAGCTGGTGCTGAGATATTTTGGTTGGTAGCTTGCACTTTAAATTCAACCAGAACTTATTTATTATCCAATGTGGTAAATTTAACTGCTCGTATTTCCTTCATTGCTCACAGAAAGATGAACAATGTGCAATTTATTTTAGCTGGAACTGGCAGGAACTATCTCAGGATGTGGAGTGGTGGATGCGAAGAGAAACTGATTATTCTTGGTTTTAGTTAATGACGGTTGAACATATTAGTCTAGATGCTCATGTGATGAGCTTAGCTTTTTGTTTTCTGCAATGGTGCTTCGATGTGTTTCTTTGTACAGTGCACAAGCTCTTGTTAAGCACATGTGTACAAATTGAAGGTACAAGTTGTAATCATACTTAGATATCATGTATTCTTTGGATGGTGTCCTTTGTAAAGCAACATTGTTGATTTAATATACGAGTTCTTTATTACTATATTGCATCTGCTGTACAGTAGCAACATTGGCCTAATAATCCGAGTAGCAATTGATTTAAGAGTTGCAATGCTTTATTTTTTCCATTTAAAATCCAATTGTGTAGGGTAACACCAACGCATATGAAGCGTTGTTAAGTTCTAGTTTATACGTTGCTAGCTTGCAACACTTATACACATCAGTTACCAACGCCTGTATATGTGTTGTTGTAGACCTTTCCAACGCCACCAACGGCAACGCATACAAATCCGTTGGTGTAGGTCTTACCAACGCTTATATGGACATTTGGCAACGCATCGATGTGTTGCTGTAGGGGGGGTCTTGTTGTAGTGAACATAGTTCTCGAACCCGTAGGGTCCGCACGCTTAACGTTTGATGACGATCGGTATTATGAGTTTATGAGTTTTGATGTACCGAAGGTAGTTCGGAGTCCCGGATGAGATCACGGACATGACGAGGAGTCTCGGAATGTCCGAGACGTAAATATTGATATATTGGACGACTGTATTCGGACACCGGAAGTGTTATGGAAAGTTTCGGAATTTACCGGAGTGCCGGAGGGGTTACCGGACCCCCCCCCCCCCGGGGGGAATGATGGGCCCTGGTGGGCCATAGGGGAGAGAGAGGGCAGCGGCTAGGAGGTGGCGCGCCCCCTCCCTAGGAGGAGTCCGAATAGGACTAGGGGAAGGGGGCGCGGCCCCTCTTTCCCTCTCCCTCTCCCTCTCTTTCCTTCCCCCCTTTTCCTTCTTTGGTAGATTCCTACTAGGAATAAGATTGCAATTCTATTCCTAGTAGGATTGCAGCCCTAGCCGCACCATAGAGGGCCGGCCGGCCTCCCCCTTGCTCCTTTATATACGGGGGCGGGGGGGCACCCAAAGACACACAAGTTGAATTGTTCTAGCCGTGTGCGGTGCCCCCCATCCACAGAAACACTCCTCGGTCATACCGTCGCAGTGCTTAGGCGAAGCCCTGCGCCGATAGATACATCATATCCGTCACCACGCCATCATGCTGACGAAACTCTCCCGTGAAGCTCAACTGGATCAAGAGCTCGTGGGACATCATCAAGCTGAACGTGTGCTGAACGCGGAGGTGCCGTACGTTCGGTGCTTGATAGGTTGGATCGCGAAGAAGTTCGACCACATCAACCGCGTCACTTGACGCTTCCGCTTCTGGTCTACGAGGGTATGTAGACACACTCTTCCCTCTCGTTGCTATGCATCTGGTAGATATATCTTGCGTGATCGTAGGAAAATTTTAAAATACTACTTTCCCCATCGGGATATTACCGGAGATTCATAGAGAATTTCTCCAAGATTGCAAAATCGATGACGACATTGTTGAAGAAGGACACAAAGTTCATTTGGACTGAAGAGTGCGAAGAAAGTTTCCAGGAGTTGAAGAAACAGTTGACGACAGCCCAGTGCTGATCTTGCCAGATATACGCAAGGATTTCCAAGTGTATTGTGATGCTTCATGCTTAGAACTTGGAGGAGTACTCATGTAGGATGGAAGAGTTGTTTCTTATGCATCTTGTCAACTTAGGCCGCACGAGTTGAATTATGTGATGCATGATTTGGAGCTAGCAACAGTTGTGCATGCGCTCAAAACCTGGCGACATTTCCTTATTGGAAATCGTTGTGATGTGTACACGGATCACAAGAGTTTGAAGTGCATTTCCACTCAGAAGGAGCTGAACCTCAGACAGAGGAGATGGTTAGAGCTCATAAAGGATTACGATATGAAGCTGCACTATCACCCGGGAAAGGCCAATGTCGTTGCAGACGCTTTGAGCCGGAAGAGTTATGCAAATACCCTAGTGAAGGGAGGATTGCCAAAGGATTTAGCGGAAGATCTCAGGGAGCTTCATTTGGAGATAGTTCCTAGAGGTGTTGTTGCAACATTGGAGGTTCAGTCAACATTGTTGGGAAAGATACGAGAAGCCCAGAAGGATGACAAAGAGGTTGCAGAAATCAAGGAGAAGATGAGTGAAGGAAAAGCCAAGGGTTTTCGTGAGGACAAACACGATACCTTGTGGTTTGAGGATCGAATCTATGTGCCCAACAACGACGAGATGAGGAAGTTGATACTGCAGGAAGCACACGATTCACCATACTCGATACACCCCGGAAACACTAAGATGTATTTGGATTTGAAGGAACGTTTCTGGTGGACGGGAATGAAGAAGGACATTGCCGAGTATGTAGCAGTATGTGATGTATGCCAGAGAGTGAAGGCGGAACATCAGAAGCCAGCAGGATTGTTACAGCCTATGCCGATACCCGAATGGAAGTGGGATAAACTTGGCATGGACTTTATCACCGGATTACCCAGGACCAGACCGGGATATGACTCAATCTGGGTAGTAGTGGATTGCTTGACCAAAGTAGCCCACTTTATCCCCTTGAAAACCACGTATACCAGTGCGAAGTTGGCCAATATATACATGACCAGGATCGTATGTCTGCATGGAGTTCCGAGGACCATTGTATCAGATAGAGGAACACAGTTTACCTCAAAGTTTTGGCATCAATTGCACCAGACCTTGGGAACGAGGCTGGAATTCAGTACAACTTTTCACCCGCAGACAGATGGACAGACTGAGAGAGTGAATCAGGTTCTGGAGGACATGTTGAGAGCTTGTGCGTTAGATTATGGATCTAGTTGGGATGACAACTTGCCCTACGCGGAGTTCTCATACAACAACAGTTACTAGGCCAGTTTGAAGATGGCACCATTCGAAGCATTGTACGGGAGGAGATGCCGAACGCCGTTGATGTGGGATGGAAGTCGGAGACCGTAAGTTGTTTGGACCAAATCTGATCAAAGAGTCTGAGGAGAAGGTTAAGATGATCCGAGATAGACTGAAGGTAGCTCAGTCCAAGCAGAAGAGTTATGCAGACTCGAAGTGCAAGGAAGTAGCCTATGAAATCAAAGACAGAGCGTACCTGAGAGTGTCGCCTCTGCGAGGAGTTAAACGTTTCGGAGTTAAGGGAAAGTTAGCCCCGAGATTTGTGGGACCCTACCGTGTTTTGGAACGCATGGGAGAGGTTGCCAACAAGTTGGAGTTGCCCGAAGGATTGTCAGGAGTTCACGACGTGTTTCACATTTCTCAGCTTAGGAAGTGTCATGCAGAGATGGCCGATATTCCTTTAAGAGACACAGTGCCCCTGGAGGCAATTCAGTTGGATAGTGATCTGACCTATGAGGAGAAACCCGTCAAGATCCTCGAGTTTGCGAGCAGAGTCACCCGCAGTAAGGTTATCCAGTTTTGCAAATTTCAGTGGAGTCGCCACACCGAGGAAGAAGCCACCTCAAACGAGAGGACGATCTACGCAAGGACCACCCACACCTGTTCTCTAGCCTAGCCGAATCTCGAGGGCGAGATTCATTCTAAGGGGGGTAGGTTTGTAACATCCCAAATTTTCAATTTGGAATGTTATACATAGATCATATTGCATTGCATATTTTTATTGCATTTGTGCGTGGCGATCCTCGAAAATTCTAAGCAACTCAAGGACCTACGGAGAGAGTTGGGAATTCTACTGTTTTCGTATTTCTCGAATACTAGTACGGGGACCACTTTGGTTTTAATTATTTTTCTCCCCTAAAAATATTTCTTAATAAAATATATGAGCAGAGATAATATGACTTCTCTAAAATAAAAGAAATATTGGGGGGAAAATATTAAAATCACTTTTGGAATTTTATTCGGATTTATTTGCGATTTATTTGCATAGGGAAAATGCGCGTTTTTCAAAATTGCATTCAGGTCCGGGAAAAAATGTTCACTTTGTCCTAAATTTTATTAGAGGACGGTGAAAATTTATTTCGAAATTTTTCGTCTCCGTTTAGTTTTTTTTTGAGTTTTTCTGCGTTAGGATACTTAAAAAAAGTAGGTTTCAGACCGAACTGGGCCGAAGGCCCAGCCGGCCCGTGCGCCGCCGCCTTCCCCGCCGTGCCCAAGCTGGACTCCCGCCGGAGTCCGGGAGGCCGACGTCGCCGCCGCTTGGCCCCTTGGCTAAGTAAGCCGTCCCGGGCCTTTAAAAGCCACTGCCGCCCCCCCCGTCTCACCTCCACACCGCCGCTGACTGCGCCGTGCCACCCCACCGCCGCAGCCGAGCCGCCGCCGCCGCTGCCGAGCTCCGTCGCCGCCGCCGCCGCTGCCGAGCTCCGTCGCCGCCGCCGCCGTTAGCCGCCGCCGCTGCCGAGCCCGCCACCACCGCCGTAGTCACCGACGCCGCCGCCGCTGCCGAGCCTGCAACCCCGCCGCCTGACCCATTAAGGTACTGCCGGTTTAAAAAAAACGTTCGGTTTTCTTTTTAAACCCTAGATCTGTTTTTTTAAATAGATCGGTTCGTTTTTTTTCGTTTAGTTAATGAGTGAACGTTCGTCCGTACGTTCGTTTTACCGAACGCGGTTCGCCCGTTAGTCACAGACAACGAACGTTCGTTCGTTAGCCTGTTCGTCAGTTTTCTTTTTCGAGGCTTTTTCCGCGATTATTTTCGATCGTGATTTCTGCCCTGTTCTTGTTTTTAGTTTTTCTTTTTGCTCGAGAGTCGGAATCAGGCGATACAAGCGCCCAGATCTTCGTCTCAACGCCCTCTTTCCGTTTAACCAACTTGAACAAGGTTTTGCTACTGTAAAATTTGACCTTAGACCAATCTAGTAAACATATCTTGTTTCTTTCGCAGATTGAGTTTCGTTGCTCCGTTTGATTTGATTCTTTTTGCAAACTGGAGTTCTTAAGTTGAACTTTCTAGTTAGATCTTCTTATTTGGAGTTTCTGTTTGTGCATCTTTTCTTGATTGCTTATGTATGCTATTGTTTGCTTGCGATAGAATTCCCGGAGTGCGGAGCGTGCTACTACGAGTCTCTAGGTTTTGCGAATCATCAGCAAGGCAAGTAACACTTTGATCATACCCTTTATTACCCAGTTTTTATGCATTAGACCAAACCCTCACACATTTCATGAGCAGGATCTCTTAACTTATGGGTCTGGGAAGTAGATTGAGGTAGAACCTATTACCTGCATTTTTTTTTCAAACCCTTGGGAGTTACTTCTACGTTATGCTTAGGTTGCCATGCTATGCTCGTAGAAGTGGATTGGGTTTGAGAGAATATCCATGATAGATGTGAGTTGTTAATTAATGGTTCAACTTAAGGTGGCTACTTGAATACACCTCTGGGTGGATTGGTTGCAGGGCACCTGGAGAATCCAGTGTTGTCCCAGGAAATCCCGGGGGTACCGTGTGATTATCCTATGGAATGCCACCCAGGCTCAAAGGGATCATAAAAATATTCATGCTAGAAACTTCTGTGTGCAGCCATAATGCCATTATGGGCTCTGGCATAGTATGAGTAAGTTGTGTGAGCTCTTTCAGTGGTGGACTAGCAGATGTAGGGGAAAGTGTTGGAAATATGCCCTAGAGGCAATAATAAATTGGTTATTATTATATTTCCTTGTTCACGATAATCGTTTATTATCCATGCTAGAATTGTATTGAAAGGAAACTCAGATACATGTGTGGATACATAGACAAACACCATGTCCCTAGTAAGCCTCTAGACGACTAGCTCGTTGATCAATAGATGGTTACGGTTTCCTAACCATGGACATTGGATGTCGTTGATAACGGGATCACATCATTAGGAGAATGATGTGATGGACAAGACCCAATCCTAAGCCTAGCACAGATCGTGTAGTTCGTATGCTAAAGCTTTTCTATATGTCAAGTATCTTTTCCTTAGACCATGAGATTGTGCAACTCCCGGATACCGTAGGAATGCTTTGGGTGTACCAAACGTCACAACGTAACTGGGTGGCTATAAAGGTGCACTACAGGTATCTCCGAAAGTGTCTGTTGGGTTGGCACGAATCGAGACTGGGATTTGTCACTCCGTATGACGTAGAGGTATCTCTGGGCCCACTCGGTAGGACATCATCATAATGTGCACAATATGTGATCAAGGAGTTGATCACGGGATGATGTGTTACGGAACGAGTAAAGAGACTTGCCGGTAACGAGATTGAGCAAGGTATCGGTATACCGACGATCGAATCTCGGGCAAGTGCTATACCGATAGACAAAGGGAATCGTATACGGGATTGATTGAATCCTTGACATCGTGGTTCATCCGATGAGATCATCGTGGAACATGTGGGAGCCAACATGGGTATCCAGATCCCGCTGTTGGTTATTGGTCGGAGAGTTGTCTCGGTCATGTCTACATGGTTCCCGAGCCCGTAGGGTCTACACACTTAAGGTTCGATGACGCTAGGGTTATAGGGAAAGTATGTACGCGGTTACCGAATGTTGTTCGGAGTCCCGGATGAGATCCCGGACGTCACGAGGAGTTTCGGAATAGTCCGGAGGTAAAGATTCATATATGGGAAGTCCTGTTTTGGTCACCGGAAAAGTTTCGGGCGATATCGGTAATGTACCGGGACCACCGGGAGGGTCCCGGGGGTCCACCAGGTGGGGCCACCAGCCCCTGAAGGCTGCGTGGGCTAAGTGTGGGAGGGGACCAGCCCCAAGGGGGCTGGTGCGCCCCCCCACCAAGTCCCTAGGCGCATGGAGAGTGGAGGGGGGCAAACCCTAGGTCCAGATGGGCCTTAAGGCCCATCCTAGGGCGCCCCCTCTCTCTCCCCCCCTTTGGCCGCACCCTAGATGGGTTTCTAGGGCTGGCCGCACCCCTAGGGGTGGGAAACCCTAAAGGGGGCGCAGCCCTCCCTTCCCCCTATATATATGTGAGGTTTTGGGGCTGCTAGACACACGAGAACGTCTCCCTCTTGGCGCAGCCCTACCCCTCTCCCTCCTCGTCTCTTGCAGCGCTTGGCGAAGCCCTGCTGGAGTCCCGCGCTCCTCCACCACCACCACGCCGTCGTGCTGCTGTTGGATGGAGTCTTCCCCAACCTCTCCCTCTCTCCTTGCTGGATCAAGGCGTGGGAGACGTCACCGGGCTGCACGTGTGTTGAACGCGGAGGCGCCGTTGTTCGGCGCTTAGATCGGAATCAACCGCGATCTGAATCGCAGCGAGTACGACTCCTTCATCCGCGTTCTTGCAATGCTTCCGCATCGCGATCTACAAGGGTATGTGGATCCGACTCTTCCCTCGTAGATGCATCTCCTAGATTGATCTTGGTGAGCGTAGGAAAATTTTTGTTTCCCATGCAACGTTCCCCTACAGTGGTATCAGAGCCAGGTTCTTGCGTAGATGTTTTCACGAGTAGAACACAAAGGGGTTTGTGGGCGTTGATGTTTAGATTGCTTCCCTCTTTGGTCTTTCTTGATTCAGCGGCATTATGGGATGAAGCGGCCCGGACCAACTTTACATGTCCACGTACATGAGACCGGTTCCATCGACAGACATGCGACTTTTGTTGCATAAGATGGCTGGCGGGTGTCTGTCTCTCCTATCTTAGTTGAATCGGAATCGACGAAGGCGGTCCTTGTTGAAGGTTAAATAGCAACTTAAATATCACCGTTGTGGCTTTGCGTAGGTAAGAAGCGTTCTTGCTAGATACCCATAACAGCCACGTAAAACATGCAACAACAAATTAGAGGACGTCTAACTTGTTTTTGCAGGGTATGTATGTGATATGATATGGCCAAAGACATGATGAGATATATTTGATGTATGAGATGATCTTGTTGTAATAGTTAATATCGACTTGCATGTCGATGTATACGGCAACCGGCAGGAGCCATAGGGTTGTCTTTAATTTTTGTATGACCTGCGTGTCAATCATTAAGCGCTATGTAATGCTTTACTTTATCGCTAAACGGTAGCAATAGTAGTAAGAGCATGGTGGGCGCGCGACAACCCCGATGGCGACACGATGATGGAGATCATGATGATGGGGATCATGGTGTTACGCCGGTGACGATGGAGATCATGTCGGTGCTTTGGAGATGGAGATCAAAAGCACGAGTTGATGGCCATATCATGTCACTTATGATTTGCATGTGATGTTAATCCTTTTATGCATCTTATTTTGCTTAGGACGGCGGTAGCATTATAAGATGATCCCTCACTAAAATTTCAAGATAAAATTGTGTTCCCCCCGAGTGTGCGCCGTTGCGAAGGTTCGTCGTTTCGAAGCACCACGTGATGATCGGGTGTGATAGACTCTACGTTCGCATACAACGGGTGCAAGCCAGTTTTGCACATGCAGAACACTCGGGTTAGACTTGACGGGCCTAGCATGTACAGACATGGCCTCGGAACACGGAAGACCAAAAGGTCGAGCATGAGTCATATAGTAGATATGATCAACATGAAGATGTTCACCATTGACACCACCTCATCTCACGTGATGATCGGACTTGGGTTGGTGGATTTGGATCATGTCACGCTCGGATGACCAGAGGGATGTCAATTTGAGTGGGAGTTATAAGTAATTTGATTAGTTAAAACTCACTTGTCATGAACAATAGTCTAAGTTGTCTTTGCAAATTATGTAGTAGACCAATAACTGCGTTGTAGCTCCCTGTTTAATACGATCCTAGAGAAAGACTAAGTTGAAAGATATTGTAAGCAATGATGCGGACTGGGTCCGTAGTCCGAGGAGTGTCCTCACTGCTGCACAGAAAGCTTACGTCTTTTGATGCACCGCTCGATGTGCAAACCCCTACAACGTTGTCTGTGGATGTTGTGAACACCTGACAGAGACGTCCTGATGACTACTTGATAGTTTAGTGCACCATACTTTACGGCTTAGAATCGGGATTCCAATGACGTTTTGAACGCCATAGAACATATGAGATGTTCTAAGAGCTGAAATTGGGATTTCAGGCTCATGCCCGTGTTGAGAGGTATGAGACCTCTGACAAGTTCTTTTGCCAAAAAGATGGAGGAGAATGGCTCAACTAATGAGCATGTGCTCAGAATGTCTGGGTGCTGAAATCACTTGAACCAAGTGGGAGTTAATCTTCCAGGTGAGATAGTGGTTGACGGAATTCTCTAGACACTATCACCAAGCTACTAGAACTTCGTGATGAACTATGACATGCAAAGGATGGTGATAATCCCGGTGCTGTCAGCGGTTCTTAGTACCGCAAAAGTAGAGATCAAGAAGGAGCATCAAGTGTTGATGGTTTAACAAGACCACTGGTTTCAAAAGGGTAAGGGCTAGAAGGGAAACTTCATGAATGGCAAACCTGTTGTCGCTCTGATGAAGGAACCCATGGTTGAACCCAAACCTCAAGACTAAGTGCTTCTATTGTAAGGGGAACGGTCACATGGTAGCGGAACCACCCCAAATACATGGTAGATATGATAGCTGGAAACTTCAACAAAGTATATTTGATATACGTGTTATTGATGTGTACCTTAGTAGTACTCCTTGTAGCACCTGGGTACTGGATACCGGTTCAGTTGCTATTATTAGTGACTTGAAGCAAAAGCTACGGACTGAACGGAGACTAGCTAAGGGCGAGGTGACGATGTGTGTTGGAAGTGTTTCCAAGGTTGATGAGATCACCATCGCACACTTCCTCTATTTTCGAGATTAGTGTTGAACCTAGATAAATGTTATCAGGTGTCTACGTTGAGCATGAAAATGATTAGATCATGTTCATTGCAATACGGTTATTCATTTAAGTTAGAGAATAATGGTTATTCTGTTTACATGAATAATACCTTTATGGTCATGCACCCAATGGTTCGTTGAATCTCGATCATGGTAATACACATAATGATAATATTAATGCCAAAAGATGTAGAGTTAATAATGATAGTACCACTTTCTTGTGGCACTGCCGCTTAGGTCATTTTGGCATAAAATGCATGAAGAAACTCCATGCTGATGGACGTTTGGAGTCACTTGATTTTGAATCGCTTGACACATGCGAGCCATGCCTCATGGGCAGGATGACTGAGATCTCGTTTTCAGGTACAATGAAACGGGTAAGTGACTTATTGGAAATCATACATGCTGATGTATGTGATCCAATGAGAATTAAGGCGTGTGGTGGATATCGTTATTTTCTCATCTTCACTGACGATTTGAGTAGATATGGTATATTTACTTAATGAAGCAAAAGTCTGAAACGTTTGAAAGGTTCAAAAATTTCAGAGTGAAGATTAAGAATCATCATAACAAGAAGATCATGTTCCTACGATCTGATCAAGGGGATATTATCTGAATTATGAGTTTGGCAATCACTTAAGACATTGTGGAATTGTTTCGCAGTTGAAGTCCCCTGGAACACCACAGCGTAATGGTGTGTCCGGACATCGTAATCGAACCTTATGAGATATGGTGCGATCTATGGTGTGTCTTACCGATCTACCGTTATTATTTTGAGGTTATGCATTAGAGACAGCTGCATTCACTTTATATAGGGCACCATCTAAAGTCCGTTGAGACGATGTCGTATGGTTTGGCAAGAAACCAAAGTTGTCGTTTTCTTAAATGTTTGGGGCTACGATGCTTATGGCTTCAGCCAGGAAAAGCTCGAACCCAAAGCGGACAAATACATCTTCATGGAATACCCACTGGTAACGGTTGGGTATACCTTCTATCTCAGATCCAAGGACAAAAATGTTTGTCGCTAAGAATGGGTCCTTTCTCGAGAAGGAGTTTCTCTCGAAAGAATTGAGTGGGAGGAAGATAGAACTTGATGAGGTTGTCGAACCCTCACTTCAACCGGAGAGTAGTGCAACACAGAAAGATGTTTCTGTGGAACCTACGACAGTTGAAGAGGATACTAATGATAGTGATCATGAAGCTCCAGATCAAGTTGCTATCGAACCTCGTGGGTCGACAAGGATGTGTACTACTCCTGAGTGGTACGGTGATCCTGTCTTAGAGGTCATGTTGTTGGACAACGATGAACCTACGAACTATGGAGAAGTGATGGTGGGCCCATATTCCGACAAATGGTTAGAAGCTGATAAATCCGAGATAGGATCCATGTATCAAAACAAAGTATGGACTTTGGTGGACTTGCCCTATGATCGGCAAGCCATTGAGACAAATGGATCTTTAAGACTAAGACGAACGTGGACGGTAATGTCACCGTCTATGAAGCTCGACTTGTGGCGAAGAGTTTTTCACAAGTTCAAGGAGTTGACTACGATGAGATTTTCTCACCCGTAGCGATGCTTAAGTCCGTTGGAATCATAATTAGCATTAGCTGCATTTATGAAATCTGGCAGATGGATGACAAAACAAGTTTCCTTACCAGTTTTCGTAAGGAAAGGTTGTATATGATAAAATCAGAAAGGTTTTGTCGATCCTAAGGATGCTAAAAGATATGCTAGCTCCAGCGATCCTTCCATGGACTAGAGCAAGCATCTCGGAGTCGGAATATATGCTTTGATGGAGTGATCAAAGTTTTTGGGTGTACAAAGTTTGTTAGAAACTTGTATTTACAATAAAGTGAGTGGGAGCACTACAACATTTCTGATAAGTGTATGTGAATGACATATGATTGATCCGAAATGATATAGAATTTCTGGAAAGCATAAAGGGTTGTTTGAAATGAGTTTTTCAAAGGAAGACCTAGATAAAGCTGCTTACATATTGGGCATCAAGATCTATACAGATAGATCAAGACGCCTGATGATACTTTCAAAAGAACACACACCTTGGCATGATTTTGAAGGAGTTCAAAATAGATCAGTCAAAGAAGGAGTTCTTACCTGAGTTGTAAGGTGTGAAGTTGAGTAAGACTCAAAGCTTGACCACGGCAGAAGAAAGAGGAAAGACAAGGTCGTCCCCTATGCTTTTGTCATAGGCTCTATACGGTATGCCATGCTAAGTACCGCACCTGATGTGTGCCTTGCCACATGTCTGGCAAAAGGGTACAAAGGTGATCTAGGAGTGGATCACTAGATAGTGGTCAAAATTATCCTTAGAGGAATAAGGAAATGTTTCTCGGTTATGGAGGTGATAAAGAGTTCGAGGTAAAGAGTTACGTCGATGCAAGCTTAACACCTATCCGGATAACTCTAAGTGGAGATACCGGATACGTATAATGGAGCAACAGTTTGGAATAGCTCCAAGTGGAACGTGGTAGCAGCATCTACGATATGACATAAAGTTTTGCGAAGTACATAGGGATCTGAATATTGCAGACCCGTTGACTACAACCTCTCTCACGAGCATAACATGATCAAACCCAGAACTCATTGAGTGTTAATCACATATTGATGTGAACTAGATTACTGACTCTAGTAAACTCTTTGGATGTTGGTCACATGATGATGTGACCTGTGAGTGTTAATCACATGGCGATGTGAACTAGATTATTGACTCTAGTGCAAGTGGGAGACTGTTGGAAATATGCCCTAGAGGCAATAATAAATTGGTTATTATTATATTTCCTTGTTCACGATAATCGTTTATTATCCATGCTAGAATTGTATTGAAAGGAAACTCAGATACATGTGTGGATACATAGACAAACACCATGTCCCTAGTAAGCCTATAGACGACTAGCTCGTTGATCAATAGATGGTTACGGTTTCCTAACCATGGACATTGGATGTCGTTGATAACGGGATCACATCATTAGGAGAATGATGTGATGGACAAGACCCAATCCTAAGCCTAGCACAGATCGTGTAGTTCGTATGCTAAAGCTTTTCTATATGTCAAGTATCTTTTCCTTAGACCATGAGATTGTGCAACTCCCGGATACCGTAGGAATGCTTTGGGTGTACCAAACGTCACAACGTAACTGGGTGGCTATAAAGGTGCACTACAGGTATCTCCGAAAGTGTCTGTTGGGTTGGCACGAATCGAGACTGGGATTTGTCACTCCGTATGACGGAGAGGTATCTCTGGGCCCACTCGGTAGGACATCATCATAATGTGCACAATATGTGATCAAGGAGTTGATCACGGGATGATGTGTTACGGAACGAGTAAAGAGACTTGCCGGTAACGAGATTGAGCAAGGTATCGGTATACCGACGATCGAATCTCGGGCAAGTGCTATACCGATAGACAAAGGGAATCGTATACGGGATTGATTGAATCATTGACATCGTGGTTCATCCGATGAGATCATCGTGGAACATGTGGGAGCCAACATGGGTATCCAGATCCCGCTGTTGGTTATTGGTCGGAGAGTTGTCTCGGTCATGTCTACATGGTTCCCGAGCCCGTAGGGTCTACACACTTAAGGTTCGATGACGCTAGGGTTATAGGGAAAGTATGTACGCGGTTACCGAATGTTGTTCGGAGTCCCGGATGAGATCCCGGACGTCACGAGGAGTTCCGGAATAGTCCGGAGGTAAAGATTCATATATGGGAAGTCCTGTTTTGGTCACCGGAAAAGTTTCGGGCGATATCGGTAATGTACCGGGACCACCGGGAGGGTCCCGGGGGTCCACCAGGTGGGGCCACCAGCCCCTGAAGGCTGCGTGGGCTAAGTGTGGGAGGGGACCAGCCCCAAGGGGGCTGGTGCGCCCCCCCACCAAGTCCCTAGGCGCATGGAGAGTGGAGGGGGGCAAACCCTAGGTCTAGATGGGCCTTAAGGCCCATCCTAGGGCGCCCCCTCTCTCTCCCCCCCTTTGGCCGCACCCTAGATGGGTTTCTAGGGCTGGCCGCACCCCTAGGGGTGGGAAACCCTAAAGGGGGCGCAGCCCTCCCTTCCCCCTATATATATGTGAGGTTTTGGGGCTGCTAGACACACGAGAACGTCTCCCTCTTGGCGCAGCCCTACCCCTCTCCCTCCTCGTCTCTTGCAGCGCTTGGCGAAGCCCTGCTGGAGTCCCGCGCTCCTCCACCACCACCACGCCGTCGTGCTGCTGTTGGATGGAGTCTTCCCCAACCTCTCCCTCTCTCCTTGCTGGATCAAGGCGTGGGAGACGTCACCGGGCTGCACGTGTGTTGAACGCGGAGGCGCCGTTGTTCGGCGCTTAGATCGGAATCAACCGCGATCTGAATCGCAGCGAGTACGACTCCTTCATCCGCGTTCTTGCAACGCTTCCGCATCGCGATCTACAAGGGTATGTGGATCCGACTCTTCCCTCGTAGATGCATCTCCTAGATTGATCTTGGTGAGCGTAGGAAAATTTTTGTTTCCCATGCAACGTTCCCCTACAGAAAGTAGGTGTACGGGTCCACCCGGGGTAAAGAGTGAATGCTTCCGAAAGACTGTGTCTCAGTCATCCGTTTCTCAAACACCATGTAGTGCGAGAAATCCAACAGAGGAGATCGAGTCTTGTGGGAAAAAGTGCGCAAACCTCTGCAAAGTGTACAAACTAATCATGATTAGCCGTGTCCCCGGTTATGGACAATCTTGAGTATCTGGTACTTGAATTATTGGTTGATCTCATCACTCTAAAATTAATTTGTTGGGTTAATGATGACTACTTTAATTGGGATTGAGTTGGAGGTACCTTCTCAATGATGTTTCAACTACCATGATAGTTAAAAATAAAATGTATTCCTTTGTTGTAGGAAAAAATTGGCTTTACGCAAAAACTTTAACCTTAGAGCCTCCACCAGCCACATATGCATATAGTGTTAGCCAGCATTCCTGTTTTTTGCTCTACTGTGTTATCTTGCCAGCATATTCCATGTGCTGACCCGTTTCGGGGTGCAACATGTTATATTGCAGACTTTTCAGACGAGGAGTAAGACGTGCTAGATCATTTGTCTTGCACTCCGCTATGCCGTTGGAGTTGATGGACTCACTTATCTTCCAAGCCTTCCGCTGTTATTTTGTTAGATGGCCTTCTGCCACAGACTTTTGTAATAAGTTCTCTTTTGATACATTCGATGTACTAAGTGTGTGGTTGCCACTCTGTTATAAATCTTTCAAGTACTGTGTGTGTCAGCATTACCGATCCAGGGATGACACAGAACACAGAGACTTCGGTCCATTCGGATCGTGGTCGCTACATGTAGAGGGATAAACTCAAGCAATATGATATAAACCCCATCTTTTTATCCTCGATGGCAACAATACAATACGTGCCTGCTGCCCCTACTTTCACTGGGAAAGGACACCGCAAGATTGAACCCAAAGCCAAGCACTTCTCCCATTGCAAGAACTATAGATCTAGTATGCCAAACCAAACCAATAATTCGAATAGACTTGCAAGGATATTATAATCATACATAAAATAATTCAGAAAAGAACCAAATATCTCGCATAGATAATCTTGATCATAAACCCACAATTCATCAGATCTCGACAAACACACCGCAAAAAGAGATTACATCGAATAGATCTCCTCGAAGACCGAGGAGAACTTGGTATTGAGATCCAAAGAGAGAGAAGAAGCCATCTAGGTACTAACTATGGACCCGAGGGTCCATGGTAAACTACTCACAACTCATGGTGAGGCGATGGTGTTGATGTAGAAGCACTCCGTGGTAGATCCCCCCTTCGGCGGATCTCCGGAACAGGCCCCAAGATGGGATCTCACGGGAACAAAAGGTTACGGCGGTGGAACTAGGGTTTTCTCTCTTGCTTTGATATTTTCAAGGTACATGGGTATATATAGGAGGAAGGAGGGCATCGAGGGAGCAACGTGGGGCCCACGAGGCAGGGGGGCGCGCCCCCACCCTCGTGGACGCCACGTGTGCCCTATTTCGTGGTTCTCAAGTCTCCCGTGAAGATATCGTTCCAAAAATATCTCTCCCGAAGGTTTCATTCCGTTTGGACTCCGTTTGATATTCTTTTTCTGCAAAACCCTGAAATAGGCAAAAAACAGCAATCTAGACTGGGCCTTTGGGTTAATAGGTTAGTCCCAAAAATAATATAAAAGTGTATAAATAAGCCCATTAAACATCCAAAACATCATATATAATATCATGGAATAATTAAAAATTATAGATACGTTGGAGACGTATCACCTTATGAATCTATTATGAGAGTCACTTATGGATTGCCTACCAAAGATGGCAATACGTAGATCCATTCTTGTATCATGCCTAGCTAGGGGCGTTAAACGATATCGCTTGTTGGGAGGCAACCCAATTTTCTTTTCTTTGTTTTTGCTTCTGTTTAGGAATAAATATTGCATCTAGCTTCCGTTTAGATGTGTTTTGTGTTTTAATTAGTGTTTGTGCCAAGTAGAACCTTTGGGAAGACTTGTGTGAAGTTTATCTGTTTATGCGATCATGCTGTAAAAATAGGAACTTTAGCGCTCACGAGATTAGTTATCCTTTTTTACTGGAGAGTGCTTTTTAGTTGATTCATTTTGCACATGATTAATAGACAAATTCCTCACGTCCACCAATTCATTTCAATTTTTTTAGAGTTACAGAAGTATTCAAAAGTTACAGATTGCTACAGACTGTTCTGTTTTTGACAGATTCTATTTTTCGTGTGTTGTTTGCTTATTTTGATGAATCTATGAGTAGTATCGGGGGAGTATTAATCATAGAGAAATTGGAATACAGTAGGTTTAACACCAATATAAACAAAGAATGATTTCATTACAGTACCTTTGAGTGGTGGTTTGTTTTCTTATACTAACGGAGCTCACGAGATTTTGGGCTAAGTTTTCTGTTGTGAAGTTTTCAAGTTTTGAGTATAGATTTGATGGATTATGGAACAAAGAGTGGCAAGAGCCTAAGCTTGGGGATTCCCAAGGCACCCCAAGGTAAAATTCAAGTACAACCAAAAGTCTAAGGTTGGGGATGCCCCGGGAAGGCATCCCCTCTTTCGTCTTCGTCTACCGGTAACTTTACTTGAGACTATATTTTTATTCACCACATAATATGTGTTTTGCTTGGAGCGTCATGTATGATTTGAGTCTTTGCTTTTAGTTTGCCACAATCATCTTTGCTGGACACACCTAATGAGAGAGATACAAATGAATTGAAATTTATTAGAATACTCTATGTGCTTCACTTATATCTTTTGAGCTAGATAGTTTTGCTCTAGTGCTTCACTTATATCTTTTAGAGCACGGTGGTGATTTTATTTTGTAGAAATTATTGATCTCTCATGCTTCACTTATATCTTTTTGAGAGTCTTTTAGAACAGCATGGTAATGTGCTTTGGTTATAAAACTAGACCTAATATGATAGGCACAGACACCGAGGACGTAGCGCGGGCATTATTCTCGGCCAGTGCGCCAGTGAGAGGCCGCGTCGCTCCACGGAGTGGCCGCTCTACAACGTCATGAATGCGGGCAGCTGGCGCTGGACGCAACCTTGCAAGGGATGAGGGTTTTTGTTTGGCCAGTGTGGTCACACGTGAATGTGGCAGCAGTCCGGACGCGTGCAAAGCCCCCCACATTGTCTCTGGTTTGCGGAAAATAGTGCGTTCGGACCACCGAGTGGACCAATATGAGCGCATTGGATGGCAAAACATGTCCAGACCACGCGATCCGGATGGTTGCGTGGGGTTTTAGAGTCAGCGTTGGAGATTTCTTAGATTTCTAGAAAATAGTTTAAGGAGTAACGAGTCTAAATCTTGATACTTTAGGGTATTATAAACGAACATTAGGGCCAACTCTTTTGAGTGGCTTAAAAAATAAGCCACCTCTTCCTAGTTTTAAAAAATAAGTTGCTCCTTAAATTTGTTGAGACTTCTAAATTAATTATCCCATAACTAATTTAGAAGTCTTAATGAATAAGAGAGACGGCTTATAAAAATACTTAAGGGGAAGATGACTTATTTTCTAAACTGCTTTTTTTTTTGAGAAATAACTGCCAAAAGAACTGGCTCTTAACTCACAAACATTGCACTACGTCGCCTAATACGAAAACATGGGAGGACGTGGGCTGGGCTGGGGCACGTGAAAAGAAACTGCGGCTGGAGGTCATGGGTAGGCCCAACCAATATTTCGGTAAGCCTAGCTTTGAGGAATATCCTATTTGACGCTAATGGCGGCAAATTGTTGAGGGAACGCACAGGGAGCAGGTGCAAGCGAGCAACACGGGCTGGCCCACTTCTGGTGGATTACCGTGCTACAGGATCCCGGTTAAGCCGGTTTTACTGGTTTTTGAATTTTCAGATTTCTTTTTTGTTTTTGTTTTTGTTTCTTCTTTCTTCCTTTTCAAGTTTTCATTTTCCTTTTTCTGTTCTATTCTTTTTCCTTTTTCCTTTTTGCATTTTAGAAAAAGTTTGAATTCAGAATTTCTAAAATGTTATTTTTTCAATTGTGTTCACAAATTTAGAAAAAACAATACATTCCGAATATGTTCAAGATTTTAAAAAATGTTAATGTTTTCAAAAGGTGTTCCCATTTTCTGAAATTGTTCACAAATTCAAAATATGTTCAGGAGTTTTCAAAAATATTTGTGGTTTGAAATTTTTTTGAATACCAAAAAAGTTCACGTCTTTCAAATTTGGGTTTAAAATCATTCGATAATTTCAAAAAATGTTTAGGTTTCAAAATTGTTCGAGGGGTTTCCAAATTTTCAAGAAATGATCAATTTTTTCAAAATTGTTCACTTTTGTAAAGAAAACGAAATTTGAAAATGTGTTCACATTGTTAAATAAATGTTCACATGTTCCAAAAAGTGTTCATAATTGGAAAATATGTTCGGGATTCGAAAAATGTTGACAAGTTAAAAAATGTTATTTTGCTAAACAATATTAAATTTCAAAATTTGTTCGCGATGTTCAAAAAATGTTCGAACTTTGAAACATTACTTACCTTTTAAAAAATATTTATAATTTCCAAGATATGTTCGAATAAAATCAAAGGTGTTGAGTTCTGGCAGAATTTCTAGTTCTTAGAGCATCTCCAACAGCCGCTGAAAAAGGCGCGCGCGCGCGCTAAATCGGCGTTTTCGCGCGCGCGGGAAAAAAACCGCGCTCCAGCGGCGGCGGGAAAGACGCGCGCGCGAAACGGCGGCCTCCCGCGCGCCTTTTTTGCGGCGGCGCGCCCCGCGCGCGCTATAAAACGCCGCGCGCCGCGCCCGTCCTCGCTGCACCTCTCCCTCTCCCTCTCTCCTCCTCTCTCTCGCGCCCGCCGACCCCGACCGCCGCACCGGAGCACCGCCGCCGCCCCCGACGCGCCACCATGCCGCCGCGCCGCCGTTCTTCGTCGGGCTACCGCGGCGTCCGCGAGCGCCCGAACGGCGGCGGGTTCTACGCCGAGATACGCTCCGGCGATCTCCGGCTCCCCCTCGGCACCTACGAGACGGCGCACGAGGCCGCCCGGGCGTACGACGCGGCGGCGTGGCGCCTAGGCAGGCCGCGTCGTCAGATGAACTTCGACGACGCCCGCACCCTCGAGCAGGCGTTGGAGCTCGCCCCGCCGCCTCGTCTGCACACCACACGAGATCGTGCGGAGCACACGGCGGCGCAGAACCGCCTCCTCGTCGCCCAGGAGGACGAGCGACGCATGGCGGAGTGGCGCCGCCTCCACCCGGAGGACGTCGTCGCCGAGCATCAGTTCTGGGAACGTCGCCGCGAGGACAGGCGTCGTCGGAGGGAGTTGGCGTGTCAGCAGAGCGCCATCCGCGATGCCGGCGGCCAATCCATCTTCGCTGATGAAGATGACCGCTGGTTCGACATTTGGCTGTCGACCTCCTCCGACGACAACAACGAAGGCGATGATGATGACTGGAGTGATTAGTTTTTTTTAATGTTTTCGAACTATATATCTATCTATCTATGTTTTACTATCTATCTATGTTTTACCTATGTTTTATTATTAGAACTATGTTTTTTATTATTATCTATGTTGAACTATCTATCTTTGTAATAAAATGCAATAGTATGAAAAAAAAGTGTGCGCGCGCTGTATTTTTTGGGCACCGCTGGAGCAGCACGCGCGCGCTGCAAAATAGCGCTGCTGCTGGAGCCAGCACTGCGCGCTGCGGCAAAACAGACGTTGCGCGCGCGCTATATGGTTTTTTTGGGCGCGCCGCTTAGCGCGCCTGTTGAAGATGCTCTTAGACATTAGCGCTGCAAAAAAGTCACCTAGAGTTATCAGCTTGGATGTCTATCGGCAGCACTAAAAGTAGCGCGAGGTTAGTGTTCGATTCCCTCTCGAGCGCGTTGCATTATCATTATTTTTCTTGTTTTGCTACAGTACCAGCGTGGCTTCCCATCGCGCTTACATGCACCCGCAGGCGTCTGCCATGGGCCGGCCCAGTCGTTATGTATCCTGTGCGAAGCAGCATCCTTTTGCCGCGAGGTGCGGCGTATAGGAGCTCCCCAGCTTTGACCCGAACCTTTTTTGTCATTGTTGTTGAGCACGGCTCAAACCTAAACGTAACCCATCAAGCCTGCTCTATATGCACTGTGCACTTCCGGGCAACGAATCGACGGCTCCGATTCTGAATCGCCTGCCGCGCAAAAAAATCGATCCTCTAGGGTAGCCCAAGTAACATCAAATCGAGCTCTAGCTCGAGCGAGCAGAGGAGCCATGGCGGTGGAGGGGGAGGACAACAAGAAGAAGAAGATGGTGATGTTGCGGAGCGAGGATGGCGTGGAGTTCGTGCTGTCAGAGGCAGAGGCAGAGGCCCATTGCGGCAGCAAAATCAAAATAATGATGAAGTACGAGTTCGAGAACCACATCGTCCCTTCCGACGACGGCGGCGGCGAAATCAAGTACTGCCTCATCCGCCTCCCCGTCCGAGGCGACACACTCTCCAAGGTGATAGATTACTCTAGGATGCACGCCTCCGGATCCCACGACTTGAGCGACTGGGATGTAGAGTTCATCGCTGGTTTCAACCACGAGGCCCTCTTCGATCTCATCCTGGTGAGTACGTAGTACATAATTTCCCAAAATATAGAATGATTTATATTATATATAAGAAAAGTTATACCTCAAATCAATTGATAGAACCGGCTTGGGTATAATTCGTCTAAATCAAAATCCATGGTTTAATAATGAACTGTGTTGTTTAACCATAATAACAAATCAAATTTCCTATAGTGAAATTCCTATAGGATACAACATACATACACACACAGTGTACACATTATATATGAAAGAAACAAATTCATTAACTTAAGATCTTGTTTGGGACTGCTCCGCTTCACCAAAATCAGCTTCACTCCATCAAATCCACTTTGGAGCAGATTCATACAAAAGTTGTAGCACTACCAAAGATAATGTTTTGCTTCCATGTAGCTCCAGCTTCAAGAATGGAAAAATTGGTGGAAAGGATCTTTTTGATTGGATGAGAGGGGAGAAACGAAGGGGTATCCACTTACTGGTGGCAGTGGTGAGTAATTTCTCCTCAACTCTAGCTTCTAGGATTTTTTGGAGCACCCCTTCACGAGCTTCATAAAAAACTGGGAGTTGTACCCCAGCTTCTAGTTTTTCTGTGGAGCGACATATCATGGAGCTACCCTGTTTGGCTCGAGTTTTCTGGAGCGGAGCTGAATTTTAAGAAGCAGAGCAATCCCAAACAGGCTCTAAGTATGCCCTCAATTTTCTATTATTAGTTGATATTATATCAATTGAATATCTTTTTTGTTTTATGAGATTTTTGCTAAAGTTGGATTTACACGTAATTCACATTGAGCTTATTCATGAGAATTCTAAACTTTTGATCCGAGAATAGTAGCGAGGAACTTATGTCACCACAAACAAAAACTAAAAGTGTTGGATTTCAATCTGGTATTAAAGATTATAAATTGATTTGCTACACCCTCCCCGGTGTGAAACCAAGTATACGTAAGATTTTGGTCCAAGGCATCGTCAGTTTTTGGCTCGGCCACTGGTGTTGTCTATGATACGAGTAACACCCATATAGCAACAAACGGTCTTGCTCATTCGAACGAGAATTATCTTAGAGCTCAATTGATGCCTTAGCAAAAAAAAAAATGCCACATCTCTTTCATTTCTTTAAGCTTTGCATTACTACTTGCAGGCTTCGGAATATCTTCAAATAAGAGATCTAATTGACCTAGCCTGCTAGACTACTGCTAGTAAGATAAAGGGGAAATCTCCGCGTGAAATTTGTAATATCTTTAACATCAAGAGTGTCTTTGCTCCGGAATTAGATGAAGAAACAATAGCAAAGAGATTGCAAGATTCCACAACATGTTCGAGCGACAAGGTATGTTCCTCGGTCGGTCCACTCTTTTGACGCAATGCAATTCTACCGCTATAGAGTCATTTATCTTACGACTTGTTTCATTGTGACATCAATAACAAAATCATATGGTCATCTTCTACACTTATTCCATTGTTGCTTTGGAGGATTACCCTCGTGTTGTGGACAAGCATGAGTTGCCATGCAGTGAGACCCCATGTTTAATGCAAGAGCTCGAATTGGAGGAAAAAGCTTTGCAGGCTCTTGACATAGTTCGATGCCAAGAGTTTACGGGATACGACCCTAAGATCAAAGCTTACACCCGTACCCAATTCGACATATTCAACCTAGCCTTCTTTGACCTTGACAAAAGTGTGAGTATTTTCATTATTGTTTCATTCGTTAATCTTGTTTAGGTACCCATTTGATGTGCATACATGTTGGTTTTGATTTGTGATCGTGGCCTCTATCCACAGCTGATTTTTGTCGTGGTCCGCGGCTTAACATCATACCTTCACCAATACGTGACTCGATCATAGGATCATGTGTAAATGTCATTACCTTGAAGGTAAAGGAATCGGAAGTTGCCTTCCCGATAAAAGTTATTGGTACCGTTGTAGCAAGAGACCAGGTCGACTATAGATGTGTTTATCTCTTCAGGCGTGAAAGGGATGATCCCCAACTCATAACCTCGGCGGTACGTATTTGTTTGTGCCTCCAATCTTTTCATATTCTTTTGTATGGCTCAAAAACACATGGAAAGATTATTTTGGTTGAATTTTCTTTTTGCAGGATGGCAAGTTAACTTTGATGGATCCATGCCGAGGGCTTGTTCCGGAGGACAGGATATATTTTGAGATGAATTTAAAGATAGTCCGTGATGAAGGTGAGGTTGAAGATTTCAGCAAAGGTGTGATTGTTTTCAACGGGGCCCGCCTCCAATGATAAGCAAACCATGGGTGTGGGCCTAAGTAACTATCTGAGTAGAGTGGAAGTGAGGTGTGCGTATGTTGTATATCCCATTGAAGCTACCATTGAAGTCAACATCTTGAAGGGACCGTGTAGTGTCTCAAGAGTCGCCGCCTGGACTACCAAGAATTATGAGTATAGTATGGATCTCTACAAATGGTGGTGAAGCAGCAGCAGAGATTGAGGCAGGTGGGACCATTCCCTTGAGTCGTCGAGTTGTAGCTGTCCCACTTGGTAGAAAGTTGGTGCTCCTAGTAACCGGTCGTAGCGTTGGTGATGTTTTGGATAAAAACATCATCGCAACTTTAGGATGATCCAATGAGTTGATGCATTATAAATTAGGCCCCACACTTGTGGAGGTGAAGCTTGTGTGGACAGCTGCTCCGAGACGCGAGAGACAAGATATGATCAAGGATGTGGGAGACGAGAACCTTTTGATGTGATGCGGTGGAGCATCTGTTTGATGGACGGAAATCAACACCTGCAAAATTATTCTGCATTCCATGTACTATGTATCTTTATTTTTAGCTGAGTAGGCGATAGTATCTAGCCGAGCTGAACCAAAATATTTAAGTTGGAACGCTGTATCCAAATTGTATCCTGCTTATAGATGTCAGCATAAATCAGTAGTACTCCCTCCGTCCCAAAATAAGTGTCTTGATCTTAGTACAACTTTGTACTGAAGTTAGTACAAAGTTGAGACACTTATTTTGGGACGGAGGGAGTACAAAACATAACGTTTTGGAGCCAGCCATTGTATTATGTATTCGTAGAATAAATAGTGAAGTTGTTCCTGCTTATGTAAAATGCACCATGGAAGAATGAAGAGAGAGAAAGTGTGCATCTGCTTAAATGGAACAATATTCTGAAAATCAAAACATTAGTAAGTACTCCCTCGCTCTTATATTAGTTTACGGAGGGTGTACATATAGATCAGAAATTTGAGAGCATAGATAACTACACATATATGAAAACATGCATGAGAATCAAGTATTTCGGACCTACTGCATCCTTCAACAACAAGAAGTACTTGTCTAAAATGTAGGCAAAAATGATGGCTAGCATCGAGTGGTTCACATAGGAAAACCGAAACAGTATTTGCACAATTATTTGCCAAACAATTATGACATCCATGGTAAGGTATTATTATCAATTATCTGACTACACCTTTCCTAAAACAAAGTTTAAGTTGGGTGTTTGCAAAGCAAAAAATTAATTGAAATGCCACCAGAAGAAAATTAAAGCTCTAGATAAATCCCGTCACTTGTGTACCACACACAGAAGCATAGCAACAAATGATACATCTAAAAAAAGAGATGACGGCAGATAATGGATGATTAATCAAAACCAAGAACGGCTAAGCACGAAAAAAATTAAACCCATCTGCAAACTCTGAAGCCAACACTAATAATTAAGAATGAATCAGTAAAACATGACCAATCATGGTGGACACTGCATTAGCAAGAGGGGGTACCCTGGATTGCAATAAAACATGTTAGAGCACTGTTTTTGGGTACTGCAAAATGCAAATTAATGGAAGGTTTATGTTTTAATGTTTTTCCACACAAGCATAGAAGAGGAGGACCAAAAAATTACTCATATAAGTTGTTCAGATTTTTAGCCTCTTGTTTGGGAAATAGAGAACATGGACTCGATTGAACAAATGTGGCACCAAATGAATAGCCCACTTGTTTTGGGCAAGAATGAATGGGACTGATCGACTCGAGTTACCAAACGACCTCCACTCTTCGACTTGAGCTTTTGCTTGTACTTTAGCTTTTACAGTGTCAAAGACTACGCCGGCTAAGCTCTGCAGATGTTTTCAGGACAAAGATGGTGATACGATACCACTCGCCAGTGATGATAAGATTCACTCATAGCATAGCACAAACAGAAGGAAGTAGGGAGCTTCTGTGTCTCGCCGCAGCGGGACAGATGTACAACTCGCTTCAAGTAGCCTCCATAGTGGGTCCACCCAGTCAGTCTTTCATTCGTTTTTTCTTCTTCAATTCTCTTTTTATTTCTCATTTTTGACCTTTGTTTATATTAAGAAATATTCTAAATAGTTATATTCCAAAAAATAATTTACTTATAAAATTTTAAAAGCGTTCATGCATAGTAATGTTTCTTATGCAATATAAAAAATTCGCACACACTATTTTCTAAAATCTTCAAGCAATTAGAAAGAGTTATTGGCTTGTCAAAATGTTTATAAGTTGAAAAAAAACTAGTTCATGAAATATTTAAAAAAATGTAATAATATAAATTTTGTTCCCGTAATTGTAAAAAGTGTTCATATCTTTTGAATAAAATGTTCATGCATTTCAAAAATATGTTTGTGACACTATTTAAATTTCTTATATAATTCAAATAAATGTTGGCATGATTTAAGTAAAAAATTACTATTAAGAAATGTTTGTGCAATTTAAAACAAGTGTGGACGCATATCAAAAATATGTTTGTGAAAATTTAAAAATATTTTGAAAACATAAAAATAATTATTTGTGAAATCTTTGAAAAAGGTTTCATACCATGACAAGAATATCTGTGACATTTGAAAAACTCATGGCATTAAAAATAAATGTATGTTAACTAATGTTCACCAAATATTAAAAATATATTCAATGTGCATGTGGCAAATATTCAACGTGCATTTCAGAAAAAATGATCAATGTGTTTTAATAAAAAGCCTCACGTATCTGACAAATGAAGTAAAAAACAAAAAAAGGAAGAAAAATAAAAAAAATATTTATAAATAGAAAACCCAAAAGAACAAAAAAAGGGATACGAAAAACACATCCAAGTGATAAGCACCACAAGTGTGGCACGAAACACTCGAGACCAGATGTTTTTTTACAACTAAAGTTGTCATCGGAAAAGAAAAAGAAAAAAAAAAGAAAAAAAACAAATTGAAATTTGTCATCTGAAAAGAAAGTTGTCATGCATAACAACTAAAGTTGCCATCCTTGCGTGATTAAACTTGACATGAAAAACATTCGGAGTTGCCATGTGTCTGAGTCACACGTGTGACATTTATCAGGATCCAAAAATAATCTCACAAAAGCTTCTAAATCCTCCTGAACCAGTCCACTTACTAAGCTTTCCAAAACCTCTCCCAAAAAAACTATAGGAAAACATATTCGCCGGCCCGCTGGTGGGTGCGCTAGGGGTGAGACAAGTTACTATAGGGTGTGTTTGGTTTATGTTCAAAGTTACCCCATCAAAACATTGGCTAGCCAAAATATTGATTGAGGTTTTGGTTGCCCATAATTTGGCCAACAATGGCAAGAAAAATAAATTAGAGTTCATTGGCATGCCAAAAAATTGGCAACCATCCAAACAAAGACCAATTTTAACATACCCATAGTTCCCGCGAACTGGTACTAAAAAAAAGTCCCCGCGAACTATTCTGTATATATAAAAAAAATCTGGCAAACTGGGTAAGAACTTGCATAAACGAAGAATAAAATACTAATGGGTCCAGCCCAAGCTAAGAAGGTCCTCTTTCTCTGCCGCTTCGCCAATATGGCAGCTCCCTCCGCCGCCGACGCCTTTGTGCCTTGGTCCTGCTCCGCCGCTCCCTGTAACCATCTGCCAATTCTTCCGGATTTCCACAGCCATCTGGTACCGTCTTCCAAAGGGCCGCAAAACTAGATCCTCAGTCGGTAGATCAGCAGCTTCCTGGATGAATCGCCGGTACTTGAATCTGATAGTGCATGATTTCAGGACTCGCGTCTATTCGCTGTGCCGGATCGATGCCTGCAAGCACCTCTTCTACGGAGACTCGGAGATCGCGCAACGAGCAGCACTGGCCGCAAGGGAGAGCAAGAGAAAACGAGGGGAGATGGCGGCGCTGGGCGGCTGGAGGAAGCTGCCTCCGCCGGCGATCAACTTCCAACCATCGCCCAGTTGGAGGAACTCGAAGCTGTACTATATGTTCTCTCTACTGGGAGGAGAGAGCACCGTCCTCTACGCCGACAACCGCGGCAACGCCGCGCTCTACGACGTCGACCTTGAGTTCGTCGACGCCTTCCCCTCTCCCAATTCAGAAAAGAGAGGGAACCCCATCTGCCTCCCCGCAATCCAAGCCGATCCCATCGACCCCAGGAAAGCCCAGTCTCTCTACGTCCTTGACCTGTCCTCCACTGCCAGGAACAACAGCTGCTTTGAGGTCCTCTCGTACCGCAGGGAGGAGTGGTGCTGGGATTTACTGCCGCCGCCGCCATTTTTCCGTGATCCAGAAGCAGCCCCCGGCGTGTATTCATATGCGGTGATCGACGGCGGCTCCAGCATATGCATATCGTCCCTGGAAGAGCCCATATGCACCTACGCCTTCGACACGGTGAGCGCCACATGGAGACGAGCTGCCGACTGGGCGCTGCCCTTCTTCGGCAGAGCAGAGTACGTCCCCGACCTCGGCCTCTGGGTTGGCCTCTCGGGCAGCAGCCCCTCCTCCAGCTTGTGCGCCTTGGACCTCTCGGCCATTGACGCCGCGCGGCCGCCGGTGCCGCGGCACGTCTGGGATTACCTCGACCTGCCTGAGGCAGAGCCGTGGACGCCATCCCAGCTGCACCTGCTGAACCTCGGCTCGGGCAGGTTCTGTGTCGCCAGCTTCTTCGGGACCATGCTGCGCACCTATGGTAGGTCGAAGTCCCCGCATTATCATGATCCGGATGAGGAGGAGGAGGATGACACGTTTGGCAGGGAGTGCGTTGTTTTCACCGGCATGGAGGTGAAGCGCGGGCGCGGCAATGGTGGTGAGGCTCCTCTCCAGCTGATCAGGCACAAGTCCAAACGTTTCACCACCGGAAGCCGTAACATCGAGTGTGTGCTGTGAAACATGCATTGTGTTCGTCTCCTGGCTGGTACGCACTGTCTGATGTATCCATCGTGGCAAGCAATACACCTTCCGGTGATAGTAGTAGGAGACTACCGGAGCGAATAATGGTTGGCCTAATTTCTTCGGATTTTTTCCTTTCTGTATATGTATCTCTCTGGTTAACTGCGAGTAGTTATGTCTTGTTGACTGCAAGGCGTCTTCTAGGAATGTCAATTGGGTCCCATTTAATCCTGTTTAAATCCACTATATAATCAAACAGTTCAAATATTTATTTATTTTTCTGGAAAAATGAGCTATGGAGCTAGGAAAAGCAAACTAAACAGGACTTGCAGACATCATTTATATGCCACTTACATCCCTAGCGTCTTCACCTCTGGTAAACTGTAAGGAGTTCCTTTTCGCCCAAAAAAATTTATAAATAGTTCCTTTTGTTGATCAAAATAAAGGTGTGCCTAGGTCTCAGTCGACCGAGACTTAACGAGTCCCAGTCAAGTCATATAACGTGTAAGAAAGAGAAAAGAAAAAAAAATTATTTGGGGATGGAGATTTTTTTTTTGTTCTGCGGTCAGCACTGCAAGCTAAACCAAACTCACAACAAAATCATTCTCTCTCCGCCCGGAATTACTTGATGCTCAAACGGACCGGGCAGAGCAAGTAGCAAACATCCATCACTTACACGTTCATCTAAACAGACTGAACCGACCTATATAACCTCCCAACCACATATGTACTTTCAATCCATGGCATTTATGATTTTAGAATGTTGATGCTTATTTAGGCACCTCCACTTTAGAACTAAGCATTGGTGTTGAAAAAAAGACTAGCTTGTTTTATAAGCACCTCACACTGTAGTATGTAATCCTTAAGGCTGCGTTTGGCAGCGGAGTATTTTCAAAGTTTTCAGATAATACCACGGTATTTTTAGAAACCATGGTTTGAAATACTTTGATGCGTTTGGTGTAAAAAAAAATTGAAGTTTTATAAACCGTAGTATTTCTAAAACCGTGGTTTTTCTACAGTATTTGAAAAAAAAGGCGTCGACCTATTTTTTCTAAACTGAGAAACACAACCATCTCATTTCTGTTCCCCTACTATTTTTTTTCCACGGGTTCATCTTGTACCTGCCGTCATATCACCCAGTATGATTGTTTTTGGAGCAATACACGATCGACCGAAACCATCAGGCCTCAAGAAATTCCAAGGTGTAGTGGGATACGATCAATTGTTTCGCAACTTTTAAGTCAACGATCAGCCAGCTGTACGGCGCGACCGGGTTTCCGAGCTTAACCCGCGCGTGGTGTACACATCCTGCGTAGAAGTGCAGGAGGTAGACGAGGATGTGTTGACATCGTGCATGGCGAGGCTGCATGCAGTCGGCAGCTGTTAGCACAGCCTGATTAATCCGCTCATGCAGCCCGTTAATTGTAGCTGAGTTATGTTTAGCGGTCATCCGTGCGTATCTGTCGGTCAAAACTACGTACAAGACAGTGCTGATCAAACACTTCGATAGTATTGCCAAAACTATGAAAAACAACAGTTTTGAGAAACCGAAGTATTCATTGCCAGCGAGTTGGAATACCTCAGTTTTGGAATACTATGGTTTAAAAAAAACTATGCTATCAAACTAGGCCCAACAGCCGCACTATACTAGCGCCGCATCGCAAAGAAGGCAATTATAACGGTTCAGACTTCCGAATAATAAAAAACCATCATATATATAATCAACCTGCGTCTTGTTTATTTCACCAGGCACAGAAATTAGTCGTCGGTGAGGTCTTGCTTGATGTGTTTGTTAAGCTGGCTGGATCCGGCGCCGCTGCTGTTGGCACGCTTCCTGCTCTGCTCACGCGACGTCTCCATCATCTCCTCCATCTTGGGAGTCAGGTACGCCCGGGCCTTGCTCGCCGACGCCGACTGCAGCAGCTCCACCGCCGACGCGCGCTGCTGCGAGTGCGAGCTCATGCCGGCCAGCAGGCACGCGCGGCCCGTCTGCTGGTACTCCCGCCGGTCGCCGACGCGTGCGCTCAGGTCGCGCAGCTCCTCCTTGATCGCCTCACACGTGGGATCATCTCCCGCCATCCCCGGCGCCGACCGCTCCACGGCCTTGAGCCGGGAGTCCAGTATCCGCGCCGCGCCGGCGTGCTGCCCGCCTTCAGCGGCATCCCGTGCGGCCGCGATGTCCTGGGTCGCGGCGAGGCGGACGCGCTCCCGCTCCACCTCCATGCACGGAGGCGGCAGGTCGGTCAGCTCCAGCGGCCTCTGGATCACCGCGGCGGGTGCGGAGGCGTTGGCGGCCTGCCCTGTCGCGGCGTCCTGGTAGGCGCAGGTCACCTTGACCAGGCGTGTGACCGACTCCGTGGGCCGGGCTCTCGGCACGTACACAAGCACCAAGAAGCGCCTCTCCTCGTCGTCGTAGAGCTCTCCGACGTCGATGGAGGCAGCGCGGCCGTCGGCGTCCACGTGGTTGCCGTAGCAGCCGGACTTGACTTCCTGGACGTGCACGCCTCGGTGCAGGCACGTGACGGCGATGCGCGCCTCCTGCACGGCGACGGACAGAAGCCCGCCGATGCACTGTGCGAACGAGTTCTGGATCGCCGCCTCGTTCCCGACGAAGGAGAAGGTGCCGCCCGTGGCCTGCGCGATGGTGTGCAATGCCGCGGCGTCGTGGGTGGTGCCGAAGCCGAACGTGTGGATCGGCCCGGGCCGGCTCCCGGCGAGCAGGAACAAAGGCGGCACAAGGTTCATGTAGGTCTTGCCCCTGAGGTACGAGTCCTGGCCGTCGGAGAGAAGGATCATGCTGGCGACGGAGTTCTTGTGCCGGCGGCCGGCGAGCACCTGAGCGCCCACACGGAGGCCCTCGCCGATGCTGGTGCCCGATTGGGCAACGAGGGAGTTCACCGCGAGCTTCGCGGAGGCCTTGCCGGCGGCCGACATGCGCGCGAGGCAGGTCAAGCGGGCCGCCCGATCGGAGAAGGACACGACGGAGAGGCGGTCGGCGGGGCCGAGTTGATCGATGACGAAGGCCATGGCCTGCTTCAGCAGCGCGAGCTTTCCGCCATTCATGCTGCCGCTGACGTCGAGCACGGTGACGAGGTCGAGCGGCGCGCGCGGCACGTCGGCGGGCGCCCTGGCGTGGACGAGCACCGCGAACTTGTCCCTGGACGAGCCCCTTCCGATGGCCGGGAACTCGCAGTGGGTCTTGAGGACCAACCCCCGCCCGTTGTTCGCCAGGGGTTTCTTGTGCTCCAGCGGCTCGTCGTCTTGGTAGTACGCCGGCGGCGGCACGGCGAGCCAGGGAACATTGGCGTGCGCCATCGATGTGCTAATAGCTAGGGTTTGGTCGATTTCGTTGGCGAGATGGATATGAATCGGCGTGTGCGTGCTAGCCCAACTGCCGGAGTATATGGATATGGAAGGAAACTGACCAACAAAATCTCCTATAATGCAGCTCAAAAAAAAAAATTTCTCCTATAATGGCGTAACTGGCTCCATGCATGCAGGGACAACCCAAAACATTCTTTTTCCCAGAAAAGTCAGGATGTTTTCTATAGCTATGGCCCACACGTGATCGTGGCGTAGACGAGAGGGAAAATTTCAGTAAATAGGCTTTATCTACCGATTAAATCAACATTTTTTGTAGGCTATTCAATCAAACATTTAAAACATAAGCTAAAAAACATTTAAAACATGATTTTTAGACCCTTGAAATGATTTTTAGACGTTGGCCAGTTAAAGTTTGAGAGACTCCATGTTTGTGAATTATATATGAAAAACGATATCCTTCAGCTAGCTGATGCACACACATCGTCCATTGCCTGCATAGCTGTCAGGTTGATCTTGATCGAGCGCTCGTGTTGGCCGTAGTTCTATGTAGCCAATTTTTTTTAACAAGCATATTATTTCAGGTCTTGTTTTAGAAAGAAAAAAAAGTTCGGTCATGTTTTTTTTTCAGTAACAATATCTAGTTTCAGAAGGTTTCTCGAACAAATGACTTGTTTCGGAAAGGAGAAAACGAGCACGCCGCATTAGAGCGTGCGAGACCAAACATTGCAACACGACACTTGTTTCAAAAAGATAGCTATGGTTACAAAAAATCACCAGAGGAGTATCCGGCGTAAGAGCTCATCGTCGTCGTGCTGGAGTAGAGGCAGCTGCTCGGGGTGCTGGGTCAGAGGAGGCGCTACAACTCCGACGGCAGGTAGCGCTCCATGGCCGAGGCGCTCAGGCCATGGCGGGGCAGCGGTGTTGTCTCGGAGGACCTTTGCATCAAGGTCATTATTGCAAAGCCCCTAAGCGCAACAAGCTAGATGTTGTAAAGATCCTCAGTTGGGTGCATCGGTAGATCAAACGACCGTATCGGGCAGCATCCGACGGCTGGCGAGGAGGCCGATCTAATCAGTTTATCATCCGACGGACGTGTAGCACCGCCCATTATATATGCTACAACTACCAGGTACATCTATGGAATTTTCATACAAGTACATAATATATGCTTCTATTTCAAGCCAGTCATATTTTTTGCGAAAAACTTCTAATCTATTCATCTTTAATCATGCTAGTACAAAGAACAATAGAGATAATAAAAATTAAAATCATGTCCGTGGACCACCTAGTAACGACTACAAGCATTGCAGCGAGCAAAAGGCGCGCTGTCATCATGGCCCCTCCCTCACCGGAGCCGGACAAAACTTATTGTAGTAGACAGTCAGGAAGTCATCGTGCTAAGACCCCATAGGACTGGCGCACCAGAGTAGCAACCATCGTCAATGAAGACATTCGTAGATCAGAAGAATCAAACCTGTGAACACCCAAACAAAGACGAACGAAGATCGAATCCAAACAGATCAAGAGAAGACCAACACCGCCCGAATCTCATGAGATTGACGGAGACAAACCTCCACACACCCTCTGAAGATACTAGACACACAATCAGGACGGGGATAGAACGCGAGAGACATTATTCCTATTAAGGGACATCATGTTGGGGAACGTAGTATTTTTTTAAATTTTCCTACGATCACGCAAGATCTATCTACCAGATGCATAGCAACGAGAGGGAAGAGTGTGTCTACGTACCCTCGTAGACCGGAAGCGGAAGCGTCAAGTGACGCGGTTGATGTAGTCGAACTTCTTCGCGATTCAACCGATCAAGCACCGAACGTACGGCACCTCCGCGTTCAGCACACGTTCAGCTTGATGACGTCCCACGAGCTCTTGATCCAGTTGAGCTTCACGGGAGAGCTTCGTCAGCACGACGGCGTGGTGACGGATATGATGTATTCACCGGCGCAGGGCTTCACCTAAGCACCGCGACGGTATGACCGAGGTGTGTTTCTGTGGAGGGGGGCACCGCACACGGCTGGAACAATTCAACTTGTGTGTCTTTGGGTGCCCCCCTGCCCCCGTATATAAAGGAGCAAGGGGGAGGCCGGCCGGCCCTTCCTATGATGCGGCTAGGGTGCAATCCTACTAGGAATAGGATTGCAATCGTATTCCTAGTAGGAACTACCAAAGAAGGAAGAGAGGGAAAGGAAAAGAAGGAGAGGTGGCGCCCCCCAATCCTAGTCCAACTAGGAACCCTAGGTGGGGCGCCGGCCAGCCCCTATGGGCTGCCTCTCTCTTTTCCATAAGGCCCACTATGGACCATCCCCCCTCATAGGGGGTTCCGGTAACCCCCTCTGGCAATCCCGTTAAATCCGAAACTTTTCCGGAACACTTCCGGTGTCCGAATATAGTCGTCCAATATATCAATCTTTATGTCTCGGACATTCCGAGACTCCTCGTCATGTCCGTGATCTCATCCGGGACTTCGAACTACCTTCGGTACATCAAAACTCATAAACTCATAATACCGATCGTCATCAAACGTTAAGCGTGCGGACCCTACGGGTTCGAGAACTATGTAGACATGACCGGGACTCATCTCCGGTCAATAACCAATAGCGGAACCTGGATGTTCATATTGGCTCCTACATATTCTACGAAGATCTTTTATCGGTCAAAACCGCATAACAACATACGTTATTCCTTTTGTCATCGGTATGTTACTTGCCCGAGATTCGATCGTCGGTATCTCTATACCTAGTTCAATCTCGTTACCGGCAAGTCTCTTTACTCGTTCCATAACACATCATCTCATGACTAACTCATTAGTCTTTTGCTTGCAAGGCTTATTGTGATGTGTGTTACCGAGAGGGCCCAGAGATACCTCTCCGACAATCGGAGTGACAAATCCTAATCTTGATCTATGCCAACACCACGAATACTTTCGGAGACACCTGTAGAGCATCTTTATGATCACCCAGTTACATTGTGACGTTTGATAGCACACAAGGTGTTCCTACGGTATTCGGGAGTGGCATAATCTCATAGTCATAGGAACATGTATAAGTCATGAAGAAAGCAATAGCAGTAAAACTAAACGATCATAGTGCTATGATAACGGATGGGTCTTGTCCATCACATCATTCTCCTAATGATGTGATCTCGTTGATCAAATGACAACTCATGTCTATGGCTAGGAAACATAACCATCTTTGATCAATGAGCTAGTCTAGTAGAGGCATACTAGGGACATACTGTTTTGTCTATGTATCCACACATGTACTAAGTTTCCGGTTAATACAATTCTAGCATGAATAAAAGACTTTTATCATGATATAAGGAAATACAAATAACATCTTTATTATTGCCTCTAGGGCATATTTCCTTCAGTCTCCCACTTGAACTAGAGTCAATAATCTAGATTACAAAGTGATGATCCTCACACCCATGGAGTCCTGGTGCTGATCATGTTTTGCCCGTGGAAGAGGCTTAGTCAATGGGTCTGCAACATTCAGATCCGTATGTATTTTGCAAATCTCTACGTCTCCCTCCTTGACTAGATCGCGGATGGAATTGAAGCATCTTTTGATGTGCTTTGTTCTCTTGTGGAACCTGGATTCCTTCGCCAAGGCTATTGCTCCAGTGTTGTCACAAAAGATTTTCATTGGACCCGATGCACTAGGTATTACACCTAGATCGGATATGAACTCCTTCATCCAGACTCCTTCATTTGCTTCTTCCGAAGCAGCTATGTATTCCGCTTCACATGTAGATCCCGCCACGACGCTCTGCTTGGAACTGCACCAACTGACAGCTCCACCGTTCAATAAAAATACATATCCGGTTTGTGACTTAGAGTCATCCGGATCAGTGTCAAAGCTAGAATCGACGTAACCGTATACGACGAGTTCTTTGTCACCTCCATATACGAGAAACATATCCTTTGTTCTTTTCAGATACTTCAGGATGTTCTTGACCGCTGTCCAGTGATCCACTCCTGGATTACTTTGGTACCTCCCTGCTAGACTTATAGCAAGGCACACATCAGGTCTGGTACACAGCATTGCATACATGGTAGATCCTATGGCCGAGGCATAGGGAATGACTTTCATTTTCTCTCTATCTTCTGCAGTGGTCGGGCATTGAGTCTTACTCAACTTCATACCTTATAATACAGGCAAGAACCCTTTCTTTGACTGATCCATTTTGAACTTCTTCAAAATCTTATCAAGGTATGTGCTTTGTGAAAGTCCAATTAAGCGTCTTGATCTATCTCTATAGATCTTGATGCCTAATATATAAGCAGCTTCACCGAGGTCTTTCATTGAAAAACTCTTATTCAAGTATCCTTTTATGCTATCCAGAAATTCTATATCATTTCCAATCAACAATATGTCATCCACATATAATATTAGAAATGCTACAGAGCTCCCACTCACTTTCTTGTAAATACAGGCTTCTCCAAAAGTCTGTATAAAACCATATGCTTTGATCACCTCATCAAAGCGTATATTCCAACTCCGAGATGCTTGCACCAGTCCATAGATGGATCGCTGGAGCTTGCATACTTTGTTAGCACCTTTTGGATCGACAAAACCTTCTGGTTGCATCATATACAACTCTTCTTTGAGATATCCATTCAGGAATGCAGTCTTGACATCCATTTGCCAGATTTCATAATCATAAAATGCAGCAATTGCTAACATGATTCGGACAGACTTAAGCATCGCTACAGGTGAATAAGTCTCATCGTAGTCAACTCCTTGAACTTGTCGAAACCCTTTCGCAACAATTCGAGCTTTGTAAACAGTAACATTACCATCTGCGTCGGTCTTCCTCTTGAAGATCCATTTATTTTCGATGGCCTGCCGATCATCGGGCAAGTCAACCAAAGTCCACACTTTGTTCTCATACATGGATCCCATCTCAGATTTCATGGCTTCAAGCCATTTTGAGGAATCTGGGCTCATCATCGCTTCCTCATAGTTCGTAGGTTCATCATGGTCTAGTAACATGATTTCCAGAACTGGGTTGCCGTACCACTCTGGTGCGGAACGTATTCTGGTTGATCTACGACGTTCAGCAGAAACTTGATCCGAAGTTTCATGATCATCATCATTAACTTCCTCACTGATTGGTGTAGGAATCACTGGAACAATTTTCTGTGATGTACTACTTTCCAATCCGGGAGAAGGTACAATTACCTCATCAAGTTCTACTTTCCTCCCACTCACTTCTTTCGAAAGAAACTCCTTCTCTAGAAAGGATCCATTCTTAGCAACGAATATCTTGCCTTCGGATCTATGATAGAAGGTGTACCCAACAATCTCTTTTGGGTATCCTATGAAGACACATTTCTCCGACTTGGGTTCGAGCTTATCAGGTTGAAGCTTTTTCACATAAGCATCGCAGCCCCAAACTTTAAGAAACGACAACTTTGGTTTCTTGCCAAACCATAGTTCATAAGGTGTCGTATCAACGGATTTAGATGGTGCCCTATTTAACGTGAATGCAGCTGTCTCTAAAGCATAACCCCAAAACGATAGTGGTAAATCGGTAAGAGACATCATAGATCGTACCATATCCAATAAAGTACGGTTACAACGTTCGGACACACCATTACGCTGTGGTGTTCCGGGTGGCGTGAGTTGTGAAACTATTCCACTTTGTTTCAAATGAAGACCAAACTCGTAACTCAAATATTCTCCTCCACGATCAGATCGTAGAAACTTTATTTTCTTGTTACGATGATTCTCTACTTCACTCTGAAATTCTTTGAACTTTTCAAATGTTTCAGACTTGTGCTTCATTAAGTAGATATACCCGTATCTGCTCAAATCATCAGTGAAGGTCAGAAAATAACGATACCCGCCGCGAGCTTCAACACTCATTGGCCCACACACATCGGTATGTATGATTTCCAACAAATCTGTTGCTCGCTCCATAGTTCCGGAGAACGGAGTTTTAGTCATCTTGCCCATGAGGCATGGTTCGCAAGCACCAAGTGATTCATAATCAAGTGATTCGAAAAGTCCATCACTATGGAGTTTCTTCATGCGTTTTACACCAATATGACCTAAACGGCAGTGCCACAAATAAGTTGCACTATCATTATTAACCTTGCATCTTTTGGTTTCAATATTATGAATATGTGTATCACTACAATCGAGATCCAATAAGAATAGACCACTCTTTGATGGTGCATGACCATAAAAGATATTATTCATAAAAATAGAACAACCATTATTCTCTGATTTAAATGAATAACCGTCTCGCAACAAACAAGATCCAGATATAATGTTCATGCTTAACGCTGGCACCAAATAACAATTATTTAGGTTTAAAACTAATCCCGAAGGTAGATGTAGAGGTAGCGTGCCGACGGCGATCACATCGACTTTGGAACCGTTTCCCACGCGCATCGTCACCTCGTCCTTAGCCAATCTTCGTTTAATCCGTAGTCCCTGTTTCGAGTTACAAATATTAGCAACCGAACCGGTATCAAATACCCAGGTACTACTACGAGCATTAGTAAGGTACACATCAATAACATGTATATCACATATACCTTTGTTCACCTTGCCATCCTTCTTATCCGCCAAATACTTGGGGCAGTTCCGCTTCCAGTGTCCAGTCCCCTTGCAGTAGAAGCACTCAGTTTCAGGCTTGGCTCCAGACTTGGGTTTCTTCGTGGAAGTAGCAACTGTCTTGCTATTCTTCTTGAAGTTTCCCTTCTTTCCCTTGCCCTTTTTCTTGAAACTAGTGGTCTTGTTAACCATCAACACTTGATGCTCCTTCTTGATTTCTACCTCCGCAGCCTTGAGCATGGCGAAGAGCTCGGGAATTGTCTTTTGCATCCCTTGCATATTATAGTTCATCACAAAGCCTTTATAGCTTGGTGGCAGTGATTGAAGAACTCTATCAATAACACTATCCTCGTCAACTTTGCAGCCAAGTTGAGTCATATGATTGTAGTACCCAGACATTCTGAGCAAGTGTTCACTGATAGAACTATTCTCCTCCATCTTGTAGCTGTAGAACTTATTGGAAATCTCATATTTCTCAATCCGGGCATTTGCTTGAAATATTAACTTCAACTCCTGGAACATCTCATATGGTCCATGACGTTCAAAACGTCGTTGAAGTCCCGGTTCTAAGCCGTAAAGCATGGCACACTGAACTATCGTGTAGTCATCAGACCGCGACTGCCAGACGTTCAAAGCGTCTACATTAGCGGGAGGGGGCTTGTCACCTAGCGGTGCTTCAAGGACATAATTCTTATGTGCATCAATGAGGATAGTCCTCAGGTTACGGACCCAGTCCGTGTAATTGCTACCATCATCTTTCAACTTAGCTTTCTCTAGGAATGCATTAAAATTCAAAGGAACGGTAGCACGGGCCATTGATCTATAAAAACATAGATATGCAAAAACTATCAGGACTAAGTTCATGATAAATTAAAGTTCAATTTAATCATATTAATTTAAAGAACTCCCACTTAGATAGACATCCCTCCGGTCATCTAAATGATCACGTGATCCAAATCAACTAAACCATGTCCGATCATCACGTGAGATGGAGTAGTTTCAATGGTGAACATCTTATGTTGATCATATCTACTATATGATTCACGCTCGACCTTTCGGTCTCCAGTGTTCCGAGGCCATATCTGCATATGCTAGGCTCGTCAAGTTTAACCCGAGTATTCTGCGTGTGCAAAACTGGCTTACACCCGTTGTATTTGAACGTAGAGCTTATCACACCCGATCATCACGTGGTGTCTCGGCACGACGAACTTTCGCAACGGTGCATACTCAGGGAGAACACTTATACCTTGAAATTTAGTAAGGGATCATCTTATAATGCTACCGTCGTTCTAAGCAAAATAAGAAGCATAATAAGATAAACATCACATGCAATCAAAATATGTGACATGATATGGCCATCATCATCTTGTGCTTTTGATCTCCATCTCCAAAGCACCTTCATGATCACCTTCGTCATCGGCGCGACACCTTGATCTCCATCGTAGCATCGTTGTCGTCTCGCCAACTATTGCTTCTACGACTATCGCTACCGCTTAGTGATAAAGTAAAGCAATTACATGGCGATTGCATTTCATACAATAAAGCCACAACCATATGGCTCCTGCCAGTTGCCGATAACATTACAAAACATGATCATCTCATACAAAATCGTATAACTCATCATGTCTTGACCATATCACATCACAACATGCCCTGCAAAAACAAGTTAGACATCCTCTACTTTGTTGTTGCAAGTTTTACGTGGCTGCTACGGGCTTAGCAAGAACCGTTCTTACCTACGCATACAAAACCACAACGATGTTTCGTCAAGTATGTGCTGTTTTAACCTTCACAAGGACCGGGCATAGCCACACTTGATTCAGCTGAAGTGAGAGAGACAGACACCCGCCAGTCACCTTTAAGCAACGAGTGCTCGTAACGGTGAAACCAGTCTCGCGTAAGCGTACGCGTAATGTCGGTCCGGGCCGCTTCATCTCACAATACCGCCGAAGCAAAGTATGACATGCTGGTAAGCAGTATGACTAGTATCGCCCACAACTCATTGTGTTCTACTCGTGCATATCATCTACGCATAGACCTGGCTCTGATACCACTGTTGGGGAACGTAGTAGTTTTTTAAATTTTCCTACGATCACGCAAGATCTATCTACCAGATGCATAGCAACGAGAGGGAAGAGTGTGTCTACGTACCCTCGTAGACCAGAAGCGGAAGCGTCAAGTGACGCGGTTGATGTAGTCGAACTTCTTCGCGATTCAACCGATCAAGCACCAAACGTACGGCACCTCCGCGTTCAGCACACGTTCAGCTTGATGACGTCCCACGAGCTCTTGATCCAGTTGAGCTTCACGGGAGAGTTTCGTCAGCACGACGGCGTGGTGACGGATATGATGTATTCACCGGCGCAGGGCTTCACCTAAGCACCGCGACGGTATGACCGAGGTGTGTTTCTGTGGAGGGGGGCACCGCACACGGCTGGAACAATTCAACTTGTGTGTCTTTGGGTGCCCCCCTGCCCCCGTATATAAAGGAGCAAGGGGGAGGCCGGCCGGCCCTTCCTATGGTGCGGCTAGGGTGCAATCCTACTAGGAATAGGATTGCAATCCTATTCCTAGTAGGAACTACCAAAGAAGGAAGAGAGGGAAAGGAAAAGAAGGAGAGGTGGCGCCCCCTAATCCTAGTCCAACTAGGAACCCTAGGTGGGGCGCCGGCCAGCCCCTATGGGCTGCCTCTCTCTTTTCCATAAGGCCCACTATGGACCATCCCCCCTCGTAGGGGGTTCCGGTAACCCCCTCCGGCAATCCCGTTAAATCCGAAACTTTTCCGGAACACTTCCGGTGTCCGAATATAGTCGTCCAATATATCAATCTTTATGTCTCGGACATTCCGAGACTCCTCGTCATGTCCGTGATCTCATCCGGGACTTCGAACTAACTTCGGTACATCAAAACTCATAAACTCATAATACCGATCGTCATCAAACGTTAAGCGTGCGGACCCTACGGGTTCGAGAACTATGTAGACATGACCGAGACTCATCTCCGGTCAATAACCAATAGCGGAACCTGGATGTTCATATTGGCTCCTACATATTCTACGAAGATCTTTTATCAGTCAAAACCGCATAACAACATACGTTGTTCCTTTTGTCATCGGTATGTTACTTGCCCGAGATTCGATCGTCGGTATCTCTATACCTAGTTCAATCTCGTTACCGGCAAGTCTCTTTACTCGTTCCGTAACACATCATCTCGTGACTAACTCATTAGTCTTTTGCTTGCAAGGCTTATTGTGATGTGTGTTACCGAGAGGGCCTAGAGATACCTCTCCGACACTCGGAGTGACAAATCCTAATCTTGATCTATGCCAACACCACGAATACTTTCGGAGACACCTGTAGAGCATCTTTATGATCACCCAGTTATGTTGTGGCGTTTGATAGCACACAAGGTGTTCCTACGGTATTCGGGAGTTGCATAATCTCATAGTCATAGGAACATGTATAAGTCATGAAGAAAGCAATAGCAGTAAAACTAAACGATCATAGTGCTATGCTAACGGATGGGTCTTGTCCATCACATCATTCTCCTAATGATGTGATCTCGTTGATCAAATGACAACTCATGTCTATGGCTAGGAAACATAACCATCTTTGATCAATGAGCTAGTCTAGTAGAGGCATACTAGGGACATACTGTTTTGTCTATGTATCCACACATGTACTAAGTTTCCGGTTAATACAATTCTAGCATGAATAAAAGACTTTTATCATGATATAAGGAAATACAAATAACATCTTTATTATTGCCTCTAGGGCATATTTCCTTCACATCATCGCCGCCACACAGCCCCAACAAGACATTGAAGCTAACAAGAACGAGAACGGGGTCCCTCCCGCCGGCGGGGTGCAGGGATCCTCCGCGCCTCCATGGCCTCGAGGCCGTCGGAGATGTGGCGGACCGACGTCAGCGCCGACGGGAGGAGAAGAGCTTTTCTTGTGGAGGAGGAAAGAGATATTGTAATGCCCAGTATGCGACGATGTCCCCCACGTGTCGAGGCACAACTTAAGGATATAAACGCATACTAGAATGATCTCAAGTATGGTATCCTTGCACATCTCATGTAAAATTCAGGGATGAAATTGTAAAAGATAGTTAGCTTACACTCGCCACGCCACACAATGAATACAATAACATACATCATCCAAATAACACAGGGTCCGACTACGGACGAAATCCGAATGAGAAAGATACCATGAACACAAGCCCGGATCCTCCTAGTAAGAACCACTACTGATTGCCGGGATAAGAAACATAGTAACGTCCATGCTCTTCATCGAACTCCCAGTGAAGTTCTGAACCCTCTCCTGCATAGTTCTCAGCGGTACCAGCATCTGGTGTGTGTTGAATCTGTGAGCCACAAAGGACTTAGCAATCCCGTTCTCGGGTATCAAAACTACCAAAGCCTTTGGTGTGGAAAGGCTATAAAAGGGTTGCAGCAAGCACTAATCACTAGCTTACGAGTTTAGAGCGAGAAGAGAACCAGTGCCAACGATCGCCAAGTTGATCCAGAAGTGATCCTAGCTACTCACGATCAAACATAACCCCACCGTGTTCACTTCCTGAAGCCCTTCGGAAAGAGACCGTCACGGTTACTCACACAGGTAGTGTATTCTTATGAATAAGGTGTGAAGTTATCTACAACCGGATATTAACAAATTCCCATCTGCCACATAACCGCGGGCACGGCTTTCGAAAGATCAAACCCTGCAGGGGTGTCCCAACTTAGCCCATCACAAGCTCACGATCCGCGGAGTCGCAACTCCAAAGTGGGAAGACCCGAGTATTCTCGGAATCCCGTGCTCAAGATATTTCGACAAAGGTAAAACTAATCCAGCAAGACCTCCCGGCGTGCCGACACCCTGATAGTAGCCGCGCGTATCTCGTCTCAGGCCACGACCGGATGGGCGATGCTACAGGTATATACCAAACCTTGGGTTTCCCCAAGGTGGCCCTGCAGGACCCCCAGTTTGGACCAACACTCATGAGGAGCACTGGCCCGGGTTTTTAATTAAGAACTCGGGTTTGCAACGCCCTATGCAAGTTTTAGTTATTAGGCAAATGTAAAACCAATGTTGGGCCTTGCTAGAAAAGCTTTAAACAGAGAGAATTATCAAGGGGGCCCATAAACCCCAACCGTGTTAGGAACGCAAAATCAAGAAACATAACATCGGTTTTTCGGTTCCTAAAATGGCATGAGTAGAACAAAACACCAAACAGAAAGGCTTAGCCTTCCACCCATTACCCATATATATAGGTGCATTAGTTTATAACAGGTTTATATTGTGTTATCCCAATAACAAGTTCATCATGGAGCAATCTTCAAAACTTCACCTGCAACTAACAACACTATAAGAGGGGCTGAGCGATGCGTACTTAGCCAAACAACGGTTTGCTAGGAAGGCGATTAGAGTGTTTCATGGCAACAATAGGGGGGCTGACAAACAGGAATGGGCATTGAGGCAATATCTAAAGAGCGAGATATCTAGCATATGCAAAGATAGAAGTGATATCTGGGAATGGTCATGTTGCATGTTGATTCCACGGAGGGATCGTAACCTTGCTCCTCAAACTCAACCTCGAAAGGAACCTCGAACTCCGAATCATCACTGGGCTCTAACCAACACAACAATGCGAACACCGGAACAACGATCAATCATCATGCAATGCTCAAACACATGATGCATGAATATGATGTATATGAATATGTGTAGGATATGATGAATCTCCTAGGGACAAGAAGAGTGCACAAGCAATATGGCAATGAACAAGTTCACAAGCAAGTTGGAACACAAGCAAAAAGGAAACAAAACTAGTGTTGGAAATATGCCCTAGAGGCAATAATAAAAGTATTATTATTATATTTCCTTGTTCATGATAATCGTCTGTTATTCATGCTTAAATTGTATTGTACGGAAACAGCGATACATGTGTGAATACATAGACCACAATGAGTCCCTGGTAGGCCTCTAGTTACCAGCTCGTTGATCAACAGATGGTCACGGTTTCCTGACCATGGACATGGGATGTCAGTGATAACAGGATCACATCATTAGGAGAATGATGTGATGGACAAGACCCAATCCTGAGCATAGCACGAGATCGTATAGTTCGTAATGCATAAGCTTTTCGGTGTCAAGTATTTATTCCTTAGACCATGAGGTTGTACAACTCCCGGATACCGTAAGAATACTTTGGGTGTGCCAAACGTCACAACGTAACTGGGTGGCTATAAAGGTACGCATCGGGTATCTCTGAAAGTGTCTGTTGAGTTGGTACGAACCAAGACTGGGATGTTGTCACTCCGTATGACGGAGAGGTACCTCTGGGCCCACTTGGTAAGACATCATCATAATGAGCTTAAAGTGACTAAAGTGTTAGTCACGGGATGATGGATTACGGATCGAGTAAAGAGACTTGCCATGACGAGATTGAACAAGGTATCGGGAATACCGACAATCGAATCTCGGGCAAGTACCGTACCGATGGACAAAGGGAATAACATACGGGATTGAGTGAATCCTTGACACGGTGGTTCATCCGATGAAGATCATCAAGGAACACGTGGGAACCAACATGGGTATCCAGATCCCGCTGTTGGTTATTGACCGGAGAGTGGTCTCCGTCATGTCTACGTGTCTCCCGAACCCGTAGGGTCTACACACTTAAGGTTCGGTAACGCTAGGGTCGTAGAGATACATGCACGTGGAAACCCGAAAGTTGTTCGGAGTCCCGGATGAGATCCCGGACGTCACGAGGAGTTCCGGAATGGTCCGGAGGTAAAGAATGATATATAGGAAGTCCAGTTTCAGCCATCGGGTGATCTCCAGGGGTCACCGGGAGTGTCCCGAGACCACCGGAGGGGCCCCGGGGGTCCACTGGGTGGGGCCACCCATCCCGGTGGGGCCCCAAGGCTGCGTGGGGGAAGTGACCAACCCCTGGTGGGCTGGCGCACCACATGGGCCCCCCTTCCCATGCGCCTAGGGTTGAAACCCTAAGGGGAGGGGGCGCCCCCCTTGCCTTGGGGGGCAAGACTCCCCCCAGGCCGCCGCCCCCCTGCAGATGCCATCTGCAGGGCATGGCGCACCCCCCTGGCCCCCTATATATATGTGGGGAGGGAGAGGGCAGCCGCACCCTTGCCCTGGCGCCTCTCCCCCTCCCGTCACACCTCCGTCTCCTCAACGCAAGGCGCCCGACGAAGCCCTGCAGGAATCTCCACTGCATCCACCACCACGCTGTTGTGCTGCTGGATCTCTGACGACTTCTCCTCCCCCTTGCTGGATCAAGAAGGAGGTGACGTTGCTGTACCGGACGTGTGTTGAACGCGGAGGTGCCGTCCGTTCGGCGCTAGATCATCGGTGACGAAGAACGCGAAGAGTACGACTACTTCATCCATGCTTCTTTGAAAGCTTCCACACGCGATCTACATATCGGTATGTAGATGCACTCTTACTTGCTCGTTGCTACATGTCTCCTTAGTTGGATCTTGTTGAAAGCGTAGAATTTTTTTGAATTCTGCTACGTTCCCCCAACAACTAGCATAGTCACAAGCGGTTATGTAGTTGTTTTAAACAAGCACCCAAAAAGTTTTATAATTTGTTTAGCATGGCAAGGGGTGTAACTAGGACTAACAACAACATGCTAGCTTTTTAAATGGGCCGGAAAGAACAAACAACATTTTCCGGAAACTCTCATATTCATATAAACACAATTAGGACAAATCTGAGAAAGTCATATTTTAAAGTTGTTAAACATGCAAAACAAGAGCACCATCTTACTCCACACATATTTCCACCCCAAATACATATAAAGTTTGTCAAATTTGGAGTTGTAGTTATTTAGTTATGATTTTTACAAGTTTGAGCATATTTTAAACACAAATTAATTCAAACAACCATTTAAATGTTTTTAAACATGGCAACAAATTGCATATCAATATTCTACATGAAAAACTAGGCAGTTTTCATATATAAAACATTTTCAACAGAAGCATATATTAAAAGATATAAATATGCAAAAGAAAATACAGAAAATAAAATAAAAACAAAAACAGAAAAGAAAACAAGGCCTAACATACCCAGCCTGGACCTAGCCTTAGGCACTGACCCATGGGACCAGGTAGCGCCGAGGTGACGCTGCGGGTGTGTGAGTGGGTAGGATAGCGCTGGGAGGCCGACAGGTGGGGCCGACCTGTCAGCGAGTCAAAGAAATGCAAAAAGGGGCTAAACCACTGCCCTGGCGCGGAGTCGAACCCGCGTCACTGGCTAACTGATGAAGAGACAGACCACTGGGCTATGCGCGTGTATCTGACAGATAAAGGGAGCACTGCCTTAAGTGTAAACTGAAGAAGCATGAACCAGAGGGGGAAATAGAGCCGGCGGAGAAGCTCCTCGGAGCTCCTCCGGCGACCAAAACAGGCGGCGGAGTGGTGCGGTGTGCTCCTGGAGGAGTTCCGCATCCGCTGCGTGCACTAGCCGAGCCTGACGACGACTACAACAATGCCGGCGGCAAGCAACAGAGGTGGCGGCGGCGAACTATGGCCTGACGAAATACGGGGCCAAACAGAGCGGCGAGACCACATGCAGAGCCTACACGACATGGAGACGGTGATGGACACCATCGGAGGAGCTACGGTGGTCGGGGCACTCGCCAGAGATGAGGCCCGATGGCGACGAGCTCGGGTGCGAGTGACTAACGTAGCTAGAGCAAGCAAACGAGGAAGAAAAGGCGTCGGGGAGGTGTGCGAACTCACCACAAGCACAAAGGTGTGCTTGGTTAGCCGCGAGGAGGTCGGAGGCGAAGGAATCTCGCCGGAGAAGAACGGAGGCCGACGCGGGGGAACTCGATGAGGAGGTAGTCGAACTTGGCGTCCCGCGGGCCGTAGATGTAGCAGGAGACGTAGATGACGACGACGAACTTGACGGACACGGTCTCTAGGGCGATGGTGGCCAGAGAGCACGTCGGCGACGAGGACGAGCACTCTGTAGCCCTCGGGACGGCGGAGGAACGGTGGATCTGGGGGCTAGGTGGCCTGGCGGCGGGCGAGGAAGGAGGAGGGAACCCTAGTGGTTAGGTTGGACAAGGTGGGGGCTTAAAAGAGGGGCCAGAGCGACGACGGAGCGGCGACGGCGTCGTGCTCGCGGTCCCCATGGAAAAGGCGTGAGGAGCACGAAAAGGTGGGTGTGCGGCTGGCCACAAACGCTGACGTGTGGGCCCTAGGCGTCCACGTGGGCGTGACTCAGCGAGGGTAAGCGGGGGCGCGGGTGAGAAAGGGTAGCAGGGATGCGCGCGGGCTGCTACTGGGCTGCAGGCGCGGGCTGGCTGCTGGGCCGAGGGGGAAGGCCGAGCCCAAAGGCTGCTAGGTTGCGCTGCTGCTGTCTGCTGCTGCTGATGCCTTTTCTTTTCTTTTTCTTCAAACAGAAAAACAAAAGGAAAAGCACAGGCTAAAAGAAAAGGAATCTGGAGGAAAATAAAATATCCCCTAGCTCCTGGATTTATGCCCTATTTTATAAAATTGACTTGGGCATTTTTAGAGGTAGAAAAATAAAACAAGTTTGAATATGGTTCAAACTTCTGTCATTTTTGAACCTAACCAAAACATTTTAAAATGGGGCAAGGCTTTGGAAGGTGACTCATGACAAGGCACCAAAGAAGTGGAGAGAAGAGGAACATGAAAGGAGAAGGGGTTAGTCACTTGCAAAAATTAAAGAATGGGAAAGAAAAGAAAAGAAGGGAAGAGAAGAAGTGGTGCAAGAAGAAGGAGGGGGTTTAGGGTTTAGCATGGCCATGAACTTGCCACCACCATCACACAACAAGATCAAGGACCTGACTTAACAAGCTAGGACAAGGACCAACACAAGACAAGTGAAAGAAGGCCATGATGATCATGATGCAATGGTGAAGATGAAGTAATGCATTAAAGCAAAAGAAAAAGTAACATGACAATGCAATGACAATAAGAATGCATAATTGAAAAAGAACCCCCAAGGAAAGGACAAGTATCAATAGATAATTGCTCTATTGCCATATATGGAAGGTGTCACATATGGGGTGTTACAAACTCTCCTCCACTACAATAAGATCTCGTCCTGAGATCTAGGACTGAAAGAAAGCGGGATACTCGGAACGGAGATGATCTTCTCGTTCCCATGTAGCTTCTCGGTCGGTATGGCGTGACCACTAATTTGATGGACTTGTTGCGGGTCTTGCGCTCATTTTCTTCAAGGATAGCAACGGGATGCTCATGATAAGACAAGTCTTGTAGAAGATCAATCTCTTCGAAAGAAATAGTGCGTTCAGGTGTCTTGAAGCACTTGCGGAGTTGAGACACGTGAAACACATCATGCACATTTGCGAAGTTGGAAGGAAGCTCGAGTTGGTAGGCTAGATCGCCTCTCTTGCCAAGAATCTTGAAAGGGCCCGTGTATCTTGGAGCAAGCTTGCCCTTGGTACCGAACCTCTGAGTGCCCTTCATGGGAGAAACACGGAGATAGACATGGTATCCCATGTCGAGAAGTGTATGCCACAATCTTCTTGTCTTGCATGAGAACACCACCAAGACCTTGCAATGAAGCATCACAAAAGACTTCATAAGGCTTGGACTCATCCGGAGGAGTAAGAACCGGAGCAGAAATGAGCTTCTCTTTGAGTGTCTTGAATGCCACATCATAATCAGGAGTCCATGAGTACTTGGCGTTCTTTTGCAACAGGTTGGAAAGAGGCTTGGCAATCTTGGAGAAGTTCTCAACGAACCTTCTGCAATAGCTAGCGAGATCAAGGAAGCTTCAGAGTTGCTTGACATTCTGCGGAGGTTCCCAGTTGACAATTGTTGGAAATATGCCCTAGAGGCAATAATAAATTGGTTATTATTATATTTCCTTGTTCATGATAATTGTTTATTATCCATGCTAGAATTGTATTGATAGGAAACTCAGGTACATGTGTGGATACATAGACAAACATCATGGCCCTAGTGAGCCTCTAGATGACTAGCTCGTTGATCAATAGATGGTTACGGTTTCCTGACCATGGACATTGGATGTTGTTGATAACGGGATCACATCATTGGGAGAATGATGTGATGGACAAGACCCAATCCTAAGCCTAGCACAGATCGTGTAGTTCGTATGCTAAAGCTTTTCTATATGTCAAGTATCTTTTCCTTAGACCATGAGATTGTGCAACTCCCGGATACCGTAGGAATGCTTTGGGTGTACCAAACGTCACAACGTAACTGGGTGGCTATAAAGGTGCACTAGGACATCATCATAATGTGCACAATGTGATCAAGGAGTTGATCACGGGATGATGTGTTACGGAACGAGTAAAGAGACTTGCCGGTAACGAGATTGAATGAGGTATCGGTATACCGACGATCGAATCTCGGGCAAGTATTATGCCGATAGACAAAGGGAATTGTATACGGGATTGATTGAATCCTTGACATCATGGTTCATCCGATGAGATCATCGTGGAACATGTGGGAACCAACATGGGTATCCAGATCCCGCTGTTGGTTATTGGCCGGAGAGTTGTCTCGGTCATGTCTGCATGGTTCCTGAGCCCGTAGGGTCTACACACTTAAGGTTCGATGACGCTAGGGTTATAGGGAAAGTATGTATGCAGTTACCGAATGTTGTTCGTAGTCCCGGATGAGATCCCGGACGTCACGAGGAGTTCCAGAATGGTCTGGAGGTAAATATTTATATATGGGAAGTCATCATACGGTCACCGGAATAATTCGGGGGGTTACCGGTATTGTACCGGGACCACCGAAGGGGTTCCGTGGGTCCACCTGCCCCGGAGGGCCCTATGGGCTATATGTGGAGAGGGACCAGCCCCTTAGTGGGCTGGGTGGCTCCCCCCTAGGGCCCATGCGCCTAGGGTTTTGGGGGGAACCCTAAGGGGGGCGCCCCCCTTGCCTTGGGGGGCAAGGCAACCCCCCTGGCCGCCGCCCCCTCCTCAGATTGGATCTGAGGGGGCCGACCCCCCTCTCCCTTGCCCCTATATATATGTGGGGGGTGGGAGGGCAGCCGCACCACAAGTTCTGGCGCAGCCCTCCCCCTCTCCCAAGTCCTTCTCCTCTCCTGAGGTGCTTGGCGAAGCCCTGCAGGATTGCCGCGCTCCTCCACCACCACCACGCCGTCGTGCTGCTGCTGGAAGGAGGCTTCCCCAACCTCTCCCTCTCTCCTTGCTGGATCAAGGCATGGGAGACGTCATCGGGCTGCACGTGTGTTGAACACGGAGGCGCCGTTGTTCGGCGCTTAGATCGGAATCAACCGCGATCTGAATCGCAGCGAGTACGACTCCTTCATCCGCGTTCTTGCAACGCTTCCGCATCGCGATCTACAAGGGTATGTAGATGCACTTCTTTTCCCCTCGTTGCTAGATTACTCCATAGATAGATCTTGGTGATGCGTAGGAATTTTTTTGATTTTCTGCTATGAACCCCAACAACAATAGCATCAACCTTCTCGGGGTTCATAGAAATGCCCTCGGCAGAGATAATATGGCCAAGATAGAGGACTTTATCCAGCCAGAATTCACATTTGGAGAACTTCGCATAGAACCGATGCTCACGAAGCCTATCAAGGACCAAACGAAGGTGCTTTGCATGGTCTTCTTTATTCTTGGAGAATACCAAGATATCATCCAGATAGACGAGAACGAATTCATTCGTGTAGGGGTTGAATATGAAGTGCATCATCCGAGAGAAAGTGGTTGGAGCATTTGCATGCCCAAAAGACATAACCATGTATTCATAGGAGCCATCACTCGTTCTGAATGCGGTCTTGGGAACATCCTCTTCACGGATACGGATCTGATGGTAACCGATCCGGAGATCGAGCTTCAAGAAAACCTTGGCTCCTTTGAGCTGCTCGAACAATTCATTGATATTGGGGAGCGGGTACTTATTCTTTATTGTCTTCTTATTCAATGGCCGGTAATCAACACAAAGGCGTTCCGTGCCATCCTTCTTCTTGACAAATATAACACCACAGCCCCAAGGAGAAGTACTTGGTCTGATTATACCCATACGTCCTTGCTCATCGAGTTGTTTCTTCATCTCTTTCAACTCTTTAGGAGAAAGCTTGTACGGACGCCGACATGCTGGCTCGTTACCGGGTTCAAGTTCAATGACGAATTCAACTAGACGGTTTGGAGGCATGCCTGGAAGCTCTTCCGGGAATACATCCTCACATTCACAAACCACCGGAATCTGAGAAATGGCATTAATCTCGCCCTTGTCATTGAGAGAGAATAGCCTGATTGTGTTATCTCGAGAAGCAAAGATAATCACGTCTTCGGAAGGATGAGTTAGATTGTCTTCCTTGTTTGTACAATCAATAAGAGCATCATGCTTCGAGAGCCAATCCATCCCAAGAATAAGATCAATATCCGAGTTACCCAGAATAACCGGGGAAACCAGAAAACTGTAATCACCCATATGAATAGATATATCAGGAGCAAACACACTAGAATGCATTCGTTTTCCCGGAGAAATAATTGATAACTCCCTTGGAAAATTTTTGGTGTCAAAATTGTGCTTCATTGCAAAAGGTTGAGACATGAAAGAGCATGATGCACCCGAATCAAACAAGACTTTAGCAGGAATTGAGTTAATCGGAAGATTACCAATTATCACATCTGAAGAATTCTCTGCTTGAGCTGCATTCATCAAGTTCACTCTTGCATGCTCGGGGTTGTGCTTGACAATAGCATTGCTGACAGGTGTTGGAGGCGGAAGGCGCCTTGGGTTGGGACACTTGTTGGTATAGTGACCTTTGTGAGAACACTTGTTGCAAGTAACTTCTGAATGAGGCCGATGATAAGGACCACTTGGTCTTGGACCTTGCAACTGAGGCTTGGACTGGTTGCTCGGGTTGGGTGGGTGGGAGAATCCACGACCACCTGAGTGCTTGTTGTTGCTTGGAGGACGGAACGCTGGAGGAGGCGGTAGCCAGAACTTCCACTGCTTGGCAACCACTTGAGAGGAAGAGGAAGAGTGGACAACATCTCTTATCCTCTTATTGGAAGCTTCACACTTGAGCTGAGCCGCCTCTTGCTTGAGAGTCATATTGTAGAATTGGTCAAATTCATCCAGCTCGAACAAGGTGAGAGCAAGTTGGAGTTCATCTTTCAGACCACCTTGGAACTGTTATATCTTGCTCTTGGCATCAGGGATGTCTTGCTTCGCATAACGGGCAAGATTCTGGAACTTGACATTGTATTGATAGACGGACATGGTGCCTTGCTTCAGGTTGCGGAATTGCTCCCGCATGCCTTCAATGACACTAGTTGGAATGTGATAAGAACGGAAATCTCTACAGAAATTAGTCCATGAGATCTCACGACCACCTCTGGAGTCTTTGTACTATTGCCACCGATGAGCAGCTTGATCTTTGTGTTGGAAAGTGGCAAACTTGACATAATCCTCAGGTCTTACTTTACTGCATTCAAAGTGCTTCGTGATGTCTGTGATCCAATCTTCAGCATCTAGCGGGTCCACACAGTAACTGAAGGACTTCGGTTGGTTTGCCAGGAATTGGTTCAGTGTCACAAAGTGAGGTTGATTGAACAAATTGCCTTGGCCTTGGTTCCCTTGATTGCCTTTGTTGAGCGGAAAATGAATCAACTCTCTTCTTTATTAGATGGCATCTGCTATTTATACAAGGGAAAGGACACCATTGGAAAAGGTGTCTGTTTAGAGGAGGTGCCTGTTCGGCAGGAACCGACGCGACAGTTTTACAACCGCATGCGGTTAGTACAAGCAGGGATTAATCCCATAATTAACACATGGTTAATTAATTCTAACACTCCCCCTAATCAATGCTTGATCTTATGAGCAGACGTCATCTTGATAAAATTTCCTCCAAAAACCCTGTGGGAAAAAAATGAGGATATTGGTGTTTGATATGTTACCAAAAACTCCTTCAAACCCAGTAGGAAAAATAAGGAGAAAATGCCGCAACATATCATGGTTATTGTCTGTTTAACTCGATATGAGAAAAACCCATAGAATTAAAGGACAATAAATATGTCGTATATACTTTCTTAAAAACTCCGGTGGGGAAAACAGAAAATATGACATATGGTCTTGTGTTGATATTACCTCATTAAAAACCTTTATGAGAACCTATAAAGTAAACCCATTAAGGAAAAAAGAGTATAATATGATGCTTTTAACAAGAACAATTCAGGAAGATACTCCCCCTGATTCTTGCATATTCCGAAGTCGCCATATACCAATTCGATGAACACATTTCTAGAACATAGAAGTTGGTAGAGACCTGGTGACCAAATCAGTTGCATGATTTGACTTGCAAGATATGCAATATAGTGATATTGCTTATTATGTAACATGTTTGCATCCGGGCAACACAAGAGACATTATCATTGAGACAATGGTTGGTGGATGTAGCCATGAGGTATGTTTTGAGGACTCTTCATGAGAGGGCTACCACACCTAGTAGGAACACTAAACTTGTCTACGATCTGACATAGTGGGGATCTGGTCGATATATCCAATGATATCGGTGTTCACATTTCTGTGAAACTAAAAAACCAGGACAAGATGTTTGATGCCTTGGAGATATCGAAACATATTCTTGAGTACCAACCAATTGTGTTTGGTGGATCCAATGGCATTATGGAACATTGAGTCCCAATATCTCATTTCCATCATCTCTTGGTCTAATAGATCTTTCTCTACGTCTAGAGAATGAACTACCATGAGAGTTATGGATGGATAAGATTTGTCCACAATGAATTCTCCAATATATTTTGGATATAGACAACATAGTATACCATAATGTATGAATGAAGGTGCTCAAGTTGTAGTAACGAGCAGTATTTTGGTTTACCCAAATCCTTCATTTTTAAAGTCCGTCACTTAGATGATTACATGTGTCGTAATTGCAGACACACACCACATGGATAATCATCATTGTAGGAGTAATCCTTGTGTATAAGGATCTCACTACGTCAGTTGTACCATATGTATCGACAATAATAAGTCGTATGGTGACTTACTGATTTTACACAATGTATGTTGCATTTTGTATTTCGATTCAGAATTGAGACTCCATCGGGAATCAGTCATATATGTCTGAATCTAGTGATCGACATGGATATGTAATCACTACATCTATCAGTTGCAGAGATAGATGATTTTGTACTGCCAATGATATAAGTTATCGGAAAGAGATTCCACCTCTGGAGAATAGTTGGGTATCTGCGTGAACCCTTGTGCTACAATACTTCCTCTTTGTTTCACCACCTTGTTGTTCTCAATTCTGTTTCTAGAAGAAAACTGGTGTAGGTATTGCTTATAAATACCTTCCCATTATTGAGCAAGATCATTTCTACCTAGATTATACCCTCTACTTGAGTTCAGTCCGAGTGTTGATCACACTTTGCCATGGCCATGGTCTTTGGATCTGAATCATTTGTAAGGTTTTGCAATCTAGTTGAGAAATGTATGTCGACAATTGTAGACTTCTGGTTGTATGATTCTCCAGAATCTATATATCAATATATAGTTGATGAAAATATCGTTACCCATAGTGACTTCTCGTGATTTCCCAATGCGATTGAGTCGGGAATTCCGATGTCCCGGTCATTGTGTGCACTCTGACCTGGGTTGGTGGAGGTTTCCCGTCCACTGGGTGTATACTACCCATTAGGTGTTTGCCAACGTGAAGTTGACTTGCATTTACTGATTCACAGGCCTTGATATCCTTGCTTGCGAGAAGCTGAATCCTGATGTACTATTGCCGTACTTCTCCCCATGTTGCCTTGAATGAGGAGTGAGTGGTTTTAGTTAGTACCTCCACTCTTTCCGACATATTTTTCAGGATTGTAGGATTGTGTGACACCTTTATAGTCAGTAAATGAATCTGGCAGGTTATTTGCAATGTGTTGCAAATATTCTGAACGCATGGTTCAGATCTTTGAGTACGTGGATTTGAGGCAGAAATGTGTTGAACATTCCACTAATTTCCTGGCATTTTTATGGTATTTGAAATCTCCCCCTAATGCCTGGAAATGTTCCTCATTGAATCAGCATACTGGCCTTGAATAACTCCCCGCGCGAGGGGCTTGAGGTATTGACGGAAATACAGTTATCCCTCACATAGATCCCAACTATATGTTGAGGGGCCAATGATGTATGCCGGGTGGTGATATCGATATGCAACCGAATTACCGCAGATAGGAAATACTTGGTAGATTTCCACGTATCAAAGACAAAGGGGAATAATATTATGCAGTTTGGTTATGAGCGTGTAAAACTACATGACTCCAACGTAAAGTTGGTAAGTTGCAATTCAAAGTAAAGATCATGCAATGAGGTTAATTCTTTGGATGGGATTCTACCAAACCATTTTGAGTCTAGACATTAGGACAGATTGCTAAACTTCAATTCGAGAGCCATAGACAAGGCACTCAAGGAGAATTTTGCAACGCTATCCATCCGATTTACTTGAAATCGGTGTCAGGATAAGGAGCAAATGGTTTCATGTGAATAAAGCACACAGTTAAGACCATCATGTACATATGTCTTTTAGAACCATGGGGTACCTGAATAGTCCACTCAATGGTTGGGAAGAGCCACTTACCTCGACTTGATGCATTCAAGGAGTCTGAGTGGTTCAGCGTAGACTTTAAGGTGTGCGAGCCTTAAAATTTGCCTCCCAGTGTCACATTTAGTGCACACAAAATACAAATATTGTTAGAATTTAGCATCATAATAATCATAAACCAATTGCTGATAGTTTCGGTTTCAACCCAATGCCAATGATGACCAAAGCTGGAATGCCAAGTTTGTCATGCAAAAGACACTCTGGAAAACTATCTCGTACGCAACATGTGCTACGGGTTTTGTAGTATGTGTAGTACAACCATGATGATACAAAGAGAATGTGCTTGCCTTATCCATTGCATATGGTAAAGAGAAGATATTCCTCTTTGTTTTCATCATAAGTTTCACTATGGAAACTATTTTGACGGATACCTCTATAGTTTAGTAGGGTACAAGTCAAACCCGGAAGCAATAAAACATCCTGACGTTACTCGAGTACCCACAGGGTCAGTAAATATGACTCGAGTTGAGCCAACAAATACCTCATCGCGTCTAGCGATTTTAAAATATCTCCTTTCTCTCAACGAGAGTGGAAACATTTCACTTCCCTGAGTATAGAGTTAGTGGTGCATATGTCCACATGACCCAAATCATCTTTCATCAGATTGACCCCGTAGAAATCTATATATAGACATGAAGATTTTCAATATGAAAAACATTGTCAGATATATAGAATACATACAAATGTATTTGTACCAAAGTGCTGATACAGTATATGGTGATATACAATATATGATGACAACAATAATCATGTTCTTATTAGAACATCATAAATGGACATAAATAAATAGACCATTGAGGAGACTAAGGGACTAAATATATAGTCTCCAAACATGTCGGTTGATGCATATTCAACCACCATGCTCTCCATGCTCATAGGGTCTCATGACAACTTGATGGTGTCAGGTTGAGGGTTTGAAATGAGTTTCAAACCATTACCCTTGAGGTCCATTGCGTCCCGGTGGCGTAGCTTGGATTGCACGCGCTATCACATGGGATGCAAGACTGATCTTGATGTCCATGGCCCGCTTAAGTAAGTTGTGGCCATTGAGGGCAAGAGCCTCAAATTACTTAGCCATCGATTACTTATAGGGGCAAACCAGAGATAATAAATTTACCATCATGGTTAAGTTATAATCAGATTGCAAAAAATTGACTCAAGTGTATAACTTGAAAATGCTCAACCTCAATTGTGGGAACATAACACATTGAAGATCATACAGATCTCACGGTAATAGAGATTGTCTGCACATGGGCAGTAGATTCAACTCATTACCTTGTGTTTTCCTAATATAATGAGGGGGTGTTATTGTCAAAAATTTACAAGTTTGTTGTGCAGCAGAAATCAATCTCGACGGCTGTGACATGTTCATGAAGAATGGCAATGTGGTAAACACATAGAACATATCATCTCCGATGAAAAACTGGTGATTTATTTATATTACAGATTGCGTAATATTAATACATCTTAATGTTGCAAAATTAATAGATTTCAAGAAAGGTGGTTCGAAATCATTAGTGTGAATCTTTGCTAAGGATGACACCTTGAATTTTGCATATGTATTTGCAAGAAATTGAAAATCTCAATTGCAAATAGACGTATTAATCTCGACATGTGGTTAACATGGAAATAAATACATCATAGAAATATTCCCGAATACATGGTACTCAATGGAAATCAGTACTAAAATAGATGTACTGAATTAACAGGTCTAAAATAGACTTAATCTTCTAGAACTATTGTTGTCACATATGTGGCAAATAAACCAAACTAGTACTACCAGTACTAGTGAGCATTGTTTCTATCGCATGCACATGTAGCCTGATTGCCCCCTTGCCACACACCTACTCACACACATGCCACTTATTGCTTCCCAGCCTGGTGAATAGATAAGGAGACGACCGGCCGACTAGGCAATCCCCAATCGCTCAATCTAATCCTCACGACCCATACAGGTGGAGAGCACACGGGCACAGCCGGCCGGCCGGCCGCATCACCGGCGGCGAGAAGAACTCCCGCCATGCTCATCCTCGGAGGGAGAGTCACCGGGGCTGTGTGTGTCGTTCGCAAGTCCAAGAAGGCCAAGCGTAGCAGGGCTCCATGTGCCGGAGTGCCGGAGTGGCCGCTCGACGGTGGGCTTGCCAGCGGGACGACGAGAGCCATGAGCCGATGGCGAGCGCCCATGCGAGGCGAGGGCGGAGGAGTGGCCGGCGTCAGGGTCGGCAAGCGCGGCGCGACGGCGTCGACATCGACGACCGCGCGTGGTTGAAGGAGCCGTTTGCGCCAGAGCCGAAGTTGAAGACGGCGGCTCCGGTCGGTGCGGACACGAAGGCGAGCGTGACGCCCTTGTGAACCTGCATCCGGGGCGCTTGTCTCTGTTGGGGGCAGCAGAGGTGCGGTGTTGGCAGCCGCAGGCGCACGACGCGACACGTGCCCCACCATGGTACTGGCAGCATCTCGGCGGCCACGAGGCCTCGAGTGCGTGGTTGACGTCCTCAAGCATTGGCGCCACTGGACCATTCAGGGGCCAGGCAAGAACCACCGGTTCCATAGGCTGCACGGCCGGCCCAAGTGCCTGCACCGGCAGCGGCGCGACAGACTGTTGCGCGGCCGGCAAAAGACCTGCACCGGCGGCGCCGTCGCAGTGTTCTGGTGGTGATGAGAGGTTCGATACCCTCCTTCACCGTGGCGGCGCTGGCGGTAGCCTCCATCACCGTAGCGACGTCCGTTGAAACGACGACGGGCGTTTGCACGATTGAGGCGGCTCTGGTTCCAACCTCCACGCCAGAAACGACGAAGGTCTCGGACTTTACGCCGGAAGCGGCGGTGGCGCGCGATGGAAGCAGGAAGAGAGAAAGAAGCGCAAGCATTGTATTTCTCACCTTTTGCCCGTTCTTCCTCGTCTACTTCTCGCTCAGATGTGAGCGTGCTGGTTGAGTGCACGGGGCAGGCGCCACGGGCGGGGCGCGGCGCATGGCCTGGCTCGACCGCGGAGGCGGGACGCGACGCAGAGGCCGGTAAGCGGCCCAGAGGGCGGGCGGCCGGACGAGGCGGGGCAGGCACGGCCGGGCGCGGGGTGCAGCGCGGCGCGGGCGCAAGTCCGGCAGCGTGGACAGGTTCGGCGCGGCCGGGGAGCGGTGCGAACACGGCCAGGAACCAACGACGACAACGCGAGGGCTGCATCGCGCGCTTCGGTAGCCGAGAACGCAGACTCCTGTTGCTTTTTCTCACAGCCAAATGGCTCTTGGCTAGGAGCGTGCTGGTAATATGTTGAGCGGAAAATGAATCAACTCTCTTCTTTATTAGATGGCATCTGCTATTTATAGAAGGAAAAGGACACCATTGGAAAAGGTGTCTGTTCAGAGGAGGTGCCTATTCGGCAGGAACCGACGCGGCAGTTTTACAACTGCCTGCGATTAGTACAAGCAGGGATTAATCCCATAATTAACACATGGTTAATTAATTCTAACAGCCTTGATTGGCTTGAAATTTCTGCATCATTTGCATGAGCATCTGAGTGTTCTGGTTGGTTGCCTGCATAATCGCTCTCCATGCCTCAGACGGAGGAGGAGGGGAAGGAGGACGTTCTGGAGGACGCTTTTCTTCACCCTCTTGGTTTGGGTTGGGAACCTTCTTGGGAGCCATCCTGACTAAGATGACAATAGTTAGCCATTGATGCAAAACTGGTAAGTTGAATCAACAGCAAGATATTTGCAACAATAGTCTTCACAATGAACATTCGAAGAAAATGAATGAATGAATTCCACAGCTTAATGGTACAACAATCTTGTCGAGAAGCCACTTGGGAGAACAAAACAATAGAATAAAAACAACAACTTACAGATGGAATAAATACATGATAAAAGTTTTGTCCCACAAGTTCGTGCTGAATGCCCCATGGTACGTGTTACAAAGGGTGTTGCAATCCCCGGATCAGCATAGCCAAGGACCCTTTAAGATGCAACTCCCAATTGGAACAACGCCCAGGAAACCTCTTCACTAAATGTTGAACCCCAAACCTCACACCATGCTCTCGTTGGAAGAATACCTAAGAGCTACTTGAAACCCACCTATTAATTCCTGAAGCTTTCCGGTTATGCAATCTGGTATTGGGGATATAGGGGAAGCACCGCACACTCAACTCTAAACCTACATCCAGCTGTATCCATCCGTCAACACATAACCAGTCATCCTCGGAAATTGTTTACCTCGGACCTTCGAAACGCATCCGCTATACTAGCTGTGGCAATACTCCCGAACTATCTCCCTAGTACTGGGTGACGTCGGGGTTATCTCACCACCAGACATGCATAGAAGAGTTTTCGATGTCGGGCGCCTCTGGTATTCTAAAACCGCTACGATACATTTGTGATGACAACACCTCGGAGCTCAACTCCCCGGGACACTGCCACAACCCCTAAATGACAGGAGGCATCGATAACAATGTTCTCGTCACAAAGATATCGGAACAATCCAAACAATACCCGCGTGATCCTAATTTTTTGTGTGTGAAATTTTGAGAGTAGAGGAGATAGAACAACGTCAGGAGTCCTCACCAAAGCGATGAAGGGGATGGGGAGTAAAAAGAAATCCTAATCTTCGATATATATATAGGACTCAAAACATTTTCCGTGTGTGCCTAGACTCAACCGTCAGTGATTCGATCAATCAGGGGGGCTTCTAGGTCGGAGAAGGCTATGGTACCAACTTGTAATGCCCAGTATGCGACTATGTCCCCCACGTGTCGAGGCACAACTTAAGGACATAAGTGCATACTAGAATGATCTCAAGTATGGTATCCTTGCACATCTCATGTAAAATTCAGGGATGAAATTGTAAAAGATAGTTGGCTTACACTCGCCACGTCACATAATGAATACAATAACATACATCATCCAAATAACACTGGGTCCGACTACGGAAGAAATCCAAACGAGAAAGTTACCATAAACACATGCCCGGATCCTCCTAGTAAGAACCACTACTGATCGTCGGGATACGAAACATAGTAACGTCCACACTCTTCATCGAACTCCCAGTGAACTTCTGAATCCTCTCCTGCATTGTTCTCAGCGATACCTGCATCTGGTGTGTGTTGAATCTATGAGCCACAGAGGACTCAACAATCCCGTTCCCGGGTATCAAAACTACCAAAGCCTTACGTGTGGAAAGGCTATAAAAGGGTTGCAGCGATCACTAAGCACTAGCTTATGAGTTTCAAGCGAGAAGAGAACCAGTGCCAATGATCGCCAAGTTGATCAAGAAGTGATCCTAGCTACTCACGATCAAACATAACCCCACCGTGTTCACTTCCCGAAGCCCTTCGGAAAGAGACCATCACGGTTACTCACACAGGTAGTGTATTCTTATGAATAAGGTGTCAAGTTATCTACAACCGGATCTTTCGAAAGCCATGCAGGGGTGTCCCAACTTAGCCCATCACAAGCTCACGATCCGCGGAGTCGCAACTCCAAAGTGGGAAGACCCAAGTATTCTCGGAATCCCGTGCTCAAGATATTTCGACAAAGGTAAAACTAATCCAGCAAGACCTCCCGGCGTGCCGACACCCTGATAGTACCCGTGCGTATCTCATCTCAGGCCACGACCAGATGGGCGATGCTACATGTATATACCAGACCTCGGGTTTCCCCAAGGTGGCCCTGCAGGACCCCCAGTTTGGACCAACACTCATGAGGAGCACTGGCCCGGGTTGTTAATTAAGAGCTCGGGTTTGCAACGCCCTATGCAAGTCTTAGTTATTAGGCAAATGTAAAACCAATGTTGGGCCTTGCTAGAAAAGCTTTAAACAGAGCGAATTATCAAGGGGGGGGGGGGCATAAACCCCAACCGTGTTAGGAACGCAAAATCAAGGAACATAACATCGGTTTATCGGTTCCTAAGGTGGCATGAGTGGAACAAAACACCAAGCAGGAAGGCTTAGCCTTCCACCCATTACCCATATATATAGGTGCATTAGTTTATAACAGGTTTATATTGTGTTATCCCAATAACAAGTTCATCATGGAGAAATCTTCAAAACTTCACCTGCACCTAACAACACTATAAGTGGGGCTGAGCGATGCGTACTTAGCCAAACAACGGTTTGCTAGGAAGGTGGTTAGAGTGTTTCATGGCAACAATGGGGGGCTGACAAACATGAATGGGCATCGAGGCAATATCTAAAGAGCGAGACATCTAGCATAGGCAAAGATAGAAGTGATATCTGGGAATGGTCATGTTGCATGTTGATTCCATGGAGGGAACGTAACCTTGCTCCTCAAACTCAGCCTCGAAAGTAACGTCGAACTCCGAATCGTCATCGGGCTCTAACCAACACAACAATGCAAACACCGGAACAACGATCAATCATCATGCAATGCTCAAACACATGATGCATGAATATGATGTATATGAATATGTGTAGGATATGATGCATCTCCTAGGGACAGGAAGAGTGCACAAGCAACATGGCAATGAACAAGTTCACAAGAAAGTTGGAACACAAGCAAAAAGGAAACAAGACTAGCATAGTCACAAGAGGTTATGTAGTTGTTTTTAAACAAGCACCCAACAAGTTTTATAATTTTTTTAGAATGGCAAGGGGTCCAACTAGGACTAACAGCAACATGGTAGCTTTTTAAATGGGCCGGAAAAAACAAACAACATTTTCCGGAAACTCCCATATTCATATAAACACAATTAGGACAGATCTGAGAAAGTCGTATTTTAAAGTTGTTAAACATGCAAAACAACAGCACCATCTTAATCTACACATATTTCCACCCAAATACATATAAAGTTTGTCCAATTTGGAGTTGTAGTTATTTAGTTATGAATTTTACAAGTTTGAGCATATTTTAAACAAAAATTAATTCAAACAACCATTTAAATGTTTTTAAACATGGCAACAAACTGCATATTAATTTTCTACATGAAAAACTAGGCAGTTTTCATATATAAAACATTTTCAACAAAAGCATATATTAAAAGATATAAATATGCAAAAGAAAATGCAAAAAAGAAAAAAAAACAGAAAAGAAAACAAGGGCTAACAGACCCAGCCAGGACCTAGCCTTAGGCACTGACTCATGGGTCCAGGAAGCGTTGAGGTGGCGTTGCGGGTGTGTGAGTGGGTAGGATAGCGCTGGGCGGCCGACATGTGGGGCCGACCTGTCAGCGAGTCAAAGAAATGCAAAAAGGGTCTAAACCACTGCCCTGACGCGGAGTCGAACCCGCGTCGTTGGCTAACTGACGATGAGACACACTACTGGGCTATGCGCGTGTATCTGACAGATAAGGGGAGCACTGCCTTAAGTCTAAACTGAAGAAGAATGAACCAGAGGGGAAAACAGAGCCGGAGTAGGAGCTCATCGGAGCTGCTCCGGCGACCAAAACAGGCGGCAGAGTGGTGCGGTGTCCTCCTGGAGAAGTTCCGCATCCGCGGCATGCACTAGCCGAGCCTGATGAAGACTACAATGACGCCGGTGGCAAGCAACAGAGGCGGCGGCGGCGAACTACGGCGCCAAGAAACACGGGGCCAAACGAAGCGGCGAGAGCACATGCAGAGCCCGACACGGCGAAGATGATGGACACTAGCGGAGGAGCTACGGTGGTCAGGGCACTCGCCGGAGACGAGGCCTGACGGCGACGAGCTCGGGTGCGTGCGGCTAACGTAGCTAGAGCAAGCAAATGAGTAAGAAAAGGCGTCGGGGAGGTGCGCGAACTCACCACAAGCACGGAGGTGTGCTTGGTTAGCCGCGAGGAGGTCGGAGGCGACGGAATCTCGCCGGAGAAGAACGGAGGCCGACGCGGGGGAACTCGACGAGGAGGTAGTCGAACTTGGCGTTCCCCGGGCCGTAGATGTAGCAGGAGGCGTAGACGATGACGGCGAACTTGACGAACACAGTCTCCAGGGCGATGGTGGCCAGAGAGCATGTCGGCGGCGAGGACGAGCACTCTGAGTGCTCGGGACGGCGGAGGAACGATGGATCTGGGGGTCTGGGTGGCCTGGCGATGGGCGTGGAAGGAGGGAACCCTAGTGGTTAGGTTGGACAAGGTGGGGGCTTAAAAGAGGGCCAGAGCAACGACGGAGCGATGATGTCGTCGTGCTCGTGGTCCCTATGGCGATGACGTGAGGAGGACGACAAGGTGGGTGTGCGACTTGCCACAGACGCTGACGTGTGGGCCCTAGGCATCCACGTGGGCGCGACTCAACGGGGGTAAGCAGGGGCGCGTGTCGGGGAAACTGATCCACACACGGACACCTATGGGGACGGAGCCCCTTCTCGGTACGGCAGGGGGCGGAGATCGCACGAAGAGCAGATCGAGGCGAGGCACACGAGCAGTTTACCCAGGTTCGGGCCGGACGGATGCGTAAAACCCTACTCCTGCTTTGGTTTGTATTGAGTTCTTGCTCGGGAGCGCTGAAAGCTACAGTACGCACTAGCAGCTAACGAGACCGAGCTTGAGAGTGTTCGAACCCCCCCTGCCTACGTTGCGCATGGGCCTCCTTTTATATGCTCAAGGGGTCACCGACAGGTGGCGACGCAGTTGAGGGTAAAAAGGGAAAAGTGTTGCGGTTGGTACAGCTACCTGTATAGTGTTCCATACCTAACCCTGACGGCAGGGGACAAGGGCATTAAATTCCCATCGCCGTCGCCCAAATAGTGCAAAAAGGGTCCGTCAGGGGCGCCACCGTTCGCCACTATGGCAACCTTGTCAGCGCCGCTCGCCACCGCGTACCCCTGGCTGCACAGCCTCACGCCACGTACGCCTGGAAGGGTCCCAGAGCGACACGTTGGTGGATGCGCTGGAGCGTGGGTACAGGGTGGTAGCTTGTCGCGGCAAGCGCCTTGCCGCAGTCGCTGTCTTGTCGTGTCCGGGAGCTTGTCGCTCACCGGGCCTTGCCGGGACGCGTGGCGCGTCGCGACAAGTTCCTTGAGATGCCTTGGTTGGCCTTGCCGGCAAGCTCCTCTTGCCGGGGCCTTGTCTCCTTGGCTTAAATACTTTGTTCTTGAATGGCTCCGAAGGAACCACGGAGGACCTCGGCAGTCACCCGGCAAGCCTTGCCGCGGGACGCTGCGACTGCCCGTGCACAAGTTTGGGATACTAGGGTACCCCTACTCTAGTACACCGATAGGAGCCCCCGGGCCTGGGCCATACACGGTGCCGAGCGCTGTTGGGCCAGGCCCAAAACAGGGCACGGGCACGCGCGGTCCGTGTCATGCCGTATCTTTCTCCGTATCCACCACGCTCTCCCCGAACGGCACGCGTTGATTGCGGCGTCGTGGGAAAGATCGTTGGTGGTTTCTTTATTCGGAAATGCGGAACGTCCGCCCCCTCCCTCCTTATAAACAGGGGAAACAGGGGCAGTTCATCCATCCGCCCATTGCTGCTTCAACCTCGAAATCCTCCGCCGCTCCCCTTCTCCCCAAAGCCGAAAGAGAGCAGCGCTCCGCCCCCATCGCCACCAGCACCACCAGCGCCATCGACCTCCCTCACCGCTTCCGCCATGGCTCCAAAAGGTGAGAAGGGAAGAGCGCGAAGTCGGCCGAGGCGCTGCGGCTCACGGCGCTGCGAAAGGAGCGGGCTGTCTTCCCCCCCAAACTTGCCGCGAGGAAGCTGAGGGAAAACTACTACCTCTTCTGGTCGGGGGAGACACGGGCGCATCCGCGCACCAAGGTACTCCCAGCCGTTGCTTGTAAAATGGCTCCAAACGGATATGCGTTCTTCGCCTTGTTCTTCTACTGCGCGCTCTGCCCGCCTTTCTCTGAATTCTTCTGCGACATCATGAACACCTATGGGTTCCACCTCCTTGACTTCACCCCCAACACCGTTCTGACCATGGCGGTTTTCACACATCTCTGCAAAAACTTTGTCGGAGTCTTCCCAAATGTAGCTCTTTTCCACCACTTCTTCATGCCCCGAGTCGAGAGAGGAGAACCTTTATCGGGCGGAGTCTCCTGGATCTCGAGAGCCCACAAGAAGGAAGCTTATCTGGAGGGAGAGCTCCGCAGCAAATGGGAGGAATGGAGAGCCAATTGGTGTTGGATTGTAGAGGAGAACCCGCAGCCATTTACCGCCCGGCGCCAAGCCCCAGTAGTACGCAGCAACGACTGGAGCGACTTGGCCCCGAAAGACAGTAGACTGAAGATTGCCACTGCCCGGATCCGACGCCTCAGGCTTGCCGGGCTCATTGTAGGCGCAGTTGGCGCAGATTTACTTCGCCACCGCATCGCCCCCTTGCAGGAGAGGAAGAGGCCCGCCTGGGAGTTCGAGAAGGCGGCGGATATCATGAGGCTGTGCCCGGGCCTCAACTTCAATTTCACTGTCCTGGAGCTCAACGCGATGCTCCAGGAGCTGTTCAAGTATGACCCCGATCATCCCGAAGTATTCAGGTTGCCGAGAGGGGTCGTCCTGCTGTGCAACAACTCCGCGCTCAGCCGCATCCGCGCAATGATGCCGCTGTGCGACTCTCACGGGATCGACCCAACTTGGCAAGAGCCTGCCGACGACGCCGTGCAGGAGTTCTTCGACAACGTAGAAGAAGTGCCAATTCACTCCGACGAGAAGAAGGGCCTCACCCGCGACACCACTGATAAGGAGATGGCGTACATCGCCACTAGGCTGGAGGAGGCGGCGGCAGCCGCGGTCACGGGCGAGTTCGGATTTACCCCGGAGGAGGCGGATATAGCAAAGGCGGCAAGCCTTGCCGAGCGAGGGGAGTTTGTCGGTGAGGGAGAGCCTTCCGGGCAAGACGTCGAGTCGAGCGAGCCCGCCGAGCAGGGTGTCGGGTCGAGCGAGCCCACCGAGCAGGGCGACGAGTCGAGCGAGCCTGCCGAGGATACGATCGGCTCGCTGGAGATCGACTCCTCTTCCTCCTCGTCTTCAGGCAGCTCGCCACCAGCAGAGCCTCCAGCTCCACCAAGAAGGCGTCTCCGCAAGGCCGGGGACGTAACGGAGCGGCAGACGGGTCAACAGCCGCCGCGCCGCGCGACGTGCTCCACCGCGGCAAGCAAGGTTGCTGCGGGAGCACCTCGCGCATCTGCTGCAACTGGAGCGGGGTCTTCCCGGACCGCCGCTTCTGCTCCTGCCGCTCCTCACGCCTCGGCGGCAGCTGGAGCGGGGTCGTCTCAGACCACCGCCACTGCTCCCGCCAAGCGGCCAAGGGAGCCCACTCCTCCGCTTCCTCGCGCCGTGCGTGAGCCGGACTTCGACTTATCCGCACTCAGCTCCGACGAGGAAGAAGAAGAGTAAGATTCTTGTTGTTCTTGCATTGCTTCAATTCTTGTTGTTTTGTCTTGTATCTCTTTTGCCTCACTCTGAACTTGTTCCTTTTCAGAACTCTGGCCCAGAGAGCGGCAAAGAGGGCCAAGGTCCCGGTGGTTGTCATCGAGGACGAGCCCGTCGTGACAGCAGGGGGTGCGCCTGAGACAAACTTGCCGGACCCGGCAACTGATCTTCAGAGCAGCCCCCAGCGCAACCCCTAGCGTAAGTGTATGGTTCACTTTTCACTGTGAAGTGCGCGTGGGTGTCCTATCTTTGCTGATATCTTATTTGTTGATTTGTGTAGGAGAAGAGTAGCCGCACCAGGAGCGCCCGGAGACCGCCCCCGACGTGCCATCTGCTTCGACCAAGCCGCCAAGGGAAAGCTCTCCGGCAAGGGTTTCCCCGGCACGGGAGAGTCCTCCGGCAAGGGGGAGCTCTCCGGCGAGGGACAATACCAGTGGCCCTCCGCCGGCGGGGTCTACAACTACGCCACCAAGGGGCAGTCCTCCGGCAAGGGACACCGCCGAGGAGCCGGCTCGCGCAGGTAATCCCCTTGCATCAAACTTCCCTTGGGCTTTTCTTTTTTTGATTTTTCTTTTTTGGCTATTTGCTTGACCGTTTTTCTTCCCTTTCGGCTGTCAGATCGATCTGCTGCTGAGCCGATGGAGACTGAGGTTGTTGCTGACGACGCCGCTGCCACCGAAAAAGCAGCCGGCGTTGACGACCCCGCCGGCGCAGAGGCCGCCAAGGCTGCCACCGCAGCAGCTGGCGAGGGGCCTGGCGATTGCACTGACGGCCCTGAGGCCGCAGGAGCGCTAGGCGCTACACCGACCGCCGAGCCCTCCGCCGCTGCCGCAGCCCCAGGCTCCGAAGAGCCTGAGCCAGGCGCCTACCTGAAGGCCGGCGACAGCGTCTTCATCAAACTCCCCTGGGCCTCAAGTTCCAGGGCGCCGGTCGAGGGAGAGATCTTCGACGGAGAGGTGCTCGCCTCCGCCGGGCTGACGCTGGTCGACGCGCCAAGCAGCAACAGCGGCGAGCCTGAGGAGGAGCGGCTGCTGCGGAAGCTGCTGTCGCTCTACCGCGCTCGGCAGGCCAAGCTGGAGTCCCGCGAAGCGCTGGCCGCCAAGGCGGGAGCCGACATTGAAAAGCGCGCGGAGGAGCTCCGGGCCCTCAACCAGGCAGCTCTCCGGTCCTTGACAGAGGATCGGGAGCAACTTGCCGAAGAGCAGACTGCCTTCTTCCTCGAGAAGGCCGAAGTCGAAGAGCAACAGCGGCTTGCCGCGGAGAAGCTATCCACGCGGGAGGGTGAGCTGGCGCAGCGGAAGGTCAACCTCGATAGCCACGAGGAGGAGCTTGCTGCGCGCGAGCAATCCCTTGGTGGGGCCCTCCAGGAAGCAAAGGACGCTGCGGCAGCTGCCGAGACCGCCAAGAAGGATCTGGAGGCGAAGGTGACGCAGCTGGAGGCCGACCTCAAGGCGAGAGGCGAAGAGATCGCCGTGCTCAAGCTTGAGCGGGAGAAGGACGCCCACATCCACTAAGAGCTGCAGGTTCGCCTCGCCGAGAGGGGCAAGGAGCTTGCCGCCGCCAAGGACTCCAACGCCGATCTTGAGTTGAAGCTGACCACTTTGACCAAGACGCTGGACGGCGCCAAGGAGCGAGAGACGGCCTTGAAGGAGGAGATCAAGGCCGAGAAGGCGCTGTTGGCGAGTGCCGCTGTCGTCCAGAACACCTTCAGGGAGACTGTGTAGCACTGGACGGACGGTCTCGTCAATGCTGCCGCAGATATCGACACGGAGTTGGCGCGGCTGGGGGCGGAGTATCTCGGGTATTCCTCCGATGAGAACCTCCACCCCAGCGCCAAGCTCACTCTATTCTTCAATCGCGTGGCGACGGTCCTCCAGCAACTCCGGGAGAGGATCCCAAAGCAGCTGGCGGACGAGTCGCGCAAGCTCTACGCGGGAGCCCTTCAAAAGGTGTTGGTGAAGGTGGCCTTCCGCAATCCAGGCCTCAACCTCACCAACGTCCTCAAGACCCTGCCGCCGACTGCTGATCTGGAGGCGCTCAAGGCCCTTGTCGCACCCATTGTGGACAAGGTGAGCGGGATCAAGAGGCTCGAGGGCGATCGCGCAGATTAGGTCATCTGTTTTCTTCTTTCCTTGTCGCTGCTAATTATGTTATGAAAACAATCTGTTAGAGCTGCGACAAGCTATCTTTGTAGTATAACTCTATTTTGGGTAATGGTTGCACTATTATTTCCTTTACTTGATCCCTTGCTTTGTATGTTTTTGCCCTACGCTTTTAGGGAACTTGCCGGCGTAGGCACCTTAGCCGTGAGCGCTGAGTGTGGAATGTCAGCAGCCCGCTGGCGGTGCTGCTACCGACAAGAAACCTCGTCACAACTAGTTGCAGCACACTTAAGTTGTTGAGCGGGCTCGAAAACAAAGTAAGGGCGCGACACTAGACGCAGCACACTTAAGCTGTTGAGCAAACTCGAAACAAAGTAAGGGCGCAACTAGCTACGAGTTGGTTCCTCCGCGCACAGGTTTTCCATACAAAGCACGGTCGTTCAAGGAAGATAACTTAAAAATTAAAAAATTTGATTGCTCAAACTTTGGCAACTTAGCTTTTCTGTCGTTTGCTTCCCGGCAAGGCGAGACTTTCTTGAACGACGCCTGGTCCACACCATTATCTTCTCCTTCCCCCCGGCAAACTTGTGGGCGAGGGAACCTTCTTCTCCTTGAGAAAAAGAAAGAAGAGAAAATAATGATATGGAGCCTTATGGCTCGTTATCGCTTACCGGGGGTAAGTGCTGCACAAAGTGTCAGATAACACATGCAAATTATGGAAAGTATGAAATTGACAAGATGTGCCGAGCACATGAGCTTTACTAATGCACGGGGTCTGCGCCCGGCTTTGTACAAAGGATTACATGCAACAACGGCAAGACTTGTACAAAAGGTGGTTGCCGGAGCGGGTCGCGGCAACCGCACCTTACGGGTAAAACTGGCGAAGATGTTCAATGTTCCAGGAGTTGCTCACCGGAAAGGCATCTTCGGTCTCAAGGCGGACAGCGCCAGGCCTAGTGACTTGTTTCATTCGGTAAGGGCCTTCCCACTTCGGGGCATCAACTTGTTGGAATTCTTGGCGGACTGAACGCGCCGAAGAACAAGGTCGCCTTCCTCGAGACTTCTGGCGTTAACTTTGCGGCTATGGTAGCGGGGCAAAGCTTGCTGGTAGCGAGCAGCTCGTACAGCAGCCTGAAGATGATCTTCCTCAAGGAGCAGCGCGTCATCTTGTCGCAGCTGCTCTTGCTCAAGCTCATCATAAGCGAGCACTCGAGGTGACCCGTATACGAGTTTCATGGGGAGAACTGCCTCCGCTCCATAGACTAGAGCGAAAGGTGTCTGTCCAGTGGCTCGATTTGGCGTCGTCCTGATCGACCAAAGAACCACCGGCAGCTCCTCGATCCAGTTTCTTCCGCACTTGTGCAGCTTGTCGAAAGTTCTGGTCTTGAGGCCACGCAGCACTTCAGCATTTGCCCTCTCTGCTTGACCGTTGCTTCTCGGGTGAGCAACAGAAGCGAAGCAGACCTTGGCGCCAAGATCTTGGACGTACTGCATGAAGGTGCGACTCGTGAATTGCGTACCGTTGTCGGTGATGATCCTGTTAGGGATCCCGAAACGGAAAACAATTGACCTGAAGAACTTGACTGCTGACTGTGCGGTCACCTTTCTCGCTGGTTCCACTTCCGGCCACTTTGTGAACTTGTCGATTGCAACGTACAAGTACTCAAAGCCCCCAGCTGCGCGGGGAAAGGGGCCGAGGATGTCGAGCCCCCAGACCAAAAATGGCCAGGATAAAGGGATCGTCTGGAGAGCTTGAGCTGGCTGGTGTATCTGCTTGGAATGGAACTGGCACACTTCACACTTGGTTACTTGTGCAGTTGCATCCTGGAGGGCTGTCGGCCAGAAGAAACCGTGCCGGAATGCTTTGCCGGCAAGTGCTCTTGCGCCAATGTGGTGACCACATATGCCTCCATGTATCTCTGCCAACAGCTTTTGTCCATCTTCTCGGGGAATACACTTCAATTTCACACCGTTGAGTCTCGCTCTGTACAGTGTGTTGTCAACAAACTTGTACATACTTGATTGTCGGGCTACTCTTTCCGCTTCTTCTTGTTCTTCGGGAAGTTCTCCTGTTTGAAGGAAATGGACAATCTTCTGTGCCCATGCTGGAGCTTGTGGCTCGACAACAAGGACTAAAGGCACATCTGCTGCTGTGGGAACATCCGCTTCTACGGCTAGAACCTGCGGTTCAGCCGAAGCTTGATGTTCCCCGGCAAGCTTGCCGGAGCAAAACTTGTCGGGAGCGTTTGCTTCAACGGAACAAACCCTAGGGCTTGCCGGAGCAGACTGCTCCTCAGCATTCTTAGCGTTGATCTTGGGGACCTTCTTGGCGGCGGCTTCGGGAAGCTCTGCCGGAAAATAGTCACCAGAAATCAACTTCCTCTTCTTGCTTTGTCCAGTTGATGGCGTTACGGATGGTTGAGTCAGCTTGAGCACAAAGATCCCTGGTTCCATAGGTAACTTAAGTGCAGCGCACTTCGACAGGCCATCAGCAATGTCATTCTGAGCTCTTGGAATATGCTCCATCTGTAGGCCGTCAAAGTGTTCTTCAAGCTTTCTCACTTCATCGACGTATGCTTCCATCAACGGACTCTGATAATTCTTGTTCACTTGGCGGACGACAAGCTGTGAGTCACCCCTGACAATGAGCTTCTTGATCCCAAGGTTTGCCGCGATCCTGAGACCGGCAAGCAAACCCTCATACTCTGCGGTATTGTTTGTTGCTTGCTCCTTGGGAAAGTGCATATGGACTACGTATTTGAGGTGCTCTCTGGTGGGTGCGACAAGCAGCACGCCAGCACCGGCGCGTTGCAGCGAGAAGGCACCATCAAAGTACATCAGCCACTCTTTGTTTGCTTCCTTGACGGGGATGCTCGTTTCTGGAATTTCTTCATCTGGTGTCGGCGTCCACTCTGCTATGAACTCTGCCAATGCTCTGCTTTAGATAGTTGAAGTGCTTTCAAACTTGAGGCCAAAGCTTGACAGTTCCAGTGCCCACTCAACAATCCTGCTGTTGCTTTTGGATTCTGCAGTATCCTCTTCAGCGGAAAGCGAGTGACAACTATGATCTCATGTGCTTGGAAGTAATGGCGCAGCTTTCTCGAGACCATGAGAAGGCCGAAAAGCAATTTCTGCACACCAGAGTACCTTGACCTAGCCCCCTGTAGAAGGGAGCTGACAAAGTAAACTGGGCGCTGCACCATTTTCTTCCGTATCTCCTCTTGCGCCTGCGCAGATCCACCTTTGTCGGGACCAAAGCTTGTCGGGGAAGCCCCCTGCTTGTCGCTGGATGGGCTTGCCGTGGTTGCTGGCTCATCATCTGCCTCCCTCTCCGCTACTAACGCAGCACTAACCACTTGATTGGTCGCCGCTAGATATAGCAGCAACTTCTCTTGTGGCTTAGGTGTGACAAGTATTGGAGTGGAGGACAGGTACCTCTTCAAGTCTTGCAGCGCAGCCTCCGCTTCCGGAGTCCATTTCATTGGACCTACCTTTTTCAAAATTTTGAAAAATGGCAGGGCGCGCTCAGCAGACTTAGAGATAAACCTGCTGAGAGCAGCCACGCAACCGGCAAGTGTTCGTACATTTTTTACGCGCTTTGGTGCTTCAATCTACTCAATGGCCTTGATCTTGTCGGGATTGGCTTCAATTCCCCTCCGAGACACGAAGAACCCGAGAAGCTTGCCGGAAGGGACACCAAACACACACTTCTCGGGGTTGAGCTTGAGCTGGATCTTGCGCAGATTTGCAAAGGTTTCTTCTAAATCTTGAATTAGGGTTGCCCTGTCCTTGCTCTTGACCACTATGTCATCCATGTAGGCTTCTACATTTCTGTGTATTTGTGGCTCAAAAGCTGTATGGACTACCCTTGCAAATGTTGAACCAGCATTCTTCAAACCGAAAGGCATACTTATGAAACAGTACGTGCCACATGGAGTGATGAATCCGGTCTTCTCCTCATCCTCTTCTGCCATGAAGATTTGATGGTATCCTGAGTATGTGTCAAGAAATGAAAGCAAGTCACATCCGGCCGTGGAGTCAACAATCTGGTCAATGCGCGGCAAGGGAAATGGGTCTTTGGGACAAGCTTTATTCACATCGGTGAAGTCGATACAAAGCCTCCATTTCCCGTTCGCCTTGCGCACGACTATAGGATTGGCCAACCACGTAGGATGGAGCACTCCTCTGACAAGGCCTGCTGCTTCCAATTTCTTGATTTCTTCTGCGATAAATTCTTAGCGCTCCACTGCTTGCTTCCTGACTTTCTGCTTGACGGGCCGCGCATGAGGACAAACGGCAAGGTGGTGCTCAATTACTTTCCTGGGAACACCGGGGATGTCAGACGGTTGCCACGCAAACACGGCGACGTTCGCCCGCAGGAAAGTAATGAGCGCGCTTTCCTATTTAGGGTCAAGTGTGGCACTGATGGTGAAGGTACCACCAGTGCCGTCCTCCTTGGCGAACACCTTCTTGTTCTCCGGCGGAGCTGCCATCGTCTTCTTACACTTGCCGGTGGAGCTCGATGGTGCGACCTCAATGGTAGCGCAGCACTCCAAAGAGGTGCGCTTACTGGAGTAGGCATCAAAACTCTTGCCGGACTTGGTCTTCTTCCCCCCGGGAGCTTCAGCGGTAAGTGTCTTGCGATCTGTTGCCGCTGCTGCTTCCCGGTAGATCTTGTCGGCGCAGATAAGAGCATCCTTCTTGTCGCCAGGGACAGAGATGACGCTTATCGGGCCTGGCATCTTGAGCATGTTGTATGCGTAGTGAGAGGCTGCCATGAACTTGGCGAGTGCTGGACGGCCGAGTATCCCATTGTAAGGCAATGGAAAATCGGCAACGTCAAAAGTGACCCTCTCAGTCCTGAAGTTCAGCTCGCCGCCAAATGTCGCTGGCAACGTGATCTTCCCCTTCGGCTTACTCCTTCCCGGGTTGATTCCTTGGAATGTGCCGGTCTCTTCGAGCTCGCTGTCAGGGATCTGGAGTTTCTGGAGTACAGCGGAGGAGATCAGGTTCAAGCCGGCCCCGCCGTCAACTAGCATCTTAGTGACCTTGAGGTTGCGGATAGTTGGTGAAACCAACATCGGCAAGCACCCGACCGCAGTTGTGCGATCAGGGTGGTCCTCAATATCAAAGATGATAGGCGTGCTGGACCATTTCAGAAGCTTGCGCGATTCGATAGGTGGCTCTGCTGCATTGACTTCCCGCACCCACTGCTTGAGTTGGCGGTGTGAAGTATGCAGAGAAGCACCGCCATCAACGCACAAGACCTCTGTGGCTTTCTGGAACTCCTGCTCACTTGTCTCAACATCATCCATGTCTTCATCGTCGTCGTCGTCTTCATCCTTGTCGCGGCCGCGGGGAGGTCTGTCTCCTTGCCGCTGCTTGGCCTTGCCACGGCGTCCTCCCCGGCCGGGGCGTTTCGTGCCGGATCCTCCGCCACCTCTTTGGGCCTTCTCCTTGTCACGTCGCTCGTACTCAGCCTTCTGCAGCTCGACAAGCTGCTCGACCCTCTTGCAGTTCTGGAGATCATGGCCCTTGGTGTGGTGGATCTTGCAGTACTGCTTGTCGGTGCCGTCCTGCTTGTCGGCGGCCGCCACAGCCTGGCAGTTGGTGCATGCGGCAGTCTCCTTGCCGGAGCTACCAACTTGGGCTTTCTTGGCGCCACCTTCATTGCCGGACTGCTCGACGACTAGCACCTCTTTGTTTTTCTTCTTCCTGTTGTTCCACCGCCGGTTTTTCTTTGCCGGGGCAGCATCCTCACTGTCAGATCCTCCTGCTTCAGTATCCTCTCCGGGGAGTTTCCTCCCCTCCTCAGCGCGTGCACACTTGTCGGCCAGGGCATACAAATCACTGACGTCCCTGATCTTGCACATCGCCATCTCCTCCCTCATCCTGCGGTTACGCACGTTCTGATGGAACGCGCTGATGACCGCGGAATGGTGGACGTCTGGGATGTTGTGTTGTACACGGCTGAACCTCTGGATATACTTGCGCAGGGGCTCTCCTTCCTTCTGGGCGAGCAGGTGAAGGTCACTCTCCTGGCCATGAGGTTTGTGGCCGCCTGTAAAGGCGCCGACAAACTGATGGCACAGGTCTGCCCAGGAGGATATGGAGTTGTCCGACAAGTGCATGAGCCAGGACCTGACGTTGGGTTTGAGCACCAGCGGGAAGTAGTTGGCAAGGATCTTATCGTCCCTTCCCCCGGCAGCTTGCACCGCGATGGTGTAGATGCTGAGGAACTCCGACGGATGCGTCTTGCCGTCGTACTTCTCTGGTACATCTGGTTTGAAATTCTTCATGCTGGGCCACTGGACTTGCCGCAGCTCACGAGTAAACGCAGGGCAACCTACCGCGTACGGCAAGTCGCCTGGTTCCCCTGGCGCATGCATGTCGATAGCGGGCCCAGCGCGCTGGTCGGATTGACGTCGCGCTTCTCTTCGGCGCTCGATGCGAGTGCGAGCGTCTTCTTGTTGTCGTTCATGGAGAACTTGGCGCTGATCGCGGCGAGCTCACGCATCTGATGACGCGGTGGAGTCGTTGTCGATGTTGATCCGACGAGTCGGCGATCTTGGCCTTCGGGGTGGAGAGTGCACGGTGGTTGCACCCCCACCGGTCTTGTCGCCATCGGCCCGTGCCTGGCTGACTTGCCGCGGCTGCGATGTGCTTGGCTGCCGCGGAGTGTCGCCGTTGGCGAAGGCGATGAGACTCTGAATGGTGGCCCTCCAGTCGTCGACCTTGTCGGCCGTTGGAGGGAAGTCTAGGAGCAGTTGAGCTCGTGCCAAAGCTTCTGCTGGAGTGGCGGGTAGCGGTGGCGAACGGTGTGAGGAGCAGGATATGCTCGGACTTCTAACCACGTTAGAAGGAGCAGTATCCCGTCCAGGCGACCGTGCCTTGCTCGTGCCGGCAGGTTGGCGTGCATGCTGGTCTTGAGCATCCCGAGACCCACCAGCTCGATCTTGGTTCAGTAAGCGTATGGTACCGTGAGTACCATGACGCTGCCGGTCCCGCGCCTCCTGAGATGGGCGCGGTGCATGTACGGACGTCGAGGTCTTGGAGTGCGCCCGGTCGTTGTGGGAGTCGACTACGCCGCCGATGGGCAGCGTAGCTTTGTCCTTGGACTTGGCGGCACCCTGAGCTCCCTCGTCGACGCCCGTTTTTCCGCCGGCGTCTACCCCACCAGCCGTTGGCTCCGGCGGTAGTGGGATCGACGCGGACGGAGCAGCTGCCTCTGAAGCCTTCTTCTTCGGCGGCATGTTGATGAAGATGATGAAGATCTAGCTCGTGTGGACGCCGGATCAGGTTCACAGAATCTCGACGCACCCCCTACCTGGCGCGCCAAAGATGTCGGGGAAACTGATCCACCCACGGACACCTATGGGGACGGAGCCCCTTCTCGGTACGGTAGGGGGCGGAGATCGCACGAAGAGCGGATCGAGGCGAGGCACACGAGCAGTTTACCCAGGTTCGGGCCGCACGGATGCGTAAAACCGTACTCCTGCTTTGGTTTGTATTGAGTTCTTGCTCGGGAGCGCTCAAAGCTACAGTACGCACCAGCAGCTAACGACACCGAGCTTGAGAGTGTTCG
>LR738713.1:586673247-586725170 GCA_902687465.1 Secale cereale
ATGGGCCTCCTTTTATATGCTCAAGGGGTCACTGACAGGTGGCGACGCAGTTGAGGGTAAAAAGGGAAAAGTGATGCGGTTGGTACAGCTACCTGTACAGTGTTCCATACCTAACCCTGACGGCAGGGGACAAGGGCATTAAATGCCCATCGTCGTTGCCCAAATAGTGCAAAAAGGGGCCGTCAGGGGCGCCACCGTTCGCCACGATGACAACCTTGTCAGCGCCGCTCGCCACCGCATACCCCTGGCTACACAGCCTCACGCCACGTATGCCTAGAAGGGTCCCAGAGCGACACGTTGGTGGATGCGCTGGAGCATGGGTACAGGGTGGTAGCTTGTCGCGGCAAGCGCCTTGCCGTGGTCGCTGTCTTGTCGTGTCCGGGAGCTTGTCGCTCACCGGGCCTTACCGGGACGCGTGGCGCGTCGCGGCAAGTTCCTTGAGATGCCTTGGTTGGCCTTCCCGGCAAGCTCCTCTTGCCGGGGCCTTGTCTCCTTGGCTTAAATACTTTGTTCTTGAATGGCTCCGAAGGAACCATGGAGGACCTCGGCAGTCACCCGGCATGTCTTGCCGCGGGACGCTGCGACTGCCCGTGCACAAGTTCGGGATACTAGGGTACCCCTACTCTAGTACACCGACAGCGCGGGTGAGAAAGGGTAGCAGGGACGCGCGCGGGCTGCTGCTGGGCTGCTGGGCCAAGGGGGAGGGCCGAGCCCAAAGGCTGCTAAGGCTGCGCTGCTGCTGTCTACTACTGCTAATGCTTTTTCTTTTCTTTTTCTTTAGACAGAAAAACAAAAAGGAAAAGCACAGGCTAAAAGAAAAGGAATATGGAGGAAAATAAAATATCCCCTAGCTCCTGGATTTATGCCCTATTCTATAAAATTGGCTTGGGCATTTTTAGAGGTAGAAAAATAAAACAAGTTTGAATATGGTTCAAACTTCTGTTATTTTTGAACCTAAGCAAAACATTTTAAAATGGGGCAAGGCTTTGCAAGGTGACTCATGACAAGGAACCAAAGAAGTGGAGAGAAGAGGAACATGAAAGGAGAAGGGGTTGGTCACTTGCGAAAATTAAAGAATGGGAAAGAAAAGAAAAGAAGGGAAGAGAAGAAGTGGTGCAAGAAGAAGGAGGGGTTTAGGGTTTAGCATGGCCATGAACTTGCCACCTGTTGGAAATATGCCCTAGAGGCAATAATAAATTGGTTATTATTATATTTCCTAGTTCATGATAATTGTTTATTATCCATGCTAGAATTGTATTGATAGGAAACTCAGATGCATGTGTGGATACATAGACAAACACCATGTCCCTAGTGAGCCTCTAGATGACTAGCTCGTTGATCAATAGATGGTTACGGTTTCCTGACCATGGACATTGGATGTCGTTGATAACGGGATCACATCATTAGGAGAATGATGTGATGGACAAGACCCAATCCTAAGCCTAGCACAGATCGTGTAGTTCGTATGCTAAAGCTTTTCTATATGTCAAGTATCTTTTCTTAGACCATGAGATTGTGCAACTCCCAGATACCGTAGGAATGCTTTGGGTGTACCAAACGTCACAACGTAACTGGGTGGCTATAAAGGTGCACTACAGGTATCTCCGAAAGTGTTTGTTGGGTTGGCACGAATCGAGACTGGGATTTGTCACTCCGTGTGACGGAGAGGTATCTCTGGGCCCACTCGGTAGGACATCATCATAATGTGCACAATGTGATCAAAGAGTTGATCACGGGATGATGTGTTACGGAACGAGTAAAGAGACTTGCCGGTAACGAGATTGAGCAAGGTATCGGTATACCGACGATCGAATCTCGGGCAAGTGCTATACCGATAGACAAAGGGAATCGTATACGGGATTGATTGAATCCTTGACATCGTGGTTCATCCGATGAGATCATCGTGGAGAATGTGGGAGCCAACATGGGTATCCAGATCCCGCTGTTGGCCATTGGCCGGAGAGTTGTCTCGGTCATGTCTGCATGACTCCCGAACCCGTAGGGTCTACACACTTAAGGTTCGATGATGCTAGGGTTATAGGGAAAGTATGTACGCGGTTACTGAATGTTGTTCGGAGTCCCGGACGTCACGAGGAGTTCCGGAATGGTCCGGAGGTAAAGATTTATATATGGGAAGTCATCATACGGTCACCGGAATAATTCGGGGGGTTACCGGTATTGTATCGGGACCACCGAAGGGGTTCCGGGGGTCGGCCCTATGGGCTGTATGTGGAGAGGGACCAGCCCCTTAGTGGACTGGGCACCTCCCCCTAGGGCCCATGCGCCTAGGGTTTGGGGGAACCATAAGGGGGGGCGCCCCCCTTGCCTTGGGGGGCAAGGCACCCCCCCTAGCCGCCGCCCCCTCCTCAGATTGGATCTGAGGGGGCCAGCCCCCTCTCCCTTGCCCCTATATATATGTGGGGGGGTGGGAGGGCAGTCGCACCACAAGTTCTGGCGCAGCCCTCCCCCTCTCCCAAGTCCTCCTCGTCTCTCGCGGTGCTTGGCGAAGCCCTGCTAGAGTCCCGCGCTCCTCCACCACCACCACACCGTCGTGCTGCTGTTGGATGGAGTCTTCCCCAACCTCTCCCTCTCTCCTTGCTGGATCAAGGCGTGGGAGACGTCATCGGGCTGCACGTGTGTTGAACGCGGAGGCGCCGTTGTTCGGCGCTTAGATCGGAATCAACCGCGATCTGAATCGCAGCGAGTACGACTCCTTCATCCGCATTCTTGCAACGCTTCCGCATCGCGATCTACAAGGGTATGTAGATGCACTCCCCTCTCCCTCGTTCCTAGATTACTCCATAGATAGATCTTGGTGATGCGTAGGAATTTTTTTGATTTTCTGCTACGATCCCCAACAGTGGCATCATGAGCTAGGTCTATGCGTAGTATCTTGCACGAGTAGAACACAAAGTAGTTGTGGGCGTGGATTTGTCAATTAAATTGCCGTTACTAGTCTTATCTTTATTCGGCGGCATCGTGGGATGAAGCGGCCCGGACCAACCTTACACGTACTCTTACGTGAGACAGGTTCCACTGACTGACATGCACTAGTTGCATAAGGTGGCTAGCGGGTGTCTGTCTCTCCCACTTTAGTCGGATCAAATTCGATGAAAAGGGTCCTTATGAAGGGTAAATAGAAATTGGCATATCACGTTGTGGTTTTGGCGTAGGTAAGAAACGTTCTTGCTAGAAATCTATAGCAGCCACGTAAAAACTTGCAACAACAATTAGAGGACGTCTAACTTGTTCTTGCAGCATGTGCCGTGTGATGTGATATGGCCAAAAGGATGTGATGAATGATATATATGCGATGTATGAGATTGATCATGTTCTTGTAAAAGGAATCACGACTTGCATGTAGATGAGTATGACAACCGGCAGGAGCCATAGGAGTTGTCTTATTTTATTGTATGACCTGCGTGTCACTGAATAACGCCATGTAATTACTTTACTTTATTGCTAAATGTTAGCCATAGTAGTAGAAGTAATGTTTGGCGAGACGACTTCAGGAAGACACAATGATGGAGATCATGATGATGGAGATCATGGTGTCATGCCGGTGACGATGATGATCATGGAGCCCCGAAGATGAAGATCAAAGGAGCAAGATGATATTGGCCATATCATGTCACTATTTGATTGCATGTGATGTTTATCATGTTTTACATCTTATTTGCTTAGAATGACGGTAGTGAATAAGATGATCTCTCACTAAAATTTCAAGAATTGTGTTTCCCCTAACTATGCACCATTGCTAAGGTTCGTTGTTCTGAAGCACCACGTGATGATCGGGTGTGATAGGTTCTAACGTTCGCATACAACGGGTGTAAGCCAGATTTACACACGCGATACACTTAGGGTTCACTTGACAAGCCTAGCATGTACAGACATGGCCTCGGAACACGGAAGACTGAAAGGTTGAACATGAGTCGTATAGAAGATATGATCAACATAAAGATATTCACCGTTGATGACTAGTCCGTCTCACGTGATGATCGGACACGGGTTAGTCTATTCGGATCATGTATCACTTAGATGACTGGAGTGATGTCTATCTGAGTGGGAGTTCATTAGATGAACTTAATTGTCATGAACAATAGTCTAAGTTGTCTTCGCAAATTATGTTGTAGACCAATAACTGCGTTGTAGCTCCTTGTTTAATACGATTCTAGAGAAAGACTAAGTTGAAAGATAATGTAAGCAATAATACGGACTAGGTCCGTAGTCCGAGGAGTGTCCTCACTGCTGCACAGAAAGCTTACGTCTTTGATGCACCGCTCGATGTGCAAACCCCTACAAAGTTGTCTGTGGATGTTGTGAACACCTGACAGACACGTCCTGATGACTACTTGATAGTTTAATGCACCATACTTTACGGCTTAGAATCGGGATTCCAATGACGTTTTGAACGCCATAGAACATATGAGATGTTCTAAGAGCTGAAATTGGGATTTCAGGCTCATGCCCGTGTTGAGAGGTATGAGACCTCTGACAAGTTATTTTGCCAAAAAGATGGAGGAGAATAGCTCAACTAGTGAGCATGTGCTCAGAATGTTTGGGTGCTAAAATCACTTGAACCAAGTGGGAGTTAATCTTCCAGGTGAAATAGTGGTTCACGGAATTCTCTAGACACTATCACCAAGCTACTAGAACTTTGTGATGAACTATGACATGCAAAAGATGGAGATGATCCCGGAGCTATTAGCGGTGCTTAAGACCGCAAAAGTAGAAATTAAGAAGGAGCATCAAGTGTTGATGGTTTGACAAGACCACTGGTTTCAAAGGGGGCAAGGGCTAGAAGGGAAACTTCATGAATGGCAAACCAGTTGTCGCTCTGATGAAGGAACCCAAGGTTGAACCCAAACCTCGAGACTAAGTGCTTCTATTGTAAGGGGAACGGTCACATGGTAGCGGAACAACCCCAAATACATGGTAGATAAGAAAAGCTGGCAACTTCAACAAAGTATATTTGATATACGTGTTATTGATGTGTACCTTACTAGTACTCCTTGTGGCACATGGGTATTGGATACCGGTTCAGTTGCTATTATTAGTGACTTGAAGCAAAAGCTACGGACTGAACGGAGACTAGCTAAGGGCGAGGTGACGATGAGTGTCGGAAGTGTTTCCAAGGTTGATAAGATCACCATCGCACGCTCCCTCTACCTTCGGGATTGGTGTTGAACCTAGATAAATGTTATCAGGTGTCTACGTTGAGCATGAATATGATTAGATCATGTTCATTGCAATACGGTTATTCATTTAAGTTAGAGAATAATGGTTATTCTGTTTACATGAATAATACCTTTACGGTCATGCACCCAATGGTTTATTGAATCTCGGTCATGGTAATACACATGATAATAATTTTAACGCCAAAAGATGTAGAGTTAATAATGATAGGACCACTTTCTTGTGGCACTACCGCTTAGGTCATTTTGGCATAAAATGCATGAAGAAACTCCATGTTGATGGATGTTTCGAGTCACTTGATTTTGAATCGCTTGACACATGCGAGCCATGCCTCATGGGTAGGATGACTAAGATCCCGTTTTCAGGTACAATGAAACGAGCAAGTGACTTGTTGGAAATCATACATGCTGATGTATGTGATCCAATGAGAATGAAGGCGTGTGGTGGATATCGTTATTTTCTCATCTTCACTGACGATTTGAGTAGATATGGGTATATTTACTTAATGAAGCAAATGTCTGAAACGTTTGAAAAGTTCAAGCAATTTCAGAGTGAAGTTAAGAATCATCATAACAAGAAGATCATGTTCCTATGATCTGATCAAGGGGAGGTTTTCTGAGTTATGAGTTTGGCAATCACTTAAGACATTGTGGAATCGTTTCGCAATTGAAGCCACCTGGAACACCACAGCGTAATGGTGTGTCGGGACGTCGTAATCAAACCTTATGAGATATGGTGCGATCTATGATGTCTCTTACCGATCTACCGCTATTATTTTGAGGTTATGCATTGGAGACAGCTGCATTCACTTTAGATAGGGCACCATCTAAGTCCGTTGAGACAATGTCGTCTGAACTATGGTTTGGCCAGAAACCAAAGCTGTCGTTTCTCAATGTTTGGGGCTGCGATGCTTATGGATTCAGCTGGAAAAAGCTTGAACCCAAAGCGGACAAATACATCTTCATGGGATACCCAAAGGTAACAGTTGGGTATACCTTCTATCTCAGATCCAAGGACAAAAAATTTTGTCGCTAAGAACGGGTCCTTTCTCGAGAAGGAGTTTCTCTCGAAAGAATTGAGTGGGAGGAAGATAGAACTTGATGAGGTTGTCGAACCCTCACTTCAACCGGAGAGTAGTGCAACACAGAAAGATGTTTATGTGGAACCTACGACTGTTGAAGAGGAAACTAATGATAGTGATCATGAAGCTTCAGATCAAGTTACTATCGAACCTCGTAGGTCGACAAGGATATGTACTACTCCTGAGTGGTACGGTGATCCTGTCTTAGATGTCATGTTGTTGGACAACAATGAACCTACGAACTATGGAGAAGTGATGGTGGGCCCGTATTCCGACAATGGTTAGAAGACGAGAAATCCGAGATAGGATCCATGTATCAAAACGAAGTATGGACTCTGGTGGACTTGCCCGATGATTGGCAAGCCACTGAGATAAATGGATCTTTAAGAAGAAGATGGACATGGATGGTAATGTCATCGTCTATCAAGCTCGACTTGTGGCAAAGAGTTTTTAACAAGTTCAAGGAGTTGACTACGATGAGATATTCTCACCCGTAGCGATGCTTAAGTCCGTCGAAATCATGTTAGCATTAGCTGCATTTATGAAATCTGGTTGATGGATGTCAAAACAAGTTTCCTTACCAGTTTTCGTAAGGAAAGGTTGTATGTGATACAATCAGAAAGGTTTTGTTGATCCTAAGAATGCTAAAAGGTATGCTAGCTCCAGCGATCCTTCCATGGACTAGAGCAAGCATCTGGAAATCGGAATATACGCTTTGATGGAGTGATCAAAGTTTTTGGGTTTATACTAAGTTTGTTAGAAACTTGTATTTACAATAAAGTGAGTGGGAGCACTACAACATTTCTGATAAGTATATGTGAATGACATATTGTTGATCCGAAATGATGTAGAATTTCTGGAAAGCATAAAGGGTTGTTTGAAAGGAGTTTTTCAAAGGAAGACCTGGATAAATCTGCTTATATAATTGGGCATCAAGATCTATAGAGATAGATCAAGACGCCTGATGATACTTTCAAAAGAACACACACCTTTGACATGATTTTGAAGGAGTTCAATAGAGATCAGTCAAAGAAGGAGTTCTTACCTGAGTTGTAAGGTGTGATGTTGAGTAAGACTCAAAAGTTTGACCACGGCAGAAGAAAGAGGAAGGACGAAGGTCGTCCCCAATGCTTTTGTCATAGGCTCTATACGGTATGCCATGCTGAGTACCGCACCTGATGTGTGCCTTGCCACGTGTCTTGGAAGAGGGTAAAAAGGTGATCCAGGAGTGGATCACTAGATAGTGGTCAAAATTATCCTTAGAGGAATAAGGAAATGTTTCTCGGATGTGGAGGTGATAAAGAGTTCGACGTAAAGAGTTACGTCGATGCAAGCTTAACACCTATCTGGATAACTCTGAGTAGAGATACCGGATACGTATAATGGAGCAATAGTTTGGAATAGCTCCAAGTGGAACATGGTAGAAGCATCTACGATATGACATAAAGTTTTGCGAAGTACATAGGGATCTGAATGTTGCAGACCCGTTGACTACAACGTCTCTCACAAGCATAACATGATCAAACCCAGAACTCTGTGAGTGTTAATCACATGGCGATGTGAACTAGATTATTGACTCTAGTGCAAGTGGGAGACTGTGGGAAATATGCCCTAGAGGCAATAATAAATTGGTTATTATTATATTTCCTTGTTCATGATAATTGTTTATTATCCATGCTAGAATTGTATTGATAGGAAACCCAGATGCATGCGTGGATACATAGACAAACACCATGTCCCTAGTGAGCCTCTAGATGACTAGCTCGTTGATCAATAGATGGTTACGGTTTCCTGACCATGGACATTGGATGTCGTTGATAACGGGATCACATCATTAGGAGAATGATGTGATGGACAAGACCCAATCCTAAGCCTAGCACAGATCGTGTAGTTCGTATGCTAAGGCTTTTCTATATGTCAAGTATCTTTTCCCTAGACCATGAGATTGTGCAACTCCCGGATACCGTAGGAATGCTTTGGGTGTACCAAACGTCACAACGTAACTGGGTGGCTATAAAGGTGCACTACAGGTATCTCCGAAAGTGTTTGTTGGGTTGGCACGAATCGAGACTGGGATTTGTCACTCCGTGTGACGAAGAGGTATCTCTGGGCCCACTCGGTAGGACATCATCATAATGTGCACAATGTGATCAAAGAGTTGATCACGGGATGATGTGTTACGGAACGAGTAAAGAAACTTGCCGATAACGAGATTGAGCAAGGTATCGGTATACCGACGATCGAATCTCGGGCAAGTGCTATACCGATAGACAAAGGGAATCGTATACGGGATTGATTGAATCCTTGAAATCCTAGTTCATCTGATGAGATCATCATGGAGAATGTGGGAGCCAACATGGGTATCCAGATCCCGCTGTTGGCCGGAGAGTTGTCTCGGTCATGTCTGCATGACTCGCGAACCCGTAGGGTCTACACACTTAAGGTTCGATGATGCTAGGGTTATAGGGAAAGTATGTACGCGGTTACCGAATGTTGTTCGGAGTCCCGGATGAGATCCCGGACGTCACAGGAGTTCCGGAATGGTCCGGAGGTAAAGATTTATATATGGGAAGTCATCATACGGTCACCGGAATAATTCGGGGGGTTACCAGTATTGTACCGGGACCACTAAAGGGGTTCCGGGGGTCCACCGGGAGGGTCCACCTGCCCCGGAGGGCCCTATGGGCTGTATGTGGAGAGGGACCAGCCCCTTAGTGGGCTGGGCGCCTACCCCCCTAGGGCCCATGCGCCTAGGGTTTGGGTGGAACCCTAAGGGGGGGCGCCCCCTTGCCTTGGGGGGCAAGGCACCCCCCCTGGCCGCCGCCCCCTCCTCAGATTGGATCTGAGGGGGCCGGCCCCCCTCTCCCTTGCCCTATATATATGTGGGGGGTGGGAGGGCAGCCGCACCACAAGTTCTGGCACAGCCTTCCCCTCTCCCAAGTCCTCCTCGTCTCTCGCAGTGCTTGGCGAAGCCCTGCTGGAGTCCCGCGCACCACCACCACCACCACGCCGTCGTGCTGCTGTTGGATGGAGTCTTCCCCAACCTCTCCCTCTCTCCTTGCTGGATCAAGGTGTGGGAGACGTCATCGGGCTGCACGTGTGTTGAACGCGGAGGCGCCGTTGTTCGGCGCTTAGATCGGAATCAACCACGATCTGAATCGTAGCGAGTACGACTCCTTCATCCGCGTTCTTGCAACGCTTCCGCATCGCGATCTACAAGGGTATGTAGATGCACTCCCCTCTCCCTCGTTGCTAGATTACTCCATAAATAGATCTTGGTGATGCGTAGGAAAAATTTTGATTTTCTGCTACGATCCCCAACACCACCACCATCACACAACAAGATCAAGGACCTCACTTAACAAGCTAGGACAAGGACCAACACAAGACAAGTGAAGGCCATGCTGATCATGATGCAATGGTGAAGATGAAGTAATGCATGAAAGCAAAAGAAAAAGTAACATGACAATGCAATGACAATAAGAATGCATAATTGAAAAAGAACCCCCAAGGAAAGTAACATGATAATTGCTTTATTCCCATATATGGAAGGTATCACATATGGGGTGTTACAAACTCTCCTCCACTACAAAAAGATCTCGTCCCGATCAATCTCTGCAATAGCTAGGACTGAAAGAAAGCGTGATACTCGGAACGGGATACTCAGAACGGAGATGATCTTCTCATTCCCATGTAGCTTCTCGGTCGGTATGGTGTGACCACTTCACTTTCAAGAATTTGATGGACTTGTTGCGGGTCTTGCGCTCAGTTTCTTCAAGGATAGCAACGGGGTGCTCATGATAAGACAAGTCATGTTGAAGATCAATCTCTTCGAAAGGAATAGTGCGTTCAGGTGTCTTGAAGCACTTGCGAAGTTGAGACACATGAAACACATCATGCACATTTGCGAAGTTCGAAGGAGTTCGAGTTGCTAGGCTAAATCGCCTCTCTTACCAAGAATATTGAAAGGGCCCACGTATCTTGGAGCAAGCTTGCCCTTGATACCGAACCTCTGAGTACCCTTCATGGGAGAAACACAGAGATAGACATGGTCTCCAATGTCGAGAAGTGTATGCCACAATCTTCTCATCTTGCATGAGAACACCACCAAGACCTTGTAATGAAGTATCACAAAAGACTTCATAAGGCTTGGACTCATCCGGAGGAGTAAGAACCGGAGTAGAAATGAGCTTCTCTTTGAGTGTCTTGAATGCCACATCACAATCAGGAGTCCACGAGTACTTGACATTCTTCTGCAACAGGGTGGAAAGAGGCTTGGCAATCTTGGAGAAATTCTTAACGAACCTCCTGCAATAGCTAGCGAGACCAAGGAAGCTTCGTAGTTGCTTGACATTCTATGGAGGTTCCCAGTTGACAATAGCTTCAACCTTCTCGGGGTTCACAAAAATGCCCTCGGCAGAGATAATATGGCCAAGATAGAGGACTTTATCCAGCCATAATTCACATTTGGAGAACTTCGCATAGAACCGGTGCTCATGGAGCCTGTCAAGGACCAAACGGAGGTGCTTGACATGGTCTTCTTTATTACTGGAGAATACCAAGATATCATCCAGATAGACGAGAACAAATTCATTGGTGTAGGGGTTGAATATGAAGTGCATCATCCAAGAGAAAGTGGGTGAAGCATTTGCAAGCCCGAAAGACACGACTGTGTATTCATAGGAGCCATAACTCGTTCTGAATGCGGTCTTGGAAATATCCTCTTCATGGATACGAATCTGATGGTAACCCATCCGGAGATCGAGCTTCAAGAAAACCTTGGCTCCTTTGAGCTGCTCGAACAATTCATTGATATTGGGGAGCGGGTACTTATTCTTTATTGTCTTCTTATTCAATGGCGTTCCGTGCCATCCTTCTTCTTGACAAATAGAACACCACAACCCCAAGGAGAAGTACTTGGTCTGATTATACCCATACGTTCTTGCTCATCGAGTTGTTTCTTTAGCTCCTTCAACTCTTTAGGAGAAAGCTTGTACGGACGCCGACAGGCTGGCTCATTACCGGGTTCAAGTTCAATGATGAATTCAACTGGACGGTTTGGAGGCATACCTGGAAGCTCTTCAGGGAATACATCCTCATATTCACAAACCACCGGAATCTGAGAAATGGCATTAATCTCGCCCTTGTCATTGAGAGAGAATAGCCTGATTGTGTCATCTCAAGAAGCGAAGATAATCACGTCTTCGGAAGGATGAGTTAGATTGACTTCCTTGTTTGTACAATGAATAAGAGCATCATGCTTCGAGAGCCAATCCATCCCAAGAATAAGATCAATATCCGAGTTACCGAGAATAACGGAGGAAACCAGAAAACTGTAATCACCCATATGAATAGATATATCCAGAGCAAACACACTAGAATGCATTCGTTTTCCCGGAGAAATAATTGATAACTCACCTCGCAAATTTTTGGTGTCAAAATTGTGCTTCATTGCAAAAGGTTGAGACATGAAAGAGCATGATGCACCCGAATCAAACAAGACTTTAGCAGGAATTGAGTTAACCGGAAGATTACCAATTATCACATCTGGAGAATTCTCTGCTTGAGCTGCATTCATCAAGTTCACTCTTGCATGCTTGGGGTTGTGCTTGACATTGCTGACAGGTGGAGGAGGCGGAAGGCACCTTGGGTTGGGACACTTATTGGTATAGTGACCTTTCTGAGAACAGTTGTTGCAAGTAACTTCTAAAAGAGGCCGATGATAAGGACCACTTGGTCTTGGAGCTTGCAAATGAGGCTTGGACTGGTTGCTCGGGTTGGGTGGGTGGGAGAATCCACGGCCACCTGAGTGCTTGTTGTTGCTTGGAGGACGGAGCGCTGGAGGTGGCGGTAGCCAGAACTTCTGCTGCTTGGCAACCACTTGAGAGGAAGAGGAAGAGTGGACAATATCTCTTATCCTCTTTTTGGAAGCTTCACACTTGAGCTAAGCTGCCTCTTGCTTGAGAGTCATATTGTAGAATTGGTCAAATTCATCCGGCTCGAACAAGGTGAGAGCAACTTGGAGTTCATCTTTCAGACCACCTTGGAACTGTTATATCTTGCTCTTGGCATTTGGGATGTCTTGCTTCGCATAACGGGCAAGATTCTGGAACTTGACATTGTATTGATAGACGGACATGGTGCCTTGCTTTAGGTCACGGAATTGGTCACGCATGCCTTCAATGACACTGGTTGGAATGTGATGAGAACGGAAATCTCTGCAGAAATCAGTCCACGAGATCTCACGACCACCTCTGGCGTCTTTGTACTGTTGCCACCAATCAGTAGCTTGATCTTTGAGTTGGAAAGTGGCAAACTTGACATAATCCTTAAGTCTTACTTTACTGCATTCAAAGTGCTTCTTGATGTCTGTGATCCAAACTTCAGCATCTAGCGGGTCCACACAGTAACTGAAAGACTTCGGTTGGTTTGCCAGGAATTGGTTCAGTGTCACAAAGTGAGGTATCAAGTTCATCTTCTATTCAAACTCAAGAATGCACTACACATTGCATAACCAACGTTAACACAGGCAACGATCACGAAGAGGCTACAATGAAGTTGAGAACTTCATAGTTCTTTTTTTTTCTTGAAACTAAAGTCCATTGTTTGTGTCCTTCGTGAAATGAAGGACATGAGTAATAAGATCGGCGCATGCATTTAGGCCCTGACTGTCGGCCAAATCATCACGCTTAGGCCATCCAGCCAGGATCGGACATCCAGTCATTGTCGACGTGGACATAGTAGGACAGACTCCAATACTCATAGGCATCAAGGTCGTCCAAATCCTGGGAAGTCGGAAGCTCGAGCGTCTTGACAATGGCACACTTTTTTTGGAATGTAGACGCTAGTAGCGTCCGGCTTTAAATTAATAAAGCCAAATCGGCATCATCCACCACAAACGAACAAGTCCTACAACCAAATAAAAACAAGTAATGCACGGAGCCAATAAAGTTTTAGCAAAAGGGGGCCAAGAGATACTAAGATAAACTAGCGACAGCCCATGCGCAAAATAGTAGTAGAGGCAACAGTAGAAAGAAGATAGCGCTGAGAGCCCTAGACAGACGTCGCTCCGTGGCGGGCCTTCATCATAGTTGCCTTGATCTGTTTCCCCAACGGCATCCACACCTATAAGAAAAGATGGCATTTGAAAAGGATATCTGCCGGATGGGCCAAAAACTTATGCTCAATCGTGATTTTGTTCCGGGTTGTCCAGAGAGACCATAGAAGCGCCCCAACGCATCTCCAAGAAATACGCGCCTTGGCCCCTTTTTGCGTCGTAAGAATAGATAGAAGGTCGATGCTCGACCGAGGATTCCAGTTCTGACTAAAAGCGTCCCTGACCGCGCTCCATGCAACTCTAGCTAACGCACATCGAAAGAAAACATGGTTGGCATTTTCCCCTAATCCGCAAATGGAACACGTTCTATCCGCAGGACCGTTGCGTTTGGCCACATTATCCGAGGTTGGGAGTCGGTTACGAAACATTTGCCACATAAAGATCTTAATTTTTAACGGGATACCAGCCTTCCATAACCCCCTGGCTATGTCTAGCGAATTGCCCTCAGACATCTTTTCATAGAGAGATTTCACCATGAATTTTTTGGATGCAGAGAGCTTCCAAACAATGATATCCTCGTCATTGTTAAGCCGTCGGTCCTCCGACGCCTCCAGCAGATCCTCCCAACGCTCGACCTCCTGAACCCCTAGGTTCCTAAAGGTAATCGCCGGCGGATGCACTCTCAGTGCTTCAGCCACCATGATATTAGTGTCCGTTGCTAGTTGGTATAGGTCCGGATGGGACTGCCAAAGCGACTCTTGACCCCACCAATGGTCCAGCCAGAAGCGAATGGACTTGCCATTGTTGGCACTGAAATGAGCGCCTAACGAGAAGGCCGGTGTGACGGCTTGGATCCCGTTCCAAAACGCCGATCCACGGGCTTGTGCCTTGAACAGATTACTGTCTGGGAAGTATTTAACCTGTAAAATGTTCGCCTAGAGTCCTGTCTCGTTCTAACCAAGGCGCCATCACCACTTGGAAAACAAGGCCACGTTCATTAGCTTAGAGTTCGTGATGCCTAAGCCACCAAATTTTTTTGGTCTACAAACGGCCGCCCATTTCACGAAGTGGTACTTGCATTTGATCCCGGTTCCTTCCAAAAAGAAACAGGCACGCGGGGTGTCAAATTTGGCATGAACCCCATCCGCCAAAAGATACATTCCCATTGTGAAAAGTGGGAGGGAAGAAAGGCTCGAGTTAGTTAGAATCAGTCTTGCCGTCGAGGACATAAACCTTCCCCGCCACGGACTCACCCTGTTGGCCACTTTGCCGTACAAGGGTTCCCATTCGGATATGGTTAAATTCTTGGCCGCAATGGGGAGCCCAAGATATTTAATCGAGAAACGACCAAGCCTACAATTCAGTAGGTTAGCTATCCTAGAACTTTAAAGATCATCCATCCCTATGGTGATCACTTCGCTTTTCAAGAAATTAATCTTAAGCCCCGACAAGATCTTGAATGCAAGCAGGAGAAGCTTGATCGATGCAATACTGAGCTCGTTGGGTTCGAAGAGGAGCATCGTATAGTCTGCGTATTGCAGATGCGTCACCCCACCAGGGATTAGGTGAGGGACCAAACCTCTAATGTGACCAGCAGCACATGCACGGTTTATCATGGCCACCAGAGCATCGGCAACGAAGTAAAAAATCAGGGGGGAGCTAGGATCTCCCTGTCTGAGGCCACGTCTATTGCAGAAAAAACTTCCCATTGTGCCATTGATATTAACAGCCGTGCACCCGCTACTCACTAAATGCATGATACGATGTACAAAGCCCGCCTCAAAACCCTTTTTGAGGAGAACCTCCCACACAAACTCCCAGTTTACGCGGTCGTAGGCTTTCTCGAAGTCTAGTTTATGCAGCACTCCCTTTGCCTTGGTGCGTTTTAATTCGTGCACTATCTCCAGCAACGCGATCGGTCCTTCAGGGATGTTCCTATTTTTGAGGTGTAGGCTTTCGCGCGGATCTTAAAGGGGACGTTAATCAGAGTAATAGGGCGGAAGAGTTTGATGTTGTCGGCCGCTTTTACTTTTGGGATAAGGCTAGTAACCCCGTAGTTGAGGCGGGAGAGGTCAACCGTACCCAAGGCAAAACCGTTCAGGATAGCATAGAAAATATGCTTAAGGTGGGGCCAGAAACGTTTGAAGAACTCGACAGGCCAGCCATCCGGGCTGGGCGTCGTGTCAGTCTTCATGTCAGCAATGGCCTTGTCAATCTCCACCGGCAAGAAAGACAGAGCAAGGTTGTCGTTCTCCTCCGGGGATACCCTATCTCCTAGATCCCACAGATCTTCGCTTAACCTGAATGGTTTCTCATCGGCCGTCCCCAAAAGGCCTACAAAAAACTCGTAGATGTGGGTCGAGATTTTCTCCTGTGTCAACAGGAGACCACTATCGGATTGGAGATGCAGGATGCTGCATTTCCGTTTTCTTCCATTGGCAAACGCATGAAAGTAACCGATATTTGCATCTCCTTTCGTCACCCACTTGACGCCGCCCCTGCGATGCCAGTATTCCTCCTCAGCACGTAGGATTGCAAGAACCTGGTTTTCCAGTGCATATCTATGTGCCCACTCAACCTCCGAGAAAGAGCGGCGATCAGCCTCAAGGTCAAGCCGGGAGATTTCGTCTACTATTCTAGCTTGCTCCTTCTTGGACTCACTGCCATGATTTGCTCCCCACCCCCGTAGGAAAGCACGCAGCTTACCCGCAGTCGCGATCCACAGCTCAGCTGGTCCATGTTGTGGGCCCAAGTGATCGCAGATCAATCCCCATCGATCCACCACCAATTGGGCAAAGCCCTCCGCCTCAAACCAGGCCGTTTCAAAATAGAAACGCAAACTACGCCGAGTGGAATCCTCCCAGAGGAGAAGATCAAAGGTACGTGATCCGACCCAATGCGAGTCTCAGCAACGAGAGCACATAGGGGGAAGAGTACCTCCCATTCAGGTGTAAAGAAAACCCGATCCAACACACTCCGCACTGGTTGCGTTTGTTTGTTGGTCCAGGTGTACCTAGCTCCTGTCCGCGCCGCTCCGCGGAGAGCCGCTGCCGCAATGGCATTATTGAACAAGGACACCCTAGTCCCGTCAATGTTATCATTGTTCTTGTCCGCCCCCGAGCGAATCAAGTTGAAATCACCTCCCACTACCACAGGTAGGCTGAGGGCCCGCTTCGCCCCTACGAAATTAGTGAGTTCCAGCAGAAAGGATTGGGATAGAGTGATCAGCAGGGCCATACACACATACAACAACCGAAGACAAGCCAGAGACACGATGTTTAATAGTCGCGGACACAAAATACAACCCAACATCCCATTGCAAAATATCACAGATATCACGGTTACAACCCATCAGGATACCACCAGAATGCCCCGAGGATGGCATCCAGTGCCAATCAAAACGCTGCAGTGGGTCATAAGCGAGAAGCTCTCGAAAGGTAAAATCTGCTTTGATCGTTTCCTGTAGAGCCACTATGTTGATGCGTTCTTTGGCAATGTACTCCCAAAGTTGTGTGCGCCGTCCACTGTGGCCACAGCCACGAATGTTCCAGAACAAATAGCGCATCTAAATAATACGGTTACGCAGGCGAACTCTCCTGGAGGTCACCGCCTTTGCCACGCGCTTCCTCACCGACGCCCGGCAGGGGGAAGGAAGGACGCAGGCTTCCCTAGCCTGTGTCTCTTCGTCGGATTCTCCATCGTGCCCAGCCCCTGCTGGGACGATAGCCAGTTGGTCCATGGCCGCGCAGCTAGCTGCCGCCTCGACCAGCGCAACTTGTGCCTCTTCCCGAGCCCGGACGAGCGAGATGATATCGGAATGGGGAGCAGGCACGTCTATGCCACTATCATCTAATATACAAGCGAGGTGTTCATACGAAAAAGCATTGAGAATGCGAAAAGAGGCCAAGGGATTACCAACAGCTTCCATGTTCTTGTCAGCGATACGAAGCTTGGCGCTTTCCATGGAGGACATTTCTCCCGGCTTGGCCTTGGCCCGCACGCTAGGAGCTCTATGCACCATCGGAGTCGCCTTGGAACGCTTGTCCTTGCTGCTAACACCAGCCGTCCCCAACGCCGCCCCCAACTCGCCACCAAGCTCCAACGAAGTCACAGCAGTCGAACGTGTAGCCTTGTTGGTCGGCTTCCGCCCGCCGTCTTCTTGGGCTGGCGGCCAGAGCTGTTGGAGCTGCGGTGCGGGCCAGGCGTCTGGTCCTCGTCCGCCACCACCACGACGTCCAAAGACGGCCCCATGGCCACTGGAGATGGAGGGGCAGGAGGAAGAGAGGCTCAGTCCCCAACGCCACCCGCCAGGGATTCTGCCGGCGAAATGGGCGCAGCGATGCCGTTGAAGGACGTCTTCAGAGAACGAGCCAGCGGCAGCACACTCATCGCAGTATCTTGAGTCGCCATCCCAATGGCCCCGGAGTCGGTCGTCAGCGCACCCAGTTTTTCCCACGTTTCCGTGTCAATGGAGGTATCATGAATACTATCATCTGGGTCCTCCCCAATGTCAAGCATCTTGGCGTCCTGCCTCCCAGCCGCACTCGGCACCCGCTCGCCTCCGGGAAGAGAGTTGACAGTATCGACCCTGCCCTGCTTAGAGAGACCCGGAGACCGCTGGTCCTTGTCCAAGATGGGGGCCTTGGGGGAGGATTGGAGGTCCCGACCTGCTGTACCATCCACGCGCCGCTCCTTTTGGGCAAGATTTCTCGCTCCACTTTGATCTGGTAACCTTTATGGTTAAACCAGACCTCCACCAAGCCTCAATGGCACACTTCGCTCGCAGGGCATCGTCAACAACTATGTTGGGGCACTCCGCCACCGAGAGATGCTCCAGGAACAGGCAGCCGTCGACGACGGCCATGAGCTCCTGGTTCTTGATTTCGCTGCGGGAAATGCGAAGGTGGCGCAGCTCGCGCATGGTCAAGATGCCGGCAGCGTCCTACCTATCCCACCTGCGCCTCCACGGTTTGTTCAGCACCAGCCGCTTCAGCCACGGGCATGCCCTGCCGGCGGCCACCATTGCGTGGCCGCCGACATGTTTACATCCCAAAACCTCGATGTCTTCTAGCAGAGGGCACTTGTTTACCAGATCGGTGAACCCGTCGCAGCTTACTTCCTCGCATGAGACGAGAGCGAGCCGCTTCAGGGAGAGTGACCTGTAATGAAGGTGATGCAACGCGCGGAGCATTATCTAGTTATTAATTATTCACAAAGACCATACAAAATGATACATCAATAAGCCTGATACCAGCAACTTGGCAACACTGTTGCTACTCCTATCTCCTTGATGAAGGTGTGCCGAATGTCCAGGCCTAATACCAAACAGACATCACATCAAAACCTAACATCTAAAGTCGGGTGTCCCATCCAAACCACTACCTAGAATGAGTCCCACACCGGTTTGGCACAATCCCAGTGAGCACCGCACGCTGCAAGGGCCGTCACCTCCATCTTTCATTGGTCCATCCTCAGAGCAGAACTGATACACCGACCTTGTCAGACCTCTCTGCCATCAACGCCACCATGACGGCAGACAGCTTCCTCCTACTGCGCGAGTCCATCTTCGCGCATCAGATGCCGAGTCTCCACATCGCCACGCCGTCGAGATCCGCCACCATCAATGTGTATGATTAAGCACCGCTCCACCAAAGACGCCATCCTCCGGTCCCTTGAGCCCGTGTGCACCTCCAAGAATGACGCCCCAAGGTGGAAACGACACCAGAGAGCCGTCATCATCCGATCTACTGATCTAGGATTTCCCTCGAAGGCAGCAGAGAGTGTTCTTGAACTTCTCCACGGCGATGCCTTCTGAAAAGGAACGACGCAGACAACGTCGCCGTCGCCGGCCTTGGCAATAGACAATAACAGGATTTCTCCCAGATCTGTTCGAAGACCTCCATCTCCCTCCATCTCTCAAGCACGGGTCGCCGCCATCCTTGCCAGGATCTGGATGATCCGGGCCGCTACTACCAGATCATAGCAAGGAGAAATCCCACCACCGAGACCCAATGGCCGAGTAGGGGAGGCCAAGACCGCGCCCGCCAGACCAGATCCGCGATGGATCTATGCCCACAACGCTGCCCCAGAACCCCACGCGCAGCCGCCACGGCCTGGCAGTCCGCTCGGCCGCCATGCCGCATCAACATCAAGACTCTACCGCACCACCGCATCTCGCGCTACGGCCGCACGCCGGGAGAAGAAGAAAGGCCCCGCTGCCGCTGACGTGCACCGGGCTTCGCCCGTCGATGGCGGGGGGAGGGGATGGTGTAGGGCACGGGGTGGAGGCTAGGGTTCCCCCACCGCCGCCGGCGAGAGCGACACGAGGGACGCGAGAGGGACCAATCGGTGATAACTGGTATCGAGTTCATCCTCCAATCAAACTCGACCATGCATTACACATTGCATAACTAACGTTAACATAGGCAACGATCACGAAGATGCTTCAACGAAGTTCAGAACTGGGATCGACTTCATAGTTATTTTCTTCTTGAACCAAAGTTCATAGTTTGTGTCCTTCAGGAAATGAAGGACATGAGTAATAAGATCGACGCATGCATTTGAGCCCTGGCTGTCAGCTAGCCAAATCACCACACTTAGGCCATCCAGGCAGGATCGGACATCCAGTCATTGTCGACGTGGACATATATAGTAGGACAGACTGCGAGAAGTGCATCGCTGCACGCAGTGGCAGCTGCACGCAGCGCATCTACGGCGTGCAGTGCGTCGTGATTTGTAGCAGCCAAACGTGCTACTTGGAGTATAGAGGAGCGTTTGGGTCTATAGGCTATGTATTGATGTATTCGAATGACCATGCACTGTCAGGCGACTGACACAAGAAAGCAACGCAGTCCAGACGCGAGGACGATGTACGACCATTGCATGGGTACTGGGTTTTAACATTTTCTACTTTAAGACCATGGACCCGGATCGATCACTCTCACACGTCGCAAGAGAAGTACTACTAATCAGTTGCACCGTCTGTTTTCCACTACACATAACCAAATTAGCATGGTGTACTACGTTTTTACCTTATTTTTCCCAGGCAGATAAATAGTGTTTCACCACACAATTTTTTATCTTTTTTGCATAGGTCATAAAAAAAGTTATTTTTTCATGAAACTTTGTACACACACATAGAATACGAAGAAGTACCCGTGCAATCTTTTTCAGATTTTTTTTTTGGCATTTAGAAATGTGTTTTTCAAAGTGGGTTCATATGTATGTGTGTGTGCGGCACAAAGTTTTACAAAACTACATTTTAAGCATGTTTTGAAATGTCAAAAAATATAACAAAAAAATTTATGCATACATGTTCGCAAATATGTGTGCGCGGAAGAAAGTTTTGTAAAAAAATATCTTTTTGATTTGCATGCGTAAAAAATACAAATGTAAGTGCTTCTAAATTCATGCTGCACACTTTGTTCACGTCCTGCGCGATCACCGTCACCGTTTCCATTGTACACCCCCGAGGACGAGTCCTCTGCGTGCAGGCAGGGCAAGGCCCCACCGCCGCCAATGTTGACCATCAGGTCATGGCACACTCTAGTAAAAGGAGAGCCAGACCCACAAAGTAGAAAGGAGACAAGCCTGCACGCTTAGTCCTTTGCATCAGTTTCATACCTGCTCTGCAACCTGCATGCGCATGCAAACCGCGTGGACACTGTATTGGTAAGTATGAACCGATGTATGTCATTTTTTTGCATTTCTAAAGAGTTTAATGCGTAGATCATCGCGCCTGGACGTGCGGCTGGATAGCTGCGTTCAGCTGCCTTTGCGTCCAGGACGTCCGCTCTCGACAGACTGCCATACTCATAAGCATCAAGGTCGTCCAAATCCTGGGAAGTCGGAAGCTCCAGCATCTTCAGCATCAAGGTCGTCCAAATCCTGGGAAGTCGGAAGCTCCAGCATCTTCACAGTGGCACACTTCGCTCGCAGGGCGTCGTCAACGACTATGTTGGGGCACTCCGCCACCGAGAGATGCTCCAGGAACGGGCAGCCGTCGACGACGGCCATGAGCTCCTGGTTCTTGATTTCACTGCGGGAAATGCGAAGGTGGCGCAGCTCGCGCATGGTCAAGATGCCGGTCGCGTCCCACCTGTCCCACCTGCGCCTCCACGGTTTGTTCAGTACCAGCCGCTTCAGCCGCGGGCATGCCCTGCCGGCGGCCACCATTGCGTGGCCGCCGACATGTTTACAGCCCGAAACCTCGATGTCTTCTAGCAGAGGGCACTTACTTACCATATCGGTGAACCCGTCGCAGCTTACTTCCTCGCATGAGACGAGAGCGAGCCGCTTCATGGAGGGCGACCTGCAATGAGGGTGGTGCAAAATATGTCAACCAACGATCTCTCGAGACAAGGGGAGAGACGACCAATAAAAGTACCTGGCCCCAACATAATCGAGGATCTCATCAGTGACGAAGTGCGCCCCCACAAACTCCAGGTTCCCGTCGGATCGGTCCACGGCCACCTTCGCCGTTGCGCACATCACTTCTCTGTTCTCGCCCGTGCAGTGGTCCCGAGGTTGACGGGGAATCATACGACCGGCAAACGGCGAGCCTTGGCTTGGGAGGTGCAAATCAATGTCTCCGTCCATATCCATGACCTTCTTGTCACGCGGCCCGCGCCCCATGTCCACCTCACGCCAGAGCTCAGGCGTCTTGGCCGCCTCTAGCCATGAGTGGCACACGAGGCCCGCGCCCATGAGAACGTCGACGGCGCCCAGCTCGGCGAGGACCGAAGTGAGCGCAAGCAGAGGTAGCTCCGACCAGTCCCTGTTGTCGGATGGAACCGGGGCCGGCGGGGCGTCTGGCTGCAGCTCCATTCCCCTTGAACACCTTTTTTTTCCAACCGGGCTCACACCCCTTTCCATTAATTTTTCAATCAACGGAAATACATCAGTCTTTTTTGATCTAATCAGAGACCCATGGCACACTAGTAAGATGAGACTGAAAGGGGGGAGAGCGAGTTGGGGCATTATCAGGAAACCCATTGTATGATGACCCTGGAGCGGATCATCAACTATGGGGAGAAAACCTGATAACACTACAACATCAAACTACCCAACATAGAGAACCTACCAAGTCTAATGAAAATAGAATCCCAACTAGCATACTGCACGAACGCATATAAACTCTTGCGTACAAACCAAACCAGCGGGCATCAAACCCCAGTGGTATACGACTTCAGCCAACAGACAAGACCAAAGGAACTCATCCCTTTTTTGATCATTCACTCGGAGGTGAGCCTGCCACGAAGAACCGGTCTATCAGCCAAGATAGCCGCAACACGAGCGAGTCTTTTCACCCCTTCCTGAAGCTTCACCCTATCATCCTCCTTGAGCAAACCTGCCCAATACATCATAAAAGAACAAGCGATGAAAACAGCCTCCAAAGGAGAGCGGGTAACATGTTTTTCAAAAGTAACTTTGTTGCGGAGATTCCAAATCCCCCAACAAATAGCCGCAATAATCATCATATAAAACTTTTTCCCTCCTGGAAGGAACTTATACAACCAGATCCAACTTTGCCAAAGAGATTGCGGGCAACGAAAGCTCCCAACTGTCATCCCCAACACTACCCACACTGCACGAGCAAGTGGACACCCGAAAAATAAATGATTTGCAGTTTCCAAATCGTGGCAAAAGGAGCAAGCAGGATTGCCAGGCCACTTTCTCTTGCGCATGTTATCTCTTGTAAGAATCGCATTTTGAAACAGCTGCCACATAAAGATTTTGATTTTCAAAGGAATATTAGCTTTCCGAACCCATTTGAAGTTAGGGCCCGACATGTTTCTTTCCAACCACTCATAGACCGATTTAGTGGTAAATTTCCCCTTACTATTTAAAGACCAGGAAATCACATCTGCATTACCATTTAAATGCAATTTTTTCCCTTCAGCTACCATCCATGCCCACTGTTCGTTCAACACACCGAACAATCTTCGCCTGAAACTCAGATCATAATTGTTCGTGACCCAGGATGCAATAGTACATCCTTGGTCCTGGCATATGTTGTATAGCTCAGGGAATCGATCACATAAGGTCATATTGCCAACCCAAGGGTCATGCCATACTCTAACCAGGTCACCCCTGTTGATATTGATCTTTCTCCCAGCCATATAGGTTTCCTTAACTTTCATGATAGCTTTCCAACATGGAGATTCAGAAAATCTGCTCTGAATATTAGCCACAGTTTTATTCCTAAAGTATTTGGCCTTAACAATACGTTGCCACAAGCCATCACTTGTTTCAAGTTTCCACCACCATTTCACTAGTAGACTGATATTCTGTTTATGAAGATCTTTAATCCCTAGGCCCCCAATCTTTTTGGATCGGCACACTCTTGACCACTTGACCATATGGTACCCATGACTCTTGTTTTTTTTCCTCCAAAAAAATCTCCTGCGATGCTTATCCATCTTCTCAATGAAGGTTTTATTGAAAAGGAACATAGACATAAGATAGGATGGCAACCATCTAAACTGGAACCAACTAGAGTAAGTCTGCCTCCAGAGGATGCTGCATAAGCAGCCCAGGCATCTAATTTTCTGATCATCTTACCATCTAGAAAATTCAAATCCACATTTTTAAGATTGGAATAAGTAACTAGAACTCCCAAGTATTTCATAGGAAGGGCCCCTACCTGACATGTGAACATATCAGCATAAGTCTTATCGATCTCATTATCCCCTCCTATGATGATAACCTCGCTTTTATCAAAATTGATCTTTAACCCAGACATGATTTCAAACAGATATAACAACAATTTTACATTAACAGCTTTATCAACATCATGCTCAAAGCATAATACTGTATCATCAGCATATTGCAAAATACCAACACCCCCCTCAATAAGGTTAGCAGCCAAACCTGTTACTAACCCATTTTTTTGAGCTGAAAGCATCATTTTAGTTAGACATTCAGCTACCATATTGAAGAGGAAGGGGGAGTGCGGGTCTCCCTGTCGCACCCCTTTTGCGCTTTGGATATAAGGACCAATTTCATCATTAATTTTAACACTCACCGTGCCATTTCTGAGAATTTGATTCACCCAACTACACCATTTAGGGCTAAAACCTCGTTTTTCATGACAATCAACCAAAAAGTCCCAGTTGACTTTGTCATAGGCTTTCTCGAAGTCAAGTTTCAGGATCACACCTATTTGCTTTTTGACATGAGTATAATGTATAACTTCATGCAAAGACAAAATACCATCCACAATTTGCCTGCCTTTAATAAATGCATTCTGCTGAATACTAAACAATTTATGAGCATATTTGCTAACTCTCATATCCAGCACCTTCGTGATTAGTTTATAGGGACAGCGGATCAAACAGATGGGTCTATACTGTTGAATTTTTTTAGCATCCGATGATTTTGGTAATAGGGTTATAATCCCATAGTTCAAGCGCTGAACATCTAATTTACCCTCATAAAACCAAACGAACAAATTAAACAGATCTTGAGCCACCACATCCAGCAGTGTTGATAGAATTCAGCCGGTATATCATCCGGGCCAGGAGCCCGATTCGATCTCATATCAAATAGGGCTTTTTTAATCTCATCAAGAGAAAAGGGTCGGGTTAAATCTTCATTATCTGAAGAGTTAATGTTTTCATCTCGAGACCATAACTCCTCATCAATACTACAAAGGTTGCCCAGAGCGGGGCCAAACAGGTTCTTATAATATTGTGTAGCATGATCTAAAAGATTCTTGGTCCCAGCAATAGTCACCGAACCGTATTCCAGGGATTTCATCAGGTTTTTCCTGCGACGCCCATTCGCAACTTTATGAAAGAAATTTGTATTATTATCACCCTTCAACAACCACTTTTCATTAGATCTTTGATGCCAATATAGTTCCTCATTGACATATAACTCATTCAGCTCAACTAGGATATCCAGCTTCCTCGCATGCGCTTCCCCACTTAAACCCATCGACTCCTCAAGAGCTTCCAAATCCTGAAGCTCAAGTTTGATAAGTTTTTTCCTGATTTTATTATGCCCATAAAGGTTGGAACCCCATCCTTTAAAGAATTTTTTGAATCTCTTCAGCTTGATGTTAATAACATCAATGGGGTTGTTAGAAAAGACAGGTTTCTTCCAGATATCAGCTACCAGAGGGAGAAACTCTGAGTTGTTCAGCCAAGCACTATCGAATTTGAAACATTTGTTTCCACTATTCCTGGAGGGGGCCACACCCCCATCCAGGAGCAATGGATTATGATCAGAAAGCTCCTTAATCAACTTATGAACATTAACCAAAGGAAAGAGGTCTTCCCACTCAGGGGACATTAGAACTCTATCCAATTTCTCAAGGGTGGGAATATTCTGATTATTAGACCAGGTATAAGTCCCACCTGTCATATGTATCTCCCTCAGGCCAAGCAAGTGAATGACAGAATTAAACACATCAGAAAAATGTGGTAGGGAGGTTTTTTTGTTCGTTTCCCCTCCATGACGAATTATATTAAAATCTCCTCCCACTAAATATGGCATGTTGGTTTTATGGCAGAAGGAAGATAATTCTGCGAGGAATTCAGGTTTATGTTCATCTTGAGCTGCACCATAAACAACCATAAGGGACCAGTTGCAATTTTTCCTCTTATCTAAAAGGTTTAATTGCAAAATATATTTCCCACTGATCACCCCCAGGATCTCAAATAGTTCCTTACTGAGGCCACACAGGATACCACCAGATTTACCCCTAGATGGGGTCCACTCCCAATAGAGTTTACTATATGGGTCTAACTTTCTAAAAAAGGAAAGCTTATACGTTTCTTTCATAGTTTCTTGCAGACCAATAAAACTTACTTCATTGGCATTAATCATGTCTGTGAGATAGGTAGACATGCCTTTCTTACCTGCCCCCCTACAATTCCAGAAAATACCTTTCATTTATATCTGATGGGTTTCTCTCTTACCCTGGTGAGCCTGCCAGGATCCATGGCAGCTCTACCATCAATATTTTTCTTTTGGCTTCTCGTCATAGGTCTAGACGATTTATCAGGAGATATTGATACTGAACTTCTGTTAGAATTATTCTTTTTCTTTCTACGTTTAGTCTGAACAGGGATAAAAGGTTCTTCTTCATCTTCTTTATTATCTTCCTCCCAGTCTAAATATAGAGGAATATCATTTCCAAGCCCATCATTAATGGTAATACCAGGGCTGGGGGTAACATTATTTTTTTCTTTTAGAAGATTTCTAGATAATTCTAATTCACGAAGGACATCTATGGCAGCAAAGTTATCATCAGGAATTTTAACTCCCATAAGCGAAGCACGTAATACAATGGCAGTATCAGACAAAGCAGAAAACTGATTCTTAGTATTGGGCATTTTCATACCTTCAGCATCACGTTTCTTCATCCTGTTGGTGGCCACTTCTTCCACACGTGCCAGTTTTTGCATTTGTCTCCTGGGAGCAGTTTCCTCTTGATCCCTAGCAACATGAATAGGAGATCCAGAGGGAGATTCAACAGTGTAAGTGCTGTGGTTCCCCCCCCCCCCTTCCATGGTCCCCTCATCAAGGGGCACAATATGAGGCAGGGAGGGCCAAGCAATATAATCTGACAGAGGAGAACAAACATCACTATATGTCTTTTCATCTTGGCAAAGAAACAAAGGTGAGGGAGGAATAGGGGTGACAGCCCCCCAAGCACCTTTTATAGTATTTAGCTCAGAAGTAGGAGTCTCACTCAATTCTTTCTCTTCTCTTGCTTCAATATTTTTTTCACTCACTACAACATCTTCCTGAATATCACAATTGGGTATGTTGCTAGATTTAAGCTCTCTGGCCATGGTTTCAATAAGTAGTTCAATGTGATTGCCCCCTTCACTTTCCTCCTCCTCCTCACTTTCCACAACAGCAGCAAGTCTCTGTCCACTTTTTTCATATTGATGAGTAAAGTTTCCAGCTATAGAAGCACTGGTCTCACCTTGTCCATTAGAAGAAGCTGGATATGAATCCATCCTAGCTTTCTTATGGAGAGAGGGGGATGCACTACTATCAACTGCAATGGAGGATTGATTTTTTTTCACCCCCAATACTCACAACCTTTTCCACTTCATAAAAGAAGTCATAATATTGCTCACCCAACATTCCTTCAGCAGATGGAGGGATTTTCTCAACTTCTCTGCACCCTAAAAGAATTCTGGCATATTCAGGTTTATGTAAGGTTGCCTCATCCACCTCTAGGGTTATCCCAACCAACCCACCAGCATAAGCAACATGTTCCATGCATCTTTTTTCAATGGGGATATTTCTAACCCTAACCCAAGCTTTTTCCATAATACCCTTGGCCCCAATAGAAGCAGTCCAAGGAGTAATGGAGACCACAAGTTCACCTCCCTTTAAAGGCATACGTTTCCCATAACAGTAAGCTCTCTCAACTTCACTGGCACTAGGGAATCGCATAATAAACTGCATAGGGCTAATAGATCTAGCAGTGCATCTCCATTTTTTCTTTCCAGGCTTCATAGCAAATATAGCATTAAACTCTTGTTCAATATCCTTAACAGTCGCAGAACCCTCCACAATAGTAATCACTACGTTGTTAGTTTTCTCACTATTTTGTTTAGCAGCACAGAAATCAGGAATGTAGAAGAAACCCTGGCCAGGGGATTGGAATCCACACATGAAAGGAACGCATTCCCAAGGCCTCAGCGTTTGGCATAGCTGCGCCATATGGCCCAATTTGTTGCACTTTTCACACCGAATAGTAGGGCAGCGAGGAGCGAAATGACCTGGGAGGGAACAGTTGATGCAGATCTCGTCGGTTGATGCAGTCCGCCCCGCAGATGGATGAGGGGGTGACGGTTTGGTCGCCGTCGTCTCCTTGGCCACCCCTCCCAACGCGCGCGCCGCAGCCTCCCATCGATCCACTCCATCGCCACCGCCAGATCTCGAACCTCCAGCCGCCGCAGGTGGTGGATCTGGACGCTGCCAGACCATGTTGCGGGCCTGGTTCGCCATCGGAGACCGGCGTCCTTCGCCAAAACCCCCTCTCGCCGCGGAACCGCGCCATGCTCCAGATCGATCTGCACCTCGATCCCCCATCTCCGTAAGAGGAACGCCTCCCGCGCGCCTCACCGCCGCCACCTGAGCGAATGAACGCTCGTCACCGCCGGCCTTGCCACGCCACCAGCCGAAGGACTCCGGCGGAGAAGTGGTAGGGGAGCAAACCCTAGGTTTCTCCCACAAGTGGAGGAATAGATGCGCGAGATGGGCGTCGCGAGCGCTCACAGAGGATATGTGTGGGGGGGATTGTGCGGTTCCCCTCCCCTTCCGCGCACAAGTATAAGGACTCCTGAGACTGCAAGCGGGACCCTCCTGTCGGTCGGTCTCTCCGCCTCCCCCCTCCACGTGCTCCACCAATGGCGGCTGACGAGTGGGGCTCGATCCCGATCCGGCCGCACTGGGTCGCGACTCCCCTCGCGAACCGCTCCATAGTCTGAAACGTGAGAACTGCTCTGCGTATCTGAACTCACCGACGGCAACCGCTCTCGCACCTTCGCGAAGTGACATGGCAGCGAGATCACCTCCCCAACGTCGATGAACTCCCCCTCGCGCAGGAACCTTGCGTCGACTGTGACCCCACGCTCATCCAGCAGGACGATCCGAAGTGCCTCACGTCGGAGGACAAGCACCCCGGAGTTGAACGAGAGAGTGCGCACCTGTATGTCGGCGGCGAAGGAGACGCGCCAGCGTGCATCGCCAGCGTCAGGAGATGACGAGGGAGCAGAGCACGAGCACTTCCCGGTCGCCATCCAAAGGAAGGGCGAGTTGCCGCGTCTTTCTTCCCCTTGAACACCTGAAAACAGAGCTTGGTGTCAGAAAGCTACTAGGTACTGTATACACCGCAGAGCTGATGGGTCTGAAGAACCTTGACGATAGACGGCGTCTTGCGTCGGCAGAGCAGTAGCCAGTAGTGGGGGCGAATGAATCGGCCTGGTTCGATGTGGTTTATGAAGGCGCACCAAACCTTTCGTTTCCCTCTTTGCAGTTTCCTTGTTTCCGATGCAGATGTTAAAAACAGAGTCGCCATGAATACAGTGAGGAGGGGGAGGAGATAGTTGACCGTCGATTCGTAAACAAGCAAAGTTGGAGCGGCACACGCCTCGGCAGGCTATAAATTTCGCCTCATAGTCAGGGATGGGAACCAAAGAATCGTTGATTGGAGAATATGAAAGGGCCACTTTGCGCGCACACACACACACACAAAAAAAAGATAATATCACATGGAGTCATAGGACATACGTTGCATGTACAGTTTGGTGCTACAACTTTAAAAACTAGAGGATACCTCGTGCGTTGCCGCGGGACATTAGTGGGTAAAATAGTATATATTTTTAGATGTGAGCCACAAAGCTCAAGAGAGATGACGTGCTCCCTAGACCGTAGAGGACTAATAGTATTGATAAGATAAGAAAAACAAAGTACCACTAATGTAGGATTGTTTTTAGTCACTGAAAATGGATGTTTGATAACTTCAGCGAAGCACAACTACTAAATGTATAAGAACTGACTATAAACGTTATCGTAATCTCCTTGTGCTGCTCCAAATCCACATTTTCCGTAAACCAAATTTCTAACCTAACAGGAAATAGGAGAAGTTTTACTGCACCAAAGCGTACAGATCACTGAACATTCAAAGGTAAATATTCATCACTATAAGGATATTTGAATAGTACATATTTCGATAGCGTCATGTCAGAAATTTCAGAAACTATAGCAAAACCAGAAGCCAGATATGTCTTAGAATTGCACTTGAAGATCTACGTACACACAATGAAACTTAAAGACAAACACAAATACTAATTTTCCTATTGGCGACAACCGTGAAAATTGTTGATCTAGGCAGAGGCTTAATTGAAACCCTGCCCAGATGTTGATTTTGCAGATTAAGCAATGGCACATGCTTATCAAGAAGAATTAGTTGTTTGATCGATTAAGGAAAAGTACATAATAGAACTTTACACATGAATAACTTATTATTTAAACAGATGGCGGTTTCCCATTGATCTCTTACCTTCAACAACTATGAGAAATACGACAAATGAAAAGTTATGAGGCAGCATATGAAACAGATCACCTTTGGAGCCCCTCAAATCGACTACACTGAATGAGATCAGAGCATGATTAGGAAACTAAACTGTGATAATTTGCCATAATTGCAATGTGTGATACAAAGAAGTGGCTGTAGCAGTAGCTCTAATTCTCGCAAGACGCCCATGCAGGACTGTAGGTAGATGCAGCAGATAGAATTTGTGTGGCATGCTCGCTGGGCAGCCACTCCGGCACCTTCATGTGGGCCAACAAAGGTGCAAACATTTCTCAAGTAGAGGCGACTGGTAGGATAGATGTAAAACTTCATAAATCAGTAAATATCACTGACAAACATATTTGAAGATTGTGATTTATACCAACAATTGCAGGTCAATAAAAAATTAAAAGAAATAAATACTTACAGTCGCAGTAGATGAAAAATAGTAGCGAGACTTGAAAAATGTCAAGCAGAAAAGATATGACCAAAGTAATACCTTGTGATTCATTGTAGATGCTAAACCATATCCATGGATCGAGCCCATTAACCTTCCAATCCCCGATAACTATCTTATTATTATAGTTCTCTAAGATAATGAAATCCCCATCAGTATTAAGCAGCACATGAATATATACATGAAAGATATGACATGTGAAAAAGTTTAAGTATCAACAGATCGCCCTGACAGATCGATCTGGTATGCTTTACTGTAAACTCCATGAGAGAGAGATGAACTGACCAAGAAAGAACAACCACTACGTGTAGATAAACATGTGGATGGAAAGACTTTTTGTCCCGACAGGCAGTAGTGGCAAGCTCCTAAGAGATGTAGGAGTCCATCGGGACTACCTTGTGGAGAAGCATCCAGCAGGGATCCTCTCATAGCAGAGGATGGCAAGGAAACCATCTTCGTGGGGTGAGCAGCAACTTTGATCCTGAACGACGGCGACTGCGAGTACGACATGGCGCAGTCGCGTCAGTCCTACTTGTCGATGGATGGTGACTTGGTGAGTACAACCTTAGTAAAGAGAGAGCTGCAAAAATAGGTGATACTGTGAAGGAGATCGAGCAGAGGAGCCGGAGGATGGAACAGAGAAGACGGGGGAGGTAGAGAGTCTGGGAGAGCGAGATTGATTGGTAGAGTCTTTGCGACTGCGTCCTGGATCATGGCGGCGTACCGGCCCGACGGCCTTCAATGGAGGTCAGGGGCAACCGTGAGATGGGGGGAGGGAGCAGCCGATGGAGGGGGGTAATTGAAGGCACGATGGAGTACTGGAGAAGCTGAAGAGGGAATCACAAATTCATTGGTCTCCTTTATAGAAAAAATAGTGGAGGAGATGAAGAGGATGAAGATTTGATGGAGAAGATGAAGGAACCGGTGAAAATCAATAGATGGAGGAGTAATTGAGGGGAGGATAGGGCGATGGGAATCCAGAGAAACAAAACGCTCCCGTGGTGCGACATGAATCAATGAAGCGGCTTTTAAATCACATGATTTGTTTCATGGAACGTGTTGTTTTTTTGAGGTGGCAGATTCACAGTTTATGTGAGTTTGACGATTGGTTGGTGTTTGCAATTGAAGGTTGACGTGGCATGAATGGTGATGTGGACAGCGCGCATGTAGAGAGAATTCCTATAATGGGGAACAACTTCTTAAGAATGTAAGATATGGTTTCGTGGTCAGCTAACTTGACTCAAGCGTGCGGATACGGTCACACTATGCGTTTGCGGGCGAATCCATATGGTATGGCCCCACTTGTCAGCGAGTGACGCATTGGACTGTGATGTAATTTTTACACACAACACTCTCATATTTTTTTATTTGCAAAAAAAGTCAACCATAGCGATGAAATTGTTCACAACAACCTCTGACATTTTTTATTTACAGAAAAATCCAACCACAGTAGTGCACATATATGGGAAAATTAGCATCATATTTTATTTACAGAAAAACCCGACCACAATAGTGCACATATATGCGAAGTAGGTCTAGCCACCAGGCACTTCTGATAGACTTGTGAACTCTGGATAACGGTGTTATATTTTTTTTAGGGTGGATAACGGTGTTATATGTATACACGAAAATTGTGTGGAGTTTAATCGGGTTGCAGATACTAAGGCTCATTTTGTGTGCGCTACACTTTCTAAGATTTTTATAAAATGTAAGTAATAAAGTTATACTCCCTCCGTTCCTAAATATTTGTCCTTTTAGACATTTTAAATGGACTACAACCTACGGATGTATGTGAACATATTTTAGAGTCTAGAGTCACTCATTTTGTTTTGTATGTTCACTTGTTGAAATATCTAGAAAGACAAATATTTACAAACGGAGGGAGTATTGCCTTAAAAAAAGTAATAAAGTTATGTTACCTTAAAATAAAGTAATAAAGTTATGTTCAAATATTGTGTTAAAAATGTCATAAACAAAAAGGATGATTTATAAATAAAAATATTTCAATATAAACATGTGTATTATAAAATATTTAGTTAATACAGACATTCAAAATGTTTATTCAATAAATATTTTTAATGAATCAAAAAATATATACACCTATGACTTATATTTAAATTCTAAAAAATTATGAATACAAATATTTACTAAATATTTATGAATATTCACTTTTGTACAATTTTTTACTCATGACTTATATTAAAATAAATACATAATATAATTATTAGCCAAGATTGAATGTTCATATTAACACTTTAAATTATAAAATATGAATAGTTAGGATTAGCTGTTGTTTCCGCCGGCGCCCCCAAGAGCCCCCCAACGCGTTGGGTTTGGGTTGGGTTTGCCGGAGCTATTATGAGGTCTTGGGAGGCTTGGGGGCATGGCTCAGCCTTTTTTTGCCCTTTGTATAGTGCCGGCGCAAAGAAAGTGGTCCTGAGGGGGCACTTGGGGGAGGGGGGGGGGGGCTGGAGATGTTCTTACACCTGACGAAGCTCGCTGCCCCCACTCAATGTATTCAATTCGACACATGGGAAGACAGCCAATTTGAAAGGATTAAATCCGAGTATACTCATATATCATGGTGATTCATCATAAGCCTTTTTTTGGGTCAATAAAGTATCATTTTCTAAGGCCCGGAAAAAATGTGTTTCGATATATTGCTTCATCTTTATCATACTCACTGTATTATCATCCATACCTCCTAATAAAGGGAGGAACGCTTCTTCCTCCTGATCTTTTATACATCCCTTCATCCGTCTGTGTTAGCTTTTTCCGTATGTCAGGATTTTCGTACATCTGCGTCTATTAAATTTTATTACAGCACCTCCGCCTCCCTACCTATTTGATCGAAGTTTAGGTCGAGCGATGCACTTTGAGCTTCGAAGGCCATCTATACTGGGTCATTGGGCCGGGAGCCATTTGACTACGCTCCTAACGAAAAAATAATTACCCCTATGGGGGATCAAACCCACAACCTCGCGTTTCCATCTCCTTCTCCACAAAAAACTAGGGTTTTTGCCTCCCGCCGTCATCGCCGCCGCAGGTCCGCCTCATCTCCGGTGGCCTTAGGGCCATGGGGGCGCGGTGGATCTCGGCAAGGGTCGGCGGGAGGGCTTCGTTTTTAATCATTTATTTCAGTTTTGCTAGGGTTTGTGTCCTGCTCAGGAAGACGAGACGGTGGCGGCTCCCTGAAGATGGAATAAAGGTCTCCCCGTCTAGCCCCCGTTCCGGCGATGCGTCTAGCATCGTTGGTGGGCGTGTGGAGGTGTGTATCCGGCGGATCTATCTTTGGTGGATTTGCTCGGATCTCGTCGGTGTTCGTCTACGTTCGTGTGTCTTCGGATTGGATCTTTCTGATCTACGTTATTCTTCATCTACGACGGTTGTTGTTCTGGTGCGCTGGTCCTACAGGGCCTTAGCACGACGACTTCTCGACTGTCTACTACAACAAGTTGTGCCCGACTCCAACGATGGAGGGGCGATGACGGCGGCGCGCCTTCGGCTCGCTTAAGTGCTGGTAGTTGTCGCTAGGTGGTCTACGGATCTGGATGTAATTTTTATTATTTCTGGTATTCGTTGTACTGCTATGATTGAAGATGAATAGATCGGAAATTTTCTCGCAAAAAAAAAAAAAACCTCGCGTTTCCATCCTAAGGAAGGAGCCACCTGGGCTAGCTTTTAAATTCTACTAGAAAAAACATTTGGTTATGAATTAATAGTACCACCTTGCTGCTTTACATAGAATCTCACAGTAGACAATCAACATGCCTCTTAGGGAATAAAAAAGCAGAGGATGAGGTGTGGCTATAAAGTGACAATGAAAGACCCAGTAAAGAAGGAATGAATGTTTTGCAAAGGGTGGGGTGTGGTTATAACGTGGCGATAAAAGAGAGAGCTGGTAAAGAAGGAATGAACGCCGTGTGAGCTTTCCAGATAAACTTCTATATGGAAAATACGATTACATTGTGCTAATATGTATACAATACAATTTCCTCCCGTTGAGTACCAGCTGACACTTGTGTCTGCTAGCTACAAGTTTAATTTTGAGCTCAGTGCTCTCTCTACGCCATTGTCCAAAAATTAATGTTGCTCCATGGAAAATTATGTTACATTGTGCTAATATGTACACAATTTCCTCCTGTTGGCAGTACCGTCTCACACATGTGTCTGCTCGCTACGGGTTTAATTTGAGCTTAGTGCTCTCTACACCATTGTAAAAAATATGGCTGGAAGGACGCTAAAACCAAGGGAGTTTTGCATATATTAATTTATTTATTATGTTATTTTTGACAAATCTTCATGTATTTTCTTCAGTAAATATGCATGTGAACAAAATGTTAAAGAGTTGCAAAAAGTATCTTTACCCATACAAAAATAAATTTGCACGTAGTTTTCAAAACAGATTAAATCAGTGGTGGAAATCAAATCAGATGTAGCAATCTGAGGTGATGCATCAGCTGGGCTTTAGGATACACCACAAAATGCGTTGAACACGAAAATCTTCTTCATACAACAGGTTGTAACTTGCAGGCTAAGTGGTCCATTAGCAATAAATAAATAGGTTTGTAAGTGCCTAGCTGAGTAATAAGATAAGTACCTTTGCTAATAATCCAAAACCTTTCATCTTCTCTTTCTAGATATAGCAGCCTACCCATATTGATAATGGAATTATTGATCTCCTCTTTCTGATAGCCCATTTTGAATGAGTGTTATGGGGTATAGATTATCAAAGAGACAATGTCGACGATGAAAATTGGGACAACATAGAGGAGGTGTCAAAGTCGATTTCAGCAAATCTCAGGTATGAGATCCCAAACTAGTAGTCTAGATGCGATGGTAACAGTAGACCCGAGGTTTTGACCAGGCTCGGGCTCTCCCGAAGAGATAATACTTATGTCCTGCTTGTGTTTATTGTATTGGGATATAGTAGTACATATATAGTACATGTGTCTATCATGAGATTGTTGTGTTAGATTCTAATGCTCCACTGACTAGGCTGACCTTGGTTTATATAATGTCAAGAGGCCTGGGATAACAGGTATCTTAATCGGCTAGGTGGGTGGAAATGAGTCATTTTGTTGTATACCAAGTCTTGTGGAATATTCTTTGTATGCGTCATGGGTTGCCCGAAGTGGCCCTGTACGGAATCAACAAAGGAAGCCCTCAGCCCAACCAACCTAGCCAGGAGACACACATGACACATTGCACCTTGGGTGTTGCTTGTATATACTCCCTCCGTACGGTAAAAAGTGTATGTTTGGGTTCAAAATTTGTTCACAAAAGAGTGTACTTCTATATTCCCAATGCACTTTAAAGTACTTCTCTTTCATCACACGGTAATCAAGACCAATAACAATCCACACATGGTCTTCTTAATTTCTACATGTACTTAGCTCATTGGAGGTTGGGTAATTAAAGAGGAGAGAGATGGTGGTTTGCACCCTTCCAATGCATTTTTTTACTTCACTTCATATTTTGTCCTAAAATCTCTAGATGTACACTCTTCACCGAACGGAGGGAGTACAAGTTACAAGTACAACAGGGGTACATGGTAGATTAGGTGTATTTAACAATCACATCACACATACACAAATGAAGTTCCCTATCAGGATCAACCGCAACGTATGATTCCTAGTTCGGTGGCTATGTGTGTTACCCCTCCTCTCTTCTCTCCCTAGCCGAATCGCTAGATTTTCCAGCATGTACCTCCTTGTCTGGTTGCTCCGTATGCTGCTCCTTGTTCCTTGATGGGGAGCGGCAGGGGCGAATCTACTAGACATGCTTTAACAGGCTTGAGCCTACCCTTCAACAGAGGTAATTTCTTTTTTACTACCAACGATTAGGCCCAGCGCAGCAAATCGGCTGCTTCCTAGCCCATCAAAATTGCACAATTAGAGTTGAGCCTACCCTCCATTTACTCCATAGATTGGCCATTGAGGAGTGAGTTGGGGGCTCGATCAATCAGAGATCAAAATCGAGTAGGATCAGGGTGGGGAACAAGAAGAGATAGAATAGGAAACGGTAGTAGAGCGATAAGGAACGGGGAGTCCACCTCTTCAGTGCCTTAAGCACCAGCTAGAAAGCTGGCGCTCGCACGCATGCAACTTCACGCCAGCCGCTCGCTCTGTTCGCCTAGTAGTATTTTTTATAGTTGGTGTGGTAGGAAAAAACTGACTGTTTTTTCTTATAATAATTAATAAAATAGTGAGCACAAAAAGATTTACTGTTTTGTAGAACAATCATCTGTTTGAGAAAAGTTCATGAATTAGGGGGGAAATCATGAAATTCGAAAGAGTTTGCTCATTTGAAAAAAGATCATGTATAAAAAACAAAACCAAAAAATGCTTGAGAAATCAAAACAAACGTTCATAATTTGAAAAAGGTTGATAGATTTTTAAAAACTCGAAAATTGAAAATAAATTCATAAAATTTGAATTTATTTCGTAAATTTGCAAAACCTTCATGGGAAAAATGAAAATAGTTCAATTTTTTGAAAATAAGTTCATGATTTTTTTTATAAAAATCTTATATTATGAAAAAAATGGAGAATTTGAAAAAGTTCACCAATTAAAAAAAATCATAGATTTGCAAAATAAGTTCACATGAAATGAAGAAAGTTCATAATTTTGAAAAGGTTCATGAATTCGTAAAAAAATCATCAATACTTGAAAAAAAGTTAGCAAATTTGAATAAGATTGTGAATTGGAAAGAATAAAATTGAGAAAGTTTCATGCATTTGAAAAAAGTAAAAAATAAATAGAAAAGGAATGAAAAAAGAACAAAACTAGTCTAGAAAAGCCTAAAAAAACGGATGGGAAGCTTCCAAAAACCCGGATCAGCTCCTCCCACTGCAACCTTAGATGGGTCAGCCCATTTCCGTATGCCTTCGGGCGTCGGTTAACGAAATGTACATTAATTGGCATAGAAGGCGCCGAATAGGATTCGGGGCGAACAGGTCTGGCCCAGGTTACGACTCGTGGTTAATTCCAACAGTCGTGCCCCTGCAAGCAACTAAGTCCACACTCACGGGCCAGCCGCTTGCGTGAATAATTTGGCCCGACTTGATGGGCTGTTTACCTGACGAAGCGAACAATAAATCAACCGGCTTTCGAGACACACAAATCGAACAATGAGATGCGAACCCAGATGCGTGACAAACAAAAGGTGTGGACGAAAACATACGAAAGAATAGGAAGGAAGAAATGATTCTCCATTTATTTGTAAGTATAGAAATGGGACACGTATTACAATGCAGAAGAAAACTACAACAAATAAAAAAAAACTCTCACCATTGTGTGCTCAGTAAATAATTGTACTATACCATCATGTTCTCGGTAAATACTTAGTACTATCAACTCAAAACAAAACTAGTCCCCACTCTGATCCGAATTAAGGGCTAGTTTGGTTTGTGACCTGGCAAACTTTTGCTTGGCCTGGGGAATGCCTGAGACATGCCTGAAAATTGTTTGGTTGGTGTCCCGTGCAGTCGAATGCTTGCCTGGCCTGGAGTACGTAACAAAGCCATTAGCTAGCTGGATCACCAGGCAAAATCAGTAGCCTGGACCAGGCGTGGAGAATGGGTCGCCTGGCTCAAGCCTGGAGCATTTAATAGTACTTTTTTGTCATTGGGGTTGTGGGCCAGCAGCTATTAATGGATAGATAGTAAAATAATAATTCCTCTATAAACTAATATAAAAGCGTTTAGAATACTAAAATAGTGATCTAAACACTCTTATATTAGTTTACAGAGGGAGTAGCTATGTATACTCAGGACACTATCCAAACACCTTGTTCCCAGGCTGGCCTGACCAGGCACATATTTTGAACTTACCAGGCAAGTGCAAGGCACGGTTTTCGTTCAGGCATGAAACTCAGGACTCCAACCAAACTGGCCCTAATTGACACAGCCTGTAATAAACAATGAGCAACATAAAAAAAAAAGCACAGGATAGAGAAGCATGTAAGTGGACATTGATTGCCGCAGTCCTAGGGTTAAGAGCGTGATGGCCATTAATTTATTAAAAAAAACTCTTTAAAAACATATCCAAATGAATATTCAAACAAGAATTAAAAGACAAGGTAACTTTCTTGCGAGGAGGATATGAACAATCAATGTAATCATATTTCTTATAAGAAATATATATTGATATGAAAAAATAAAGGTCAAAGTTGCAACTTTAAAGTTTTTATTGTAATGAAGGTGGTAAACGGGTGGAAAATGTCTGCATATACTACCTCCGTCCTTGTTTATTGATCCTTATTGTATTTGGTGCGAAAGTACCCGTGCAATCTTTTTCAGATTTTTTTGGCATTTAGAAATGTGTTTTTCAAAGTGGGTTCATATGTATGTGTGTGTGCGGCACAAAGTTTTACAAAACTACATTTTAAGCATGTTTTGAAATGTCAAAAAATATAACAAAAAAATTTATGCATACATGTTCGCAAATATGTGTGCGCGGAAGAAAGTTTTGCAAAAAATATATTTTTGATTTGCATGCGTAAAAAATACAAATGTAAGTGCTTCTAAATTCATGCTGCACACTTTGTTCACGTCCTGCGCGATCACCGTCACCGTTTCCATTGTACACCCCCGAGGACGAGTCCTCTGCGTGCAGGCAGGGCAAGGCCCCACCGCCGCCAATGTTGACCATCAGGTCATGGCACACTCTAGTAAAAGGAGAGCCAGACCCACAAAGTAGAAAGGAGACAAGCCTGCACGCTTAGTCCTTTGCATCAGTTTCGTACCTGCTCTGCAACCTGCATGCGCATGCAAACCGCGTGGACACTGTATTGGTAAGTATGAACCGATGTATGTCATTTTTTTGCATTTCGAAAGAGTTTAATGCGTAGATCATCGCGCCTGGACGTGCGGCTGGATAGCTGCGTTCAGCTGCCTCTGCGTCCAGGACGTCCGCTCTCGACAGACTGCCATACTCATAAGCATCAAGGTCGTCCAAATCCTGGGAAGTCGGAAGCTCCAGCATCTTCAGCATCAAGGTCGTCCAAATCCTGGGAAGTCGGAAGCTCCAGCATCTTCACAGTGGCACACTTCGCTCGCAGGGCGTCGTCAACGACTATGTTGGGGCACTCCGCCACCGAGAGATGCTCCAGGAACGGGCAGCCGTCGACGACGGCCATGAGCTCCTGGTTCTTGATTTCACTGCGGGAAATGCGAAGGTGGCGCAGCTCGCGCATGGTCAAGATGCCGGTCGCGTCCCACCTGTCCCACCTGCGCCTCCACGGTTTGTTCAGTACCAGTCGTTTCAGCCGCGGGCATGCCCTGCCGGCGGCCACCATTGCGTGGCCGCCGACATGTTTACAGCCCGAAACCTCGATGTCTTCTAGCAGAGGGCACTTACTTACCATATCGGTGAACCCGTCGCAGCTTACTTCCTCGCATGAGACGAGAGCGAGCCGCTTCATGGAGGGCGACCTGCAATGAGGGTGGTGCAAAATATGTCAACCAACGATCTCTCGAGACAAGGGGAGAGACGACCAATAAAAGTACCTGGCCCCAACATAATCGAGGATCTCATCAGTGACGAAGTGCGCCCCCACAAACTCCAGGTTCCCGTCGGATCGGTCCACGGCCACCTTCGCCATTGCGCACATCACTTCTCTGTTCTCGCCCGTGCAGTGGTCCCTAGGTTGACGGGGAAGCATACGACCGGCAAACGGCGAGCCTTGGCTTGGGAGGTGCAAATCAATGTCTCCGTCCATATCCATGACCTTCTTGTCATGCGGCCCGCGCCCCATGTCCACCTCACGCCAGAGCTCAGGCGTCTTGGCCGCCTCTAGCCATGAGTGGCACACGAGGCCCGCGCCCATGAGAACGTCGACGGCGCCTAGCTCGGCGAGGACCGAAGTGAACGCAAGCAGAGGTAGCTCCGACCAGTCCCTGTTGTCGGATGGAACCGGGGCCGGCGGGGCGTCTGGCTGCAGCTCCATTCCCCTTGAACACCTTTTTTTTTCCAACCGGGCTCACACCCCTTTCCATTAATTTTTCAATCAACGGAAATACATCAGTCTTTTTTGATCTAATCAGAGACCCATGGCACACTAGTAAGATGAGACTGAAAGGGGGGAGAGCGAGTTGGGGCATTATCAGGAAACCCATTGTATGATGACCCTGGAGCGGATCATCAACTATGGGGAGAAAACCTGATAACACTAGAACATCAAACTACCCAACATAGAGAACCTACCAAGTCTAATGAAAATAGAATCCCAACTAGCATACTGCACGAACGCATATAAACTCTTGCGTACAAACCAAACCAGCGGGCATCAAACCCCAGTGGTATACGACTTCAGCCAACAGACAAGACCAAAGGAACTCATCCCTTTTTTGATCATTCACTCGGAGGTGAGCCTGCCACGAAGAACCGGTCTATCAGCCAAGATAGCCGCAACACGAGCGAGTCTTTTCACCCCTTCCTGAAGCTTCACCCTATCATCCTCCTTGAGCAAACCTGCCCAATACATCATAAAAGAACAAGCGATGAAAACAGCCTCCAAAGGAGAGCGGGTAACATGTTTTTCAAAAGTAACTTTGTTGCGGAGATTCCAAATCCCCCAACAAATAGCCGCAATAATCATCATATAAAACTTTTTCCCTCCTGGAAGGAACTTATACAACCAGATCCAACCTTGCCAAAGAGATTGCGGGCAACGAAAGCTCCCAACTGTCATCCCCAACACTCCCCACACTGCACGAGCAAGTGGACACCCGAAAAATAAATGATTGTCAGTTTCCAAATCGTGGCAAAAGGAGCAAGCAGGATTGCCAGGCCACTTTCTCTTGCGCATGTTATCTCTTGTAAGAATCGCATTTTGAAACAGCTGCCACATAAAGATTTTGATTTTCAAAGGAATATTAGCTTTCCAAACCCATTTGAAGTTAGGGCCCGACATGTTTCTTTCCAACCACTCATAGACCGATTTAGTGGTAAATTTCCCCTTACTATTTAAAGACCAGGAAATCACATCTGCATTACCATTTAAATGCAATTTTTTCCCTTCAGCTACCATCCATGCCCACTGTTCGTTCAACACACCGAACAATCTTCGCCTGAAACTCAGATCATAATTGTTCGTGACCCAGGATGCAATAGTACATCCTTGGTCCTGGCATATGTTGTATAGCTCAGGGAATCGATCACATAAGGTCATATTGCCAACCCAAGGGTCATGCCATACTCTAACCAGGTCACCCCTGTTGATATTGATCTTTCTCCCAGCCATATAGGTTTCCTTAACTTTCATGATAGCTTTCCAACATGGAGAGTCAGAAAATCTGCTCTGAATATTAGCCACAGTTTTATTCCTAAAGTATTTGGCCTTAACAATACGTTGCCACAAGCCATCACTTGTTTCAAGTTTCCACCACCATTTCACTAGTAGACTGATATTCTGTTTATGAAGATCTTTAATCCCTAGGCCCCCAATCTTTTTGGATCGGCACACTCTTGACCACTTGACCATATGGTACCCATGGCTCTTGTTTTTTTTCCTCCAAAAAAATCTCCTGCGATGCTTATCCATCTTCTCAATGAAGGTTTTATTGAAAAGGAACATAGACATAAGATAGGATGGCACACCATCTAAACTGGAACCAACTAGAGTAAGTCTGCCTCCAGAGGATGCTGCATAAGCAGCCCAGGCATCTAATTTTCTGATCATCTTACCATCTAGAAAATTCAAATCCACATTTTTAAGATTGGAATAAGTAACTGGAACTCCCAAGTATTTCATAGGAAGGGCCCCTACCTGACATGTGAACATATCAGCATAAGTCTTATCGATCTCATTATCCCCTCCTATGATGATAACCTCGCTTTTATCAAAATTGATCTTTAACCCAGACATGATTTCAAACAGATATAACAACAATTTGACATTAACAGCTTTATCAACATCATGCTCAAAGCATAATACCGTATCATCAGCATATTGCAAAATACCAACACCCCCCTCAATAAGGTTAGCAGCCAAACCTGTTACTAACCCATTTTTTTGAGCTGAAAGCATCATTTTAGTTAGACATCCAGCTACCATATTGAAGAGGAAGGGGGGAGTGCGGGTCTCCCTGTCGCACCCCTTTTGCGCTTTGGATATAAGGACCAATTTCATCATTAATTTTAACACTCACCGTGCCATTTCTTAGAATTTGATTCACCCAACTACACCATTTAGGGCTAAAACCTCGTTTTTCATGACAATCAACCAAAAAGTCCCAGTTGACTTTGTCATAGGCTTTCTCGAAGTCAAGTTTCAGGATCACACCTATTTGCTTTTTGACATGAGTATAATGTATAACTTCATGCAAAGACAAAATACCATCCACAATTTGCCTGCCTTTAATAAATGCATTCTGCCGAATACTAAACAATTTATGAGCATATTTGCTAACTCTCATATCCAGCACCTTCGTGATTAGTTTATAGGGACAGCGGATCAAACAGATGGGTCTATACTGTTGAATTTTTTTAGCATCCGATGATTTTGGTAATAGGGTTATAATCCCATAGTTCAAGCGCTGAACATCTAATTTACCCTCATAAAACCAAACGAACAAATTAAACAGATCTTGAGCCACCACATCCAGCAGTGTTGATAGAATTCAGCCGGTATATCATCCGGGCCAGGAGCCCGATTCGATCTCATATCAAATAGGGCTTTTTTAATCTCATCAAGAGAAAAGGGTCGGGTTAAATCTTCATTATCTGAAGAGTTAATGTTTTCATCTCGAGACCATAACTCCTCATCAATACTACAAAGGTTGCCTAGAGCGGGGCCAAACAGGTTCTTATAATATTGCGTAGCATGATCTAAAAGATTCTTGGTCCCAGCAATAGTCACCGAACCGTATTCCAGGGATTTCATCAGGTTTTTCCTGCGACGCCCATTCGCAACTTTATGAAAGAAATTTGTATTATTATCACCCTTCAACAACCACTTTTCATTAGATCTTTGATGCCAATATAGTTCCTCATTGACATATAACTCATTCAGCTCAACTAGGATATCCAGCTTCCTCGCATGCGCTTCCCCACTTAAACCCATCGACTCCTCAAGAGCTTCCAAATCCTGAAGCTCAAGTTTGATAAGTTTTTTCCTGATTTTATTATGCCCATAAAGGTTGGAACCCCATCCTTTAAAGAATTTTTTGAATCTCTTCAGCTTGATGTTAATAACATCAATGGGGTTGTTAGAAAAGACAGGTTTCTTCCAGATATCAGCTACCAGAGGGAGAAACTCTGAGTTGTTCAGCCAAGCACTATCGAATTTGAAACATTTGTTTCCACTATTCCTGGAGGGGGCCACACCCCCATCCAGGAGCAATGGATTATGATCAGAAAGCTCCTTAATCAACTTATGAACATTAACCAAAGGAAAGAGGTCTTCCCACTCAGGGGACATTAGAACTCTATCCAATTTCTCAAGGGTGGGAATATTCTGATTATTAGACCAGGTATAAGTCCCACCTGTCATATGTATCTCCCTCAGGCCAAGCAAGTGAATGACAGAATTAAACACATCAGAAAAATGTGGTAGGGAGGTTTTTTTGTTCGTTTCCCCTCCATGACGAATTATATTAAAATCTCCTCCCACTAAATATGGCATGTTGGTTTTATGGCAGAAGGAAGATAATTCTGCGATGAATTCAGGTTTATGTTCATCTTGAGCTGCACCATAAACAACCATAAGGGACCAGTTGCAATTTTTCCTCTTATCTAAAAGGTTTAATTGCAAAATATATTTCCCACTGATCACCCCCAGGATCTCAAATAGTTCCTTACTGAGGCCACACAGGATACCACCAGATTTACCCCTAGACGGGGTCCACTCCCAATAGAGTTTACTATATGGGTCTAACTTTCTAAAAAAGGAAAGCTTATACGTTTCTTTCATAGTTTCTTGCAGACCAATAAAACTTACTTCATTGGCATTAATCATGTCTGTGAGACAGGTAGACATGCCTTTCTTACCTGCCCCCCTACAATTCCAGAAAATACCTTTCATTTATATCTGATGGGTTTCTCTCTTACCCTGGTGAGCCTGCCAGGATCCATGGCAGCTCTACCATCAATATTTTTCTTTTGGCTTCTCGTCATAGGTCTAGACGATTTATCAGGAGATATTGATACTGAACTTCTGTTAGAATTATTCTTTTTCTTTCTACGTTTAGTCTGAACAGGGATAAAAGGTTCTTCTTCATCTTCTTTATTATCTTCCTCCCAGTCTAAATATAGAGGAATATCATTTCCAAGCCCATCATTAATGGTAATACCAGGGCTGGGGGTAACATTATTTTTTTCTTTTAGAAGATTTCTGGATAATTCTAATTCACGAAGGACATCTATGGCAGCAAAGTTATCATCAGGAATTTTAACTCCCATAAGCGAAGCACGTAATACAATGGCAGTATCAGACAAAGCAGAAAACTGATTCTTAGTATTGGGCATTTTCATACCTTCAGCATCACGTTTCTTCATCCTGTTGGTGGCCACTTCTTCCACACGTGCCAGTTTTTGCATTTGTCTCCTGGGAGCAGTTTCCTCTTGATCCCTAGCAACATGAATAGGAGATCCAGAGGGAGATTCAACAGTGTAAGTGCTGTGGTTCCCCCCCCCCCTTCCATGGTCCCCTCATCAAGGGGCACAATATGAGGCAGGGAGGGCCAAGCAATATAATCTGACAGAGGAGAACAAACATCACTATATGTCTTTTCATCTTGGCAAAGAAACAAAGGTGAGGGAGGAATAGGGGTGACAGCCCCCCAAGCACCTTTTATAGTATTTAGCTCAGAAGTAGGAGTCTCACTCAATTCTTTCTCTTCTCTTGCTTCAATATTTTTTTCACTCACTACAACATCTTCCTGAATATCACAATTGGGTATGTTGCTAGATTTAAGCTCTCTGGCCATGGTTTCAATAAGTAGTTCAATGTGATTGCCCCCTTCACTTTCCTCCTCCTCCTCACTTTCCACAACAGCAGCAAGTCTCTGTCCACTTTTTTCATATTGATGAGTAAAGTTTCCAGCTATAGAAGCACTGGTCTCACCTTGTCCATTAGAAGAAGCTGGATATGAATCCATCCTAGCTTTCTTATGGAGAGAGGGGGATGCACTACTATCAACTGCAATGGAGGATTGATTTTTTTTCACCCCCAATACTCACAACCTTTTCCACTTCATAAAAGAAGTCATAATATTGCTCACCCAACATTCCTTCAGCAGATGGAGGGATTTTCTCAACTTCTCTGCACCCTAAAAGAATTCTGGCATATTCAGGTTTATGTAAGGTTGCCTCATCCACCTCTAGGGTTATCCCAACCAACCCACCAGCATAAGCAACATGTTCCATGCATCTTTTTTCAATGGGGATATTTCTAACCCTAACCCAAGCTTTTTCCATAATACCCTTGGCCCCAATAGAAGCAGTCCAAGGAGTAATGGAGACCACAAGTTCACCTCCCTTTAAAGGCATACGTTTCCCATAACAGCAAGCTCTCTCAACTTCACTGGCACTAGGGAATCGCATAATAAACTGCATAGGGCTAATAGATCTAGCAGTGCATCTCCATTTTTTCTTTCCAGGCTTCATAGCAAATATAGCATTAAACTCTTGTTCAATATCCTTAACAGTCGCAGAACCCTCCACAATAGTAATCACTACGTTGTTAGTTTTCTCACTATTTTGTTTAGCAGCACAGAAATCAGGAATGTAGAAGAAACCCTGGCCAGGGGATTGGAATCCACACATGAAAGGAACGCATTCCCAAGGCCTCAGCGTTTGGCATAGCTGCGCCATATGGCCCAATTTGTTGCACTTTTCACACCGAATAGTAGGGCAGCGAGGAGCGAAATGACCTGGGAGGGAACAGTTGATGCAGATCTCGTCGGTTGATGCAGTCCGCCCCGCAGATGGATGAGGGGGTGCCGGTTTGGTCGCCGTCGTCTCCTTGGCCACCCCTCCCAACGCGCGCGCCGCAGCCTCCCATCGATCCACTCCATCGCCACCGCCAGATCTCGAACCTCCAGCCGCCGCAGGTGGTGGATCTGGACGCTGCCAGACCATGTTGCGGGCCTGGTTCGCCATCGGAGGCCGGCGTCCTCCGCCAAAACCCCCTCTCGCCGCGGAACCGCGCCATGCTCCAGATCGATCTGCGCCTCGATCCCCCATCTCCGTAAGAGGAACGCCTCCCGCGCGCCTCACCGCCGCCACCTGAGCGAATGAACGCTCGTCACCGCCGGCCTTGCCACGCCACCAGCCGAAGGACTCCGGCGGAGAAGTGGTAGGGGAGCAAACCCTAGGTTTCTCCCACAAGTGGAGGAATAGATGCGCGAGATGGGCGTCGCGAGCGCTCACAGAGGATATGTGTGGGGGGGATTGTGCGGTTCCCCTCCCCTTCCGCGCACAAGTATAAGGACTCCTGAGACTGCAAGCGGGACCCTCCTGTCGGTCGGTCTCTCCGCCTCCCCCCTCCACGTGCTCCACCAATGGCGGCTGACGAGTGGGGCTCGATCCCGATCCGGCGCGCACCGGGTCGCGACTCCCCTCGCGAACCGCTCCATAGTCTGAAACGTGAGAACTGCTCTGCGTATCTGAACTCACCGACGGCAACCGCTCTCGCACCTTCGCGAAGTGACATGGCAGCGAGATCACCTCCCCAACGTCGATGAACTCCCCCTCGCGCAGGAACCTTGCGTCGACTGTGACCCCACGCTCATCCAGCAGGACGATCCGAAGTGCCTCACGTCGGAGGACAAGCACCCCGGAGTTGAACGAGAGAGTGCGCGCCTGTATGTCGGCGGCGAAGGAGACGCGCCAGCGTGCATCGCCAGCGTCAGGAGATGACGAGGGAGCAGAGCACGAGCACTTCCCGGTCGCCATCCAAAGGAAGGGCGAGCTGCCGCGCCTTTCTTCCCCTTGAACACCTGAAAACAGAGCTTGGTGTCAGAAAGCTACTAGGTACTGTATACACCGCAAAGAGCTGATGGGTCTGAAGAACCTTGACGATAGACGGCGTCTTGCGTCGGCAGAGCAGTAGCCAGTAGTGGGGGCGAATGAATCGGCCTGGTTCGATGTGGTTTATGAAGGCGCACCAAACCTTTCGTTTCCCTCTTTGCAGTTTCCTTGTTTCCGATGCAGATGTTAAAAACAGAGTCGCCATGAATACAGTGAGGAGGGGGAGGAGATAGTTGACCGTCGATTCGTAAACAAGCAAAGTTGGAGCGGCACACGCCTCGGCAGGCTATAAATTTCGCCTCATAGTCAGGGATGGGAACCAAAGAATCGTTGATTGGAGAATATGAAAGGGCCACTTTGCGCACACACACACACACACAAAAAAAAGATAATATCACATGGAGTCATAGGACATACGTTGCATGTACAGTTTGGTGCTACAACTTTAAAAACTAGAGGATACCTCGTGCGTTGCCGCGGGACATTAGTGGGTAAAATAGTATATATTTTTAGATGTGAGCCACAAAGCTCAAGAGAGATGACGTGCTCCCTAGACCGTAGAGGACTAATAGTATTGATAAGATAAGAAAAACAAAGTACCACTAATGTAGGATTGTTTTTAGTCACTGAAAATGGATGTTTGATAACTTCAGCGAAGCACAACTACTAAATGTATAAGAACTGACTATAAACGTTATCGTAATCTCCTTGTGCTGCTCCAAATCCACATTTTCCGTAAACCAAATTTCTAACCTAACAGGAAATAGGAGAAGTTTTACTGCACCAAAGCGTACAGATCACTGAACATTCAAAGGTAAATATTCATCACTATAAGGATATTTGAATAGTACATATTTCAATAGCGTCATGTCAGAAATTTCAGAAACTATAGCAAAACCAGAAGCCAGATATGTCTTAGAATTGCACTTGAAGATCTACGTACACACAATGAAACTTAAAGACAAACACAAATACTAATTTTCCTATTGGCGACAACCGTGAAAATTGTTGATCTAGGCAGAGGCTTAATTGAAACCCTGCCCAGATGTTGATTTTGCAGATTAAGCAATGGCACATGTTTATCAAGAAGAATTAGTTGTTTGATCGATTAAGGAAAAGTACATAATAGAACTTTACACATGAATAACTTATTATTTAAACAGATGGCGGTTTCCCATTGATCTCTTACCTTCAACAACTATGAGAAATACGACAAATGAAAAGTTATGAGGCAGCATATGAAAACAGATCACCTTTGGAGCCCCTCAAATCGACTACACTGAATGAGACCAGAGCATGATTAGGAAACTAAACTGTGATAATTTGCCACAATTGCAATGTGTGATACAAAGAAGTGGCTGTAGCAGTAGCTCTAATTCTCGCAAGACGCCCATGCAGGACTGTAGGTAGATGCAGCAGATAGAATTTGTGTGGCATGCTCGCTGGGCAGCCACTCCGGCACCTTCATGTGGGCCAACAAAGGTGCAAACATTTCTCAAGTAGAGGCGACTGGTAGGATAGATGTAAAACTTCATAAATCAGTAAATATCATTGACAAACATATTTGAAGATTGTGATTTATACCAACAATTGCAGGTCGATAAAAAATTAAAAGAAATAAATACTTACAGTCGCAGTAGATGAAAAATAGTAGCGAGACTTGAAAAATGTCAAGCAGAAAAGATATGACCAAAGTAATACCTTGTGATTCATTGTAGATGCTAAACCATATCCATGGATCGAGCCCATTAACCTTCCAATCCCCGATAACTATCTTATTATTATAGTTCTCTAAGATAATGAAATCCCCATCGGTATTAAGCAGCACATGAATATATACATGAAAGATATGACATGTGAAAAAGTTTAAGTATCAACAGATCGCCCTGACAGATCGATCTGGTATGCTTTACTGTAAACTCCATGAGAGAGAGATGAACTGACCAAGAAAGAACAACCACTACGTGTAGATAAACATGTGGATGGAAAGACTTTTTGTCCCGACAGGCAGTAGTGGCAAGCTCCTAAGAGATGTAGGAGTCCATCGGGATTACCTTGTGGAGAAGCATCCAGCGGGGATCCTCTCATAGCATAGGATGGCAAGGAAACCATCTTCGTGGGGTGAGCAGCAACTTTGATCCTGAACGACGGCGACTGCGAGTACGACATGGCGCAGTCGCGTCAGTCCTACTTGTCGATGGATGGTGACTTGGTGAGTACAACCTCAGTAAAGAGAGAGCTGCAAAAATAGGTGATACTGTGAAGGAGATCGAGCAGAGGAGCCGGAGGATGGAACAGAGAAGACGGGGGTGGTAGAGAGTCTGGGAGAGCGAGATTGATTGGTAGAGTCTTTGCGACTGCGTCCTGGATCATGGCGGCGTACCGGCCCGACGGCCTTCAATGGAGGTCAGGGGCAACCGTGAGATGGGGGGAGGGAGCAGCCGATGGAGGGGGTAATTGAAGGCACGATGGAGTACTGGAGAAGCTGAAGAGGGAATCACAAATTCATTGGTCTCCTTTATAGAAAAAATAGTGGAGGAGATGAAGAGGATGAAGATTTGATGGAGAAGATGAAGGAACCGGTGAAAATCAATAGATGGAGGAGTAATTGAGGGGAGGATAGGGCGATGGGAATCCAGAGAAACAAAACGCTCCCATGGTGCGACATGAATCAATGAAGCGGCTTTTAAATCACATGATTTGTTTCATGGAACGTGTTGTTTTTTTGAGGTGGCAGATTCACAGTTTATGTGAGTTTGACGATTGGTTGGTGTTTGCAATTGAAGGTTGACGTGGCATGAATGGTGATGTGGACAGCGCGCATGTAGAGAGAATTCCTATAATGGGGAACAACTTCTTAAGAATGTAAGATATGGTTTCGTGGTCAGCTAACTTGACTCAAGCGTGCGGATACGGTCACACTATGCGTTTGCGGGCGAATCCATATGTTATGGCCCCACTTGTCAGCGAGTGACGCATTGGACTGTGATGTAATTTTTACACACAGCACTCTCATATTTTTTTATTTGCAAAAAAAGTCAACCATAGCGATGAAATTGTTCACAACAACCTCTGACATTTTTTATTTACAGAAAAATCCAACCACAGTAGTGCACATATATGGGAAAATTAGCATCATATTTTATTTACAGAAAAACCCGACCACAATAGTGCACATATATGCGAAGTAGGTCTAGCCACCAGGCACTTCTGATAGACTTGTGAACTCTGGATAACGGTGTTATATTTTTTTTTTAGGGGTGGATAACGGTGTTATATGTATACACGAAAATTGTGTGGAGTTTAATCGGGTTGCAGATACTGAGGCTCATTTTGTGTGCGCTACACTTTGTAAGATTTTTATAAAATGTAAGTAATAAAGTTATACTCCCTCCGTTCCTAAATATTTGTCCTTTTAGACATTTTAAATGGACTACAACCTACGGATGTATGTGAACATATTTTAGAGTCTAGAGTCACTCATTTTGTTTTGTATGTTCACTTGTTGAAATATCTAGAAAGACAAATATTTACAAACGGAGGGAGTATTGCCTTAAAAAAAGTAATAAAGTTATGTTACCTTAAAATAAAGTAATAAAGTTATGTTCAAATATTGTGTTAAAAATGTCATAAACAAAAAGGATGATTTATAAATAAAAATATTTCAATATAAACATGTGTATTATAAAAATATTTAGTTAATACAGACATTCAAAATGTTTATTCAATAAATATTTTTAATGAATCAAAAAATATATACACCTATGACTTATATTTAAATTCTAAAAAATTATGAATACAAATATTTACTAAATATTTATGAATATTCACTTTTGTACAATTTTTTACTCATGACTTATATTAAAATAAATACATAATATAATTATTAGCCAAGATTGAATGTTCATATTAACACTTTAAATTATAAAATATGAATAGTTAGGATTAGCTGTTGTTTCCGCCGGCGCCCCCAAGAGCCCCCCAGCGCGTTGGGTTTGGGTTGGGTTTGCCGGAGCTATTATGAGGTCTTGGAAGGCTTGAGGGCATGGCTCAGCCTTTTTTTGCCCTTTGTATAGTGCCGGCGCAAAGAAAGTGGTCCTGAGGGGGCA